>JAGFNQ010001008.1:84996-311208 GCA_024364735.1 Boesenbergia rotunda
GAGAAGCCCGATAGAGGGGGGGGGGTGAATATCGGAAAACTTTCGGATTTACGTAAGAGTAAGTGCACAGCGGAAAATGAAATAAAAACAATCACAAAGACATAGTCGATTTACTTGGTTCGGAGCCTGTGTCGACTCCTACTCCAAGGCCCACGGTCGTTGACCGTTTACTTTGGGCAATTCTATATCAGGCGCAAAAATCGTTTACAAAAGATTACAGGATTAGAATGAAGTACAGTAAACGTTAAACTAGCTCTTTTACCGACGTCCGGAGTAGATCGATTATGTCGGGGCAGCAGGACGTCGTCGGCTTGATTTGGAGAGTTTCCGGGGCAAGGCGCGAGAGCAGAAGAGCTTTGAGGCGTTGAAAGAATTGATGTTGGAAGCCTGGGGTCGAGGGCCCTTTATATATGGCCTGGGGGCGCCCGGGATGTCGGGGGCGCCCCCCACGTGGCGTTTGATCCGGTTGTAGCTCGGTCGCCATCTGATCCCCTTATCCTCGGGATCCACTTTGACCGGGGCGCCCGAAGCGGTCGGGGCGCCCGGGTTGACCGGGTCAATCCTTATCTTCTGGCTTCGAAGTGTTTCGGTTCGAGGTGTGCGCATGGGGGCGCTCGCAGCGCAGGGGGCACCCGCGAGCAACGGGGGCGCCCGCAGGTTGTACTGTCGAAGCACACTTTTTGATTGTGTGTTTGGTGTTCACCTTGGGGGCGCCCGGGACACTCCGGGCGCCCTGGTCAGCAGTTGCCTCACTCCTTTGAGGCACTCTGAGCTGCAGACTCACGTTCCTTCGGTCCTGCATCCAGGGTTAGTCCAAAACACGATAACATAATAAATTATTAGATTTATACAGCCTTAGCTGTCTTGGTTCTGACTTTGGTCTCCAAAATGGAGCCCTAGGTCGAACCGACGCCTACTGTTCCCTCGACGGGGAACGCGTCCTCACCTACTCCTCTCGGGAGAATTTACCTGATGCCAACCGTTCCTTTGGTTGGACTTTTGCCTGACGGTCCTTTGTCAGGTCTTGTAAACTGGCAGTCCTTCGCCAGTTGCCTAGCAGTCCTTTGCTAGGGCTTCGGTCCCAAACTGTCCTTCGCCTGGAGCCTAGCAGTCCTTCGCTAGGACTTTCTTTCCTGACATTCCTTTGCCAGTGCCTAGCAGTCCTTCGCTAGGGCTTTTCCTGCACACTTGATTAACTTGTTAGAAAATAAGAAAGACTTAACTTTTGAGCTATGTTGCCATTATCAAAATACAGGTTTGACTTAGGTGCATTCTGCACCAACAATCTCCCCCTTTTTAATTTATGGCAACCCTAGTTCAAAAAGTTAAGTTTAAGCAAAATATAAAAAAGGCTTTAACTTTTGTTTCCTCCCCCTGGAAGGAATCTCCCCCTAGATTTTTCAAGAATTTGTGGGGTACCAAACTTGCACTTTTGAAAACTTAAGTTTTAGATACTTAAGTTAACAGTATATAGGAAATTTTTTTGAAACGTGATTTTTGAGTACTTAAAAGTTTGAGGCTTTTAAGTTTCAAGGTACTCAAAGGTTTTGAAAGTGTTAACAAAAAAAACTTGAGTACTTAGTTAACTTTGAAAGCTTAAGTAGATATTTTGAAAGACTTAAATACTTAGCAAAATTTTGAAAACTTAAGTAGAAGTTTTGAAAGCTTAAGTATTTTTCAAAAAGTTAAACTTTTGAATACTTTTTGCATAAAGGATAGAGTTAAGAAAATTTTTGAAAAACTTTTGAATACTTTTTGCATAAAGGATAGAGTTAAGAAAATTTTTGAAAAGAAAAGAAAATTTTACTCTCTCCTTTCCTATCTCTCCCCCTTTGCCATATATCAAAACAAATAAGTACAATATAACAAAAAGAAATAAGTAAAATTTTTGCTGTACTGAATCACTTCATAATTAAATTTACACTAAATCAATCAATTCTCTCTGTAGGGGCCTGTCTAACCCAATTAGCTACTTACTAACTGTTATAAACAGTAGTTTTTGCTAGGGTTAGTCAAGTTAAGTGTTTTTGTTCAAGTTAGATTTTCTAAACTTGACACTTAACTTGATTGCTATGTAAGTTGTATTTAGTGCCCCAATTTCTGCAGATGCACTGACTTAAAGCATCTTGAATTGAGGCAAAGATCTAAGCATCTCACCCCTTTCTAGGTTATCAAGCAAAAGTACCCTAAGGTGCTTGTGAGATGCTGGCTTCTAATTCTATAGGTGTATGCAGTTCTAGGGTTAAAGCCTAGGCTAAGTCCATTTTCGAAAAAGCCCTAGTTTTGAAGGGGGTAGTTTTAAAATAAATATAAAACTAAGTCGAAACGATTTTAAAATTGATTTTTGAAACAAAAGCTAAGTTAAAAATGAAAACTGATTTTGAAATTTAAATAAAACAGTTTTTCAAAATTCTAATTTTAGAAAACTTATTTTTGAAATCAAGTAGAGTAAAACAATTGAGTTAAATTATTCTACTGAACACAATCCTAACTGCCTTCTTAGTGAACTGAACTCAGATTCAGGTAAGGGTTTTGTGAATATATCAGCTAGGTTGGATTTAGAGTCAATATGCTTAAGTGCTATTTCACCCCTGGCTACATGGTCTCTTACAAAATGATGTTTGACTTCTATATGTTTGGTTCTGGAGTGTTGAATTGGGTTCTTAGTTAAATTAATTGAACTTATATTGTCAATAAATACTTGAGTTTGGGTGTACTTGAGCTGGAAATCTTCAAGTGTGTGCATCATCCATAAAAGTTGTGCAACACATTCTCCTAATGCCACATACTCAGCTTCAGTTGTGGATAGAGCCACACAGTGTTGTTTTCTACTGCACCAACTAACTAGACTTTGTCCTAATAGTTGGCAGCTGCCACTTGTGCTCTTTCTATCTAATTTACAGCCTGCATAGTCAGAATCTGTGTATCCTATTAAATCAAAAGTTGAGGTCCTAGGATACCAAATCCCTACATTTAGGGTGCCCTTTACATATCTTAGTACTCGTTTTAGGGCTGCTAAGTGCGTTTCCTTAGCACAGGTTTGGTATCTAGCACACATCCCTACAGCAAAAAGAATATCAGGTCTGCTGGCTGTAAGGTACAATAGGCTACCTATCATACTCCTATAAAGCTTAAGGTCCACAGGTTTACCATCAGGGTCACTATCTATTTTTACATTAGTGGCCATGGGGGTACTTATGCTTTTAGAGTTATCCATTTTAAATTTCTTTATTAATTCTTTAGCATATTTGAATTGATGAACATAATTACCATCCCTAGTTTGTTTGATTTGTAGTTCTAGGAAAAATGTAAGCTCACCAACTAAGCTCATTTCAAATTCATCTTCCATTATCTTGACAAATTCTTTTAGAAAGTTGGTGTTGGTGGATCCAAAGATTATGTCATCTACGTAAATTTGGGCAATAAATATATCTTTTCCTAGGGTTTTAATGAATAGGGTTGAGTCAATTTGGCCTTGTTTAAATTCTTTAGTAGTTAAGTAAGTTGATAGTCTTTCATACCAAGCCCTAGGTGCTTGTTTTAATCCATATAGGGCTTTAGTTAGTTTGTAGACGTGGTTAGGTTTGTCTAAGTCCTCAAACCCGGGGGGTTGCCCTACAAAAACTTCTTCTTTAATAAATCCATTTAAAAAGGCTGACTTTACATCCATTTGATATAATTTGAATCCTTTATGGGATGCAAAGGCCAATAACATTCTAATGGACTCAAGTCTAGCTACTGGGCATATGTTTCGTCATAGTCTAGTCCCTTTACTTGGCTGAATCCCTTAGCTACTAAGCGGGCTTTTATTTCTGACTATTTCTCCTTGATCATTTAGCTTGTTCCTAAAGACCCACTTAGTATCTATGATGGATTTATCTTCAGGTTTAGGCACTAGTTCCCAGACTTGGTTCCTCTCAAATTGGGCCAATTCTTCTTGCATAGCTATGATCCAGTCAGGGTCAGGTAGGGCTTCATCTATAGTTTTGGGTTCTATTTTTGATATCATAGCTATTTGACTGAGGTTTCTATAGGAGGACCTAGTCCTTACTCCTAGAGTTGGATCACCCATAATTTGATCGGTTGGGTGACTAAGTCTGGGTTTCTTTGTTCTTCTAGAGCTTGGTTCAGCCTCAGGTCCGGCTGGTTGGTTTGGTTCACTATTTGGTTCGACTCTTTGGACTGGTTCATTTGGTGGTTCGATTCTTGGATCATTAATTGGTTCAATAGTTAGTTCGTTTAAGAGTTCAATTAGTTGTTCATTTTCTTGGTCAGAGTTTGATGAAATTGGTTCTGGATTATTAGAATTTGAATTGATTTCTTCATCAAAAATTAAGTTGGTTGTTTCTTCAATTTTCTTAGTTTGTTTGTTGTAAACTCTATAGGCTCTACTTGTGGTTGAATACCCTAGAAAAATGCCTGGGTTTGACTTGGATTGAAACTTTCCTAAATAGTCTTTGGTGTTTAGGATATGGACTTTGCATCCAAAGACTCTTAGGTAGTGTAGGTTTGGAAGTCTATGGCAGTACAGTTCATAGGGGGTTTTGTTGTGTTGTTTATTAATCAAAACCCTATTTTGGATATAACAGGCTGTACTAGTTGCTTCTGCCCAGAATTGGTTTGCTAGTTTAAATTCGTTGAGCATAGCCCTAGCGGCTTCTTGTAAGGTTCTATTCCTTCGCTCAACTATCCCATTTTGTTGGGGGGTTCTAGGACATGAAAATTCATGTAAATACCCATTTATTTTACAGAATTCTTCGAATCGTTGATTCTCAAATTCTCCCCCGTGATCACTCCTAAGTCTTTTTATTTTAGTGTCGTTTTGATTTTCAATTAGTTTACAGAATTCATTGAATAGGTTTAGGGTTACATCTTTGGTTTTTAGGAACCTAACCCAGGTAAACCTAGAGTAATCATCGACTATTACTAAGCAGTATCGGTTCCCGCTTAGTGACTTGGCTCCATGTGAATCAAATAGGTCAAGGTGCAGGAGCTCAAGTGTGGTTTGGGTTAAATCAGACTGAATTAGTTTATGATTGGATTTGGTTTGCTTACCTTGATTGCATGATTCACATATTAGGTTTTCATTATTTTTGATTTTGGGGATACCTTTGATTAAGCCAAGTTGGGTAATTTTTGAGATAGTTCTCAAATTGGTATGTCCTAATCTCCTATGCCAGAGGTTTGATTGTTCTAATTGTGTTAACATACATTTGGGTATAATAGGAAGATTTATAGTGTATACATTGTTTTTCCTAGTGCCCTTAAGTATGATTTCTGAGTCTTGTTCATTTTTAATTAGGCAGTTGGAACGGTTGAAAGTAACTCTATAACCAGTATCACATAACTGACTTATGCTAAGCAAGTTAAAATTAAAGTTTTCAACCAATAGAACTTTCTTAATAATGAAATCAGATTTAAGCTCAATGTTACCTGACCTAATTACCTTGAGTGTAGCATTATTGCCAAATGCCACTGAGCCGAGGTTTTTGAGTTTGAGCTTGGTGAACTTCAATTTGTCTCCAGTCATGTGTTTGGAGCAACCGCTATCCAACATCCATTGGTCCAAATCTTTATGTTCCTACGCATAAAGAATTTTCTTGATTTGGATCCAATTAGAATCAGGAATAGCTTAAATTGAGTTTCACTGTCTAGTCTGTCTCACCCAAATCTAGGGTTTTCAATCACGTTAACCTTATAGGTTTCGTGAGACAGGTTTTGATTAGAAGTTATTTTGAAAAGTTTGATTAATTTTGAAAACAATTACATTTTAAAAACTTAATTAATTTTGAAAACAATTAAAAATGTTTAAATCTATAAATAACTGAAATTTTGTGTTAGATTCGAATTTGACAAAAATTAATTTGAATTTGAAATTCAAAAATTGGCTTCCAGGTCTTGGCGAGGCACTAGGCCTTCTTTGGCCGAAGCCTTATGGGATCATCCACCCTTTCCTTGACAAAGCCTTTTAATGAAATTTAATCTTCAAAATTATTTTTTGAAAAATTTCTGGTCTAACTAGTTTGGATTTTGGATCGGTAGCTTCGGCTGGTTTCACCAGTCTAAAGAGACCAAGTAAACTTGATCTTATTAGAATTGGTTTCCCCAACGTACTATCATCTCACCTCCACCCAATACTATGTTGTCAAATTTCAGCTAAGTTTGTTTAGTCCTTAAACTAACCTAAGTCTAAGCATGGTAGATTGCAGAAATTAAATAGACAATCAAACAAGCAATTTCAATCAAGAACTACAAATTTATCTAATAATGAAAATAGTTTTCAGTTTGGCTCCCCCTGGACTAAAGCCACGGTGATGGTTAGGCAAGATGTGAATCTTGTCCTTGGGGATCCAATACTGATTTGATCCAGTTGGTTTGTTCAGGCATAGTTTAGGTACCCATGCCTGAATTTTGCCTCTGGACTGATTCAGTACAGCCAAATATGATCTTTGTCGGGATTTGGTTCGGTAGCCAAGTCTGGATCTATTTAGAACTGATTTCTGTTTTCCAAGGATCATGTCAAGACCCTTGGAACCAGATGTAAATCATTCTAAAGCTGTTCTAAAATCCTTAACCTGAGTTTTCAGGGAGGAGTTCTCCTTTTCAAGTTTTTCAACTTGAGTAGGAGTTCCTTCCTGAACCTTCTCGGTTAAGGGTTTAGAGTCAGCTCCCTCTTTCAGGAGTTTTATTTCCTGTCGGAGGGTTTCGACCCGGAGTTTGGCTTTTGCCAAATCTCGAGAAAGAAAAGAAATCAATTCAGTTAACTGTAATCTATTAAAACCAGTTACCTTAATTTCTCCGTCTTCTGTGAAGGTCAGCTCGCCGTCTTCTTGTTCTGATTCTGACTCGGTGTCGACTGAGGTGGTCAGAGCTAGGAGATTGGACTGGGGTGCCTCTTCTTCTTCTTCTGAGGAAGACTCGTCCCAGGTTGCTTGCAGTGCCTCTTTCTTCTCGGCTTTTTAGTCTCCTTTAGGTTAGGGCACTCTGACTTGTAGTGGCCCTTTTTCTTGCACTCGTAGCAGGTCACATTAGGCTTGTTTGCTGCTTCAGTTGGTTCGTCCTTTCTTCGGCCGGTTTTTCGTTTGTTGGTTCGGTTCTTCAGCTCCTTGTAGTAGCTTCGAGCGAGCCGGACCAGCTTAGTTTGATCTTTATCTACTTCTTCTGAATCTGAGTCTAAGTTAGATTCAGTTTCAGGTCCAGGCTTCTTTTTTGTTGTTCTTCCAGTCTTGCCTGCAAGAAAAGCAATACCTTTCTCAACCATATTGGTGTTAGTTTGTTCGTACAGTTCTAGTTCAGAAAATAATTCGTCTAATTTTATTTTAGAAAGATCCCTAGAGACCTTGTATGCATCTACCATAGATGCCCACAAGGTGTTTCTAGGGAAGGCGTTTAGAGCATACCTTATTAGGTCACGGTTTTCGACCTTGTGACCTATTGTGTGAAGACCGTTCATTACCTCTTGGATCCGTGCGTGGAGTTGGGCTGCTGATTCGTTGTCCGCCATCTTGATAGTGTATAATTTGTTTAGTAGCAGATCCCGCTTGCTGATCCGAGTATCTGAAGTCCCTTCGTGCAGCTCGATCAGTTTTGTCCATAGCTCCTTGCACTATTGAAGGGGCCCACGCGGTTCAGCTCTTCTTTTGTCAGCCCGCATTGTAGGGTCTGCGTTGCTTTTGCGTCGGCTTCTATCTTGCGCTTAAGAGTGTTGTCCCACTCCGAGTAGCTTTGTGGAAGTCCTTCAGCGTTTCGGGGGATCTCCAGACCGGACTGGATAATGATCCACATGTCCACCTGAGTTTTCAGGTGGACCTCCATGTGACTTTTCCAGTAAGAAAAGTCTTCTCCACTAAAAAGTGGAGGTCTGACGGTGCTGAATCCCTCTTGCATGGCCATTTAGACTGAAAAAGAAAAGCTAAAAGAGATTTGCCAAGACTTGGTCTTGGATTAGCAGTGCTAGATAAATTAAAGACAAGGGGTGTTGCACCAACCTTGCCAAAGAAAACGAATGAAAAATTTTTTCGAAAAATTCGTAAGATAAAGAAAATAAAATGATAAAATTAAAAAGAAATCTGAAAAGAAATTTTCAAACTGGTGGTTGCACCAAGTTTGAATAACCCCGCTCTGATACCACTTGTTGGATCGAGAAGCCCGATAGAGGGGGGGGGTGAATATCGGAAAACTTTCGGATTTACGTAAGAGTAAGTGCACAGCGGAAAATGAAATAAAAACAATCACAAAGACACAGTCGATTTACTTGGTTCGGAGCCTGTGTCGACTCCTACTCCAAGGCCCACGGTCGTTAACCGTTTACTTTGGGCAATTCTATATCAGGCGCAAAAATCGTTTACAAAAGATTACAGGATTAGAATGAAGTACAGTAAACGTTAAACTAGCTCTTTTACCGACGTCCGGAGTAGATCGATTATGTCGGGGCAGCAGGACGTCGTCGGCTTGATTTGGAGAGTTTCCGGGGCAAGGCGCGAGAGCAGAAGAGCTTTGAGGCGTTGAAAGAATTGATGTTGGAAGCCTGGGGTCGAGGGCCCTTTATATAGGGCCTGGGGGCGCCCGGGATGTCGGGGGCGCCCCCCACGTGGCATTTGATCCGGTTGTAGCTCGGTCGCCGTCTGATCCCCTTATCCTCGGGATCCGCTTTGACCGGGGCGCCCGAAGCGGTCGGGGCGCCCGGGTTGACCGGGTCAATCCTTATCTTCTGGCTTCGAAGTGTTTCGGTTCGAGGTGTGCGCATAGGGGCGCCCGCAGCGCAGGGGGCGCCCGCGAGCAACGGGGGCGCCCGGAAGCACGGGGGCGCCCGCAGGTTGTACTGTCGAAGCGCACTTTTTGATTGTGTGTTTGGTGTTCACCTTGGGGGCGCTCGGGACACTCCGGGCGCCCTGGTCAGCAGTTTCCTCACTCCTTTGAGGCACTCTGAGCTGCAGACTCACGTTCCTTCGGTCCTGCATCCAGGGTTAGTCCAAAACACGATAACATAATAAATTATTAGATTTATACAGCCTTAGCTGTCTTGGTTCTGACTTTGGTCTCCAAAATGGAGCCCTAGGTCGAACCGACGCCTACTGTTCCCTCGACGGGGAACGCGTCCTCACCTACTCCTCTCGGGAGAATTTACCTGATGCCAACCGTTCCTTTGGTTGGACTTTTGCCTGACGGTCCTTTGTCAGGTCTTGTAAACTGGCAGTCCTTCGCCAGTTGCCTAGCAGTCCTTTGCTAGGGCTTCGGTCCCAAACTGTCCTTCGCCTGGAGCCTAGCAGTCCTTCGCTAGGACTTTCTTTCCTGGCATTTCTTTGCCAGTGCCTAGCAGTCCTTCGCTAGGGCTTTTCCTGCACACTTGATTAACTTGTTAGAAAACAAGAAAGACTTAACTTTTGAGCTATATTGCCATTATCAAAACACAGGTTTGACTTAGGTGCATTCTGCACCAACAGCTTGTCCTTTCATTATCCATACTTATTGCATAGCATCATGATGCCTGGAAGGCATGAGCATTATCTTCATTCATAAACATGGTATGCATCTTCTTTCATAAACATGGCATGCATCATTCTTATCATAACATAAACATAACATACTTATCATGGCATCGTTCTTATCATGAACATAAACATAACATACTTATCATGGCATCGTTCTTATCATGAACATAAACATAACATACCTATCATGGCATCATTCTTATCGTGAACATAAACCTAACATACTTATCATGACATCATTCATATCATGAACATACACAATAACATAGCATGGTTCTTAACATAACATGAGCATATAACATAGCATGGTTCTCTACATAACCTACGCCTACATAGGTAGGACTTCCATAAACATGCTACCTACTATCCAAGTGCATGGCATAAAACATAAAACATTCATAATAAACCCTATTAAGCATGGCATCCAAATCATAACATACAACATAAAACATGGTGCTTAAGGTTAGGGTTATAGGTAACATGAGTTCTACCACATGCTTGGACCTATATATATATATATACTTCATGATAAGCATAAACCATCATTCTTTGAACCTTAACTCCACCCCAAACCCTAGATACATGGCTTGGCCAAAACCTATAGGGAGGAGTTCCATCAATTCCATAAACATGTGAGATAGCATAAGGTAAAGGAACAACCATACATTACCTATAAGACCATAGGGAGCCATTAGGGCTCATGATTAGGGTTAACCCTAACCTTTAGGCCCCCTTCCTAGGGCTGGCCGAAACCTAATAAGACATGGGTGCATGGAAAAATTCCATTAACATCCCCAATCAACCATTAAACATTCACCATACCATACCATAGGGTCATTAGGGCCCTTATTTGAGGTAAGCCCCTAACCCTTGGCCCTAGGCCCTTCTTGGCCGAACCCCATAAGGTCACAAAACCTTGTAAAAATTTCACATAAATCCCTTCTGTTGGATCGAGAGATGCGATAGAGGGGGGGGTGAATGTCGCAAATCGTTCAGATTTAAAAAGAGCTGGTGCGCAGCGGAAATAAAAGAAAAACAGAACAATGCAAACACAGTCGGTTTACTTGGTTCGGAGCCTGGGTCGACTCCTACTCCAAGGCCCACGGTCGTTGACCGTTTTCTGTGGGAAATTCTATAAGTTCGTAAAAGTTTACAAGAAAGATTATAACAAGAACAGTTTAGTAAACTTTAAATACAGCTCTTCGTTACCGACGTCCGGTGTAGATCGAAGTTTCGGAGCAGCGGGACGTCGTCAGCTCGAGTTGGAAGATTTCTGGAGCGTGTCGCGGAAGCAGAAGAGCGCAGAAGTGTCGAAGCAATTGATGCCCTGAAGAAGGAGGTCGAGGGCCCTTTATATAGGGCCTGGGGGCGCCCTGGTCGACGGGGGCGCCCCCCCACGTGGCGCTTGATCCCCAAAAGGCGCGGTCAAGGGTTTATCCCTAAGAACTCGGGATAACCCTTTGACGGGGGCGCCCTGGACGCTGGGGGTGCCCTGGTTGACTCGGCCAGCTCTTATCCGCAGCGCTGAGGTCTCCTCGGCAAGTCTGGCTGGGGGCGCCCGGGACAGCGGGGGCGCCCTGGGCATGTAGCGCAGACGTGGCAGAGTTGGTTTGCAATGGGAGCGCCCGGGACAGCGGGGGCGCCCTCAGAATGTACTGTCGAGGTTCTTCTGGTTGTGTTGTGTTTTGTGTTCACCTTGGGGGCGCCCGGGACACTCCGGGCGCCCTGGTCAGCGATCGCCTCTTTCCTTTGAGGCATTCTGAGCTGCAGACACACGTTCCTTTGGTCCTGCATCCAGGGTTAGTCCAAAACACAATAAACCAATAACATAATGAATTATACAGCCTTGGCTGTCTTGGTTCTGACTTTGGTCTCCAAAATGGAGCCCTAGGTCGAACCGACGCCTAATGTTCCCTCAAGAGGAACGCGTCCTCACCTACTCCTCTCGGGAGAATTTACCTGGTGCCAACCGGATCCTCCAGTTGGACTTTTGCCCGGCAGCCCTTCGCCAGGTCTTGAGTTTCGCCCAGCAGCCCTTCGCCAGGACTTGGTTTTTGCGCAGCAGCCCTTCGCCAGGTCTTGAGTTTCGCCCAGCAGCCCTTCGCCAGGACTTGGTTTTCGCCTAGCAGCCCTTCGCCAGGACTTGGTTTTCGCCCAGCAACCCTTCGCCAGGACTTGGTTTTCGCCTAGCAGCCCTTCGCCAGGACTTGGTTTTCGCCCAGCAACCCTTCGCCAGGACTTGGTTTTCTCCTAGCAGCCCTTCGCTAGGACTTGGTTTTCGCCCAGCAACCCTTCGCCAGGACTTGGTTTCCTGACAGCCCATCGTCAGGTGCCTAGCAGCCCTTCGCTAGGACTTTGTTTCTTGCACTCTCAAGCAGCATTGTTAGACAACAAATAACCCTTAACTTTGAATCCTTTGCCAATATCAAAACAAGGTTCGATCTGGTGCTTCCTGCACCAACACCTTCCACCTCCCTTTGTACCATAAGGGTACACAAGATACATGAGTGAAGGGTTAAATCCAACTCTAGCCATGAAAATCCCTATAATGGTACCCAACCCTAAGGGGTCTTATGGTACTCCAAAAATTCCCATAAATTATATTTATTCTCTAAACATCATGAGAACACCTTAGAAAGCATAATCAAGATTTTTATCATCATCATGGACCCCAAAACCTTGGTGGCCGAAAGTCATAAGGGTCTAAACATGATTTTTCTCAACATCAAAACCCAACACCAAACCTTATATTATGCTAAAAATTATGAAAATCATAAGGAACTATTATAGCACAGGTGAGGGAGTCTTACCTTGGTTGATCTTGATTTTTAGACCTTAAAAGAGAAGAAAATTGCAAATCCTTTGGACACTTGAACCCCTTTGCCCTTGTAGCCTTGGAAAACCTTTAGATCTTGGTGATGAGACCTTCTTGTGGAGTTTTCCAAGGGAGAACCTCTCCTTGAGGTTTCGGCTAGGATGAGGGGAGGAGGATGAAGAAAATGCAATTGATGGAAGGAAGAAGTAACTCCCAAACCCCCCTCTTTATAACTCATCAAGGAGGCAAATGAAGAGTCTCTTCATGACCCTTCATCTTCTTCGAAGCCTTAACCTATATCCACTTCATTTCCTTATAGAAATCCCTTGCTAGGTGAGTTGGTTAAAGCATACATAGTTGTACAAGAGATCCAAGGTTCAAATCCTTGGTCCATGCACTAATTTTTCTATTTTATTTTTATTTATTTTCTATAAATTTCGAAAATCCCTTAAAAATTCCCCCATAATTATGTAAATATTTCTCCTTAAAACCCCTTTATATTTATACTAATTTTCACCTAAAATCCACCAATAATTATGGTACTAAAAAGCCCATATAAGGCCCATTAGTGCCCTTTTTCCCCAATTTAAATGAGAAAATATGGATTTTCCAGGCCAAAGTTCGCATTAATATTTCTAGGTCCCTCGGAAAATTATCTAGACATGCTTAATATTTTAAGAAAATATTAAGAGAATTTTTCGGGTCGTTACAATCCCCCATACCTCGTGAAAGTTCGTCATCGAACTTAGAATAGCTCCGGGTACTTGCGCCTCATCTCGTCCTCGCGTTCCCAGGTAGCTTCTTCGAACCATTGACCTTGCCATAGGACCTTGACTAAGGGTACCTCCTTACTCCTCAGCTTCTTGACTTCCCTATCCAAAATTTGGATGGGTCTGCTCTCATAACTTAGGTCCTCCTGCACTTGTACTGTCTGTGGCTCGATCACTTGGTCCATATTTGGGATACACTTTTTATGCAGGGACACATGGAATACGTTATGGATAGCTAACATCTCTGGAGGCAGCTCTAACTCATATGCCACTTTACCGACTCTTTTCAGAATCAGGTACGGCCCCACATAGTGCGGACTTAGTTTTCCTTTCTTCCCAAATCTTGTCACCCCCTTCATAGGAGCCACTTTGAGAAATACCCAATCTCCAACATTAAATTCCAGTGGTCTACGCCGGACATCGGCATAACTCTTCTGCCGGCTCTGAGTAGTTTCTATCCGTTGTCGAATATTCTGTATAGCTCGGGTGGCACTGTCGATAACATCCGTTGTGAGCCCCATTTCCTTCTTTTCACCACCCTCGTACCAATAGATCGGAGACCTACATCTCCTCCCATACAAGGCTTCATAAGGTGTCATTCCGATAGTAGCTTGGTAGCTATTATTGTAAGCGAATTTCGCTAAGCATAGATATCGACACCAACTTCCCTTGAAATCCAGGGCACAAGCTCTCAACATATCTTCTAGTATTTGATTTACCCGTTCCATTTGCCCATCAGTCTGAGGGTGAAAGGCGGTGCTAAATCGCAATTTAGTGCCGAGAGACTTCTGAACGCATTCCCAAAAATGCGAAGTAAAGCGACCATCCCTATCGGAGATGATGGTCTTGGGAACTCCATGAAGCCTAATTACTTCCTTAACATATAATTGAGCCAGTTGCTCAATCGAATAAGTCATCTTGATCGCCAAGAAGTGAGCAGACTTTGTCAGCCTGTCCACAATTACCCATATTGCATCATATCCATTCGTAGTCCTGGGAAGCCCCGAA
The DNA here is from genome assembly GCA_024364735.1 of Boesenbergia rotunda. Lineage (NCBI taxonomy): Eukaryota > Viridiplantae > Streptophyta > Magnoliopsida > Zingiberales > Zingiberaceae > Boesenbergia > Boesenbergia rotunda. The sequence continues at coordinate 99,081 of JAGFNQ010001008.1, forward strand.
ATAAAATCCATAGAGATGTCTTCCCATTTCCACTCCGGAATCGCGAGTGGCTGCAGAACTCCTCCGGGTCGCTGGTGTTCTGCCTTTACTTGCTGGCAAGTCATGCAAGTACTAACATGCTGAGCCACATCCCTCTTCATACCTGACCACCAGAACCTCTCCTTCAGATCCTGATACATCTTGGTGGAACCTGGATGCATCGAATAAGGAGTTTCGTGAGCTTCCGTCAGTATTTTCCTTCGAAGCTCTGGATCATTAGGAATACATAGACGATCCCTAAGGTATAGTACCCCCCCCCCTTCGGCGATACGAAAACCATCACCCTTTCCTTCGAGGGTCTCCTATTTTATTTTCTGGAGACTCAGATCACCATCTTGTTTTTCCAATATGTCCTCAAATAGCGTGGGTGATATTGTCATGGTTAACTCCATGATATACTTGCACGCATACATCATAATCATAATCATATACTTATTGTGATTCGGGGTAAACCGACTCACCTTATGCTTCCAAAACATTAGTCCTCAACCTGGGTTTAGGAATTGTATTAGCCCATATTTATCGTGTGGTTACTATAGGGTAGATAAGATCTTATTTATTATATCACTAAAAATTTATTTATCAAGTCTTAGTAGTCTATATACAAAACTATCCTCACTCAGTGAGCTAGATGGCCCGCCACCATACCCATAACAAAGAACATCATAGCAGTCACTGCCACTCCCTCGTTCATCTCTCCTTGGCCTGCCTCAGGATCGTCTACCGTCTCCATCGAATCCTCTTCCTCTATCTCAGGAACCTCCTCAACCACTTCAGGGTCTTCCCCAACCATCCCGGGGTCTTCCTCAAACATCTCGAGCATCTCGGGGTCTTCTTCAAACACCTCGAGATCGTCCTCGCTCATCGGGTCTTCCTCAAACATCTCGAGCATCTCGGGGTCTTCTTCAAACACCTCGAGATCGTCCTCGCTCATCGGGTCTTCCTCAAACATCTCGAGCATCTCGGGATCCTCCTCGAAGGGCTCGGGATCTTCCTCGTATATCTCAGGATCCTCTTCGGACGGCTCGGAATCCTCTTCGTACCTCTCGAGATCCTCCTCAAACGGCTCGGGATCCTCCTCGTACATCTCCGGGTCCTCTTCAAACATCTCCTGATCCTCCTCCGAGTCCCCCAGGTCTTCCGGGAACTCATGGCGAAGAAGTTGCTTACATAATTCCGGGTATGAGAGACGACATCCGTGCTGCCCCCAGATCTGATGAGCAACCTCTCTCGCCCGATTGGGCAATGAGCGAAGCAGAGCTCCGATCCTATGATCATCCACGACTAGAAACCCTTCCTGCTCCAGTTTCCAGAACAGCCGATCCAATAACCCCATGTTGCCTTGAATTCCACGGGTCGGAATGTACTCAACTTCCTCTATCCGGTTCATCAGCTCGCGGCACCTCTCAGTGTAGTTCTCATGCAACATCTGGAATTGAAAAAAAAATGGCATAGTTAGTACTAAACCTGCCCAAGCCAGTACCAAAACCATTTCTTTTTCAATTCGCAAATATACACAGAGAAAAACACAAGCAACTCGGTTTCTTCTACCTTAGTGATTAAAATATGTAACCACTTTTCCTACCCCTATATTATTCTAATATTTAATTCCTAAAAGAAAATAAAGTATCATTCATCGTTACATATCGTAACGTACTTTTCATCATAAGCATCATTCATACTTGAATATTCTAGAACCATAAAACATTCTAAAAGTGCTTACTACTACAAGATATGTAAAGAGGTACTTACTTGGAAGCGGCAGGAAGAGGACTTGATGTGTGTGTAGTGAGATGATTACAGCTCTGATACCAACCTGTAACGCCCGCTTTTTTTTCCATAAGCGGCGTTACGTTAACATACTTAGGGCATGTAGACATCATAAGGCAACGGAATAACTTTAACTTTACTCGTACATGCCCTACTACCATTCTTAACATAATGACATGGAAACTCGGCATATTGACTTCTTACTTAAACATCATATCATGTCATACTTAACATCACATCATAGAGTTCCATAAGTCATTATTCAAGCATTCAAGCTTATAAGTGACCAAAGTAAAGTTCTAGCATAACCGATAAACATATGATTTCCTGGGCCAAGTCACTACCACACACATGCGTTGTTGCCCTCCTGCTGCTTTCTCATTGTCCCCTTGAATGATCTGCGGTATAAGAAAATAAGACTATAAGCACACAGGCTTAGTAAGACTCTTTCCTACTCACAAAACCATTCGTCATTTCATAATGAGCACATGAAACATTAACATACTTGGTGCTCTACTTAGAACGTAACAACTTCTTATCATATACTTAACATGGCATGGACATAAACATAAGTGAACATTCCTATCATGGCATGAGACATGGCATAAACGTAAACATAATAATCATTCTAAGCATGGCATGCTACATGGCATAAACATAACATAATAAACATCCCTAGCATGGTATAATACATGGTATATACATAACATAATAAACATTCCTAACATGGCATAATATATGGTATAAACATGTCTATAAGGTGTTAACCAACCTGTATGGCATAAACATAGGCATACTTCCTATCATAGCATATGAGCATCCTCTTAACATAATCATGACATAGATCATTTACTCTCATGCATATTTCTTAACATGAAGCGTAAGCATAAAAATCTTATCAGCATAGCATAATACATAACATGAATGAATGCATGAGTGGAATGCATATACATAAGGATGCTTAACTTTTAAAACATACTTTTAAATGTTTAAACATAATCATCATATCATTGGGGTCCCCGGCTTGTACCACATACATACATCATAGCGCGCATCCCTAGCAAGTCCGAGTTAGCGAGCCCCGACCTACTAGGGTAAGGACAGCATAGTCGGTAGTCCCCGAACCGAGGCGTTCTTAAGGAGCCCATCCCTGTTGCACAGCTCCGGTAGTGCCAGAACCGTGGACAGCATAGTCGGTAGTCCAAAACCGGGGCGTTCTTAAGGTGTCCATCCCTTGGACCCATACTTCGGTCCGGTACAAGCCCATTCATAAAGTAAAATAATTTTCATGTTTTATCATTCATAAGACATTCATAGCATACCCATGTTACATAAGCATGACTTAACACATGCTTGTCCTTTCATTGTTCATACTTATTGCATAGCATCATGATGCCTGGAAGGCATGAGCATTATCTTCATTCATAAACATGGTATACATCTTCTTTCATAAACATGGCATGCATCATTCTTATCATAACATAAACATAACATACTTATCATGGCATCGTTCTTATCATGAACATAAACATAACATACTTATCATGGCATCATTCTTATCATGAACATAAACATAACATACCTATCATGGCATCATTCTTATCGTGAACATAAACCTAACATACTTATCATGACATCATTCATATTATGAACATACACAATAACATAGCATGGTTCTTAACATAACATGAGCATATAACATAGCATGGTTCTCTACATAACCTACGCCTACATAGGTAGGACTTCCATAAACATGCTACCTACTATCCAAGTGCATGGCATAAAACATAAAACATTCATAATAAACCCTATTAAGCATGGCATCCAAATCATAACATACAACATAAAACATGGTGCTTAAGGTTAGGGTTATAGGTAACATGAGTTCTACCACATGCTTGGACCTATATATATATATATACTTCATGATAAGCATAAATCATCATTCTTTGAACCTTAACTCCACCCCAAACCCTAGATACATGGCTTGGCTGAAACCTATAGGGAGGAGTTCCATCAATTCCATAAACATGTGAGATAGCATAAGATAAAGGAACAACCATACATTACCTATAAGACCATAAGGAGCCATTAGGGCTCATGATTAGGGTTAACCCTAACCTTTAGGCCCCCTTCCTAGGGCTGGCCGAAACCTAATAAGACATGGGTGCATGGAAAAATTCCATTAACATCCCCAATCAACCATTAAACATTCACCATACCATACCATAGGGTCATTAGGGCCCTTATTTGAGGTAAGCCCCTAACCCTTGGCCCTAGGCCCTTCTTGGCCGAACCCCATAAGGTCACAAAACCTTGTAAAAATTTCACATAAATCCCTTCCACCTCCCTTTGTACCATAAGGGTACACAAGATACATGAGTGAAGGGTTAAATCCAACTCTAGCCATGAAAATCCCTATAATGGTACCCAACCCTAAGGGGTCTTATGGAACTCTAAAAATTCCCATAAATTATATTTATTCTCTAAACATCATGAGAACACCTTAGAAAGCATAATCAAGATTTTTATCATCATCATGGACTCCAAAACCTTGGTGGCCGAAAGTCATAAGGGTCTAAACATGATTTTTCTCAACATCAAAACCCAACACCAAACCTTATATTATGGTAAAAATCATGAAAATCATAAGGAACTATTATAGCACAGGTGAGGGAGTCTTACCTTGGTTGATCTTGATTTTTAGACCTTAAAAGAGAAGAAAATTGCAAATCCTTTGGACACTTGAACCCCTTTGCCCTTGTAGCCTTGGAAAACCTTTAGATCTTGGTGATGAGACCTTCTTGTGGAGTTTTCCAAGGGAGAACCTCTCCTTGAGGTTTTGGCTAGGATGAGGGGAGGAGGATGAAGAAAATGCAATTGATGGAAGGAAGAAGTAACTCCGAAACCCCCCTCTTTATAACCCATCAAGGAGGCAAATGAAGAGTCTCTTCATGACCCTTCATCTTCTTCGAAGCCTTAACCTATATCCACTTCATTTCCTCATAGAAATCCCTTGCTAGGTGAGTTGGTTAAAGCATACATGGTTGTACAAGAGGTCCAAGGTTCAAATCCTTGGTCCATGCACTAATTTTTCTATTTTATTTTTATTTATTTTCTATAAATTTCAAAAATCCCTTAAAAATTCCCCCATAATTATGTAAATATTTCTCCTTAAAACCCCTTTATATTTATACTAATTTTCACCTAAAATCCACCAATAATTATGGTACTAAAAAGCCCATATAAGGCCCATTAGTGTCCTTTTTCCCCAATTTAAATGAGAAAACATGGATTTTCTAGGCCAAAGTTCGCATTAATATTTCTAGGTCCCTCGGAAAATTATCTAGACATGCTTAATATTTTAAGAAAATATTAAGAGAATTTTCTGGGTCGTTACATAGAGCTTTAGCAAATATGTTCCGATGGCAACAGCAGCAATCATTGCTCCATTTCCAACTCGCAAATTCGCTTCTCCCTTGACGAGTCTTCTTCTATTCCTTAGCCCCTGTATGTCATTACATATATATGAGCTACACCCAGTATCAAGTACCCAGGTGTCCGAGGAAATAGAGTGACATTCAATAACGAAGATACCTGAAGAGGATGGGGCATCGGATGCCTTCTTCTTCAAGGACTCAAGATAAACCTTGCAGTTTCTTCGCCAGTGGCCCTCCTTGCCGCAGTGATGGCAAGTGCCTTTTGGTGCCTTTTCAATCTTTTTGGCCTTTTTCTTCCTTCCCTTATTTTGTTCTTTAGGCTTCCATTTAGAGTCTTTCTTTGAGGAACCAACTAACAGTACCGTCTTCTGATCCTGCTTTACAGAAGGCTCTACAGTCTTCAGCAGGTTAAGCAACTCAGGAATGGTAGTCTCCAGTTTGTTCATCCGATAGTTCATCACAAACTGTGAGTAACTCTTGGGCAAACAATGCAGAATTAAGTCAATACTTAGTTCGTGATCCATTGCAAATCCGAGTGTGCCTAGTCGCTCAATGTACCCTAACATTTTCAACACAAACTGTGAAACAGAAGTGTCTTCCTGCATCTTAGAGGTGAAGAGGAGTCTGGAGACCTCAAACCTTTCGGATCTCGCCTGCTCGTCAAACAGCTCATGAAGATTGAAGACGATGGTATGAGCATCCATATGCTCATGCTGCTTTTGTAGCTCAGGTACCATAGCGGCCAGCATGATGTAACTCGCAAGTTCAGAATCGGCCACATGTTTCTGATAGGCCACTAACTGGTCTGGAGTTGCATCTTCAGGAGGATGGTTGGAAAGTTATTCTTCAAGGACATAAGCAAGCTTTTATGCCTTGAGGACTATCCTCAGGTTTCGAAGTCAGTCCATGAAGTTTGGCCCAGTCAGCTTATTGGTGTCCAAAATGAATGCAAATTGAGAGAAGACATGATCAAGTGATTATCCTAGAAATACAAATTGAGGTTATGTGATGAGAATGATAAAGAATGCATCAATATACATTAATTAAATCCTATTATTTTTCGAATTAAATAACCCTTTTTATCAATTCGGGAGATCGTAGGAACATCTCCAAATAGGTTGATATCTAACCATAGATAAGAACAACCATGGCTAGAGTCCATCAAGTTATTCTTAGCTATAAAGGTAGGTAATTATACCGATTACATATTATACATATGTAACTATCAGATTATGCTATCAACTAATTGATTGTTTGCATAAATCATTGGGTTGTTAACTCATTAACAAGTATGCAACAATATACATAGCACCCAACTGCACCTCTCTTTACATCGATCTTTGTTGTGGCACAACAAATCGATGCTCCAAGCTTAAGGCTGACCCATTAATCAAGAAATAGTTTTAATATGGTTGGAGCTCATTCAACTGTTTAGTCAGGCTTGGATGTGTCCAACAACCAAAACTAAGGATTGACCTCTGACTCCAACTATATTAATCATAAACTAATTCCATGGTTTGAACATATTGAGGTTCAAGCCGGGCATGGATGTGTCCATCAACCCAAACGAGAAACAAAACTCCGGTTCTAACCATATTAATGGAAGGTGTTGGCCTTAATATTTTGTAAGGGGTTTTGGGTCTCATCCTTTTCTTTTATGCACATTCATGACATATAATTATGTCATGTTCTAATGATTTCCTTAATAAAGTATGTATGTGACTTAATTTATCAAGTCTCATTTATTGAATTAGGAACCGGATTTCCTAATTCTAATTTCATACTTTATTCAAGGAATTGTTTTGGGAAATAATTTCCTGAATTATCATAATCAATTTCGGAAATAATATGTTTAAGACTTTGATTTCTCTAAAATAAATCTTATTAAATTAAGAGACAGATTCCCTTAATTCAACCACATATTATTTTCATGAAAATCTTATTTAAGGAAATATACTTTATAGGAAACAATTCCTAATTAATTTTGGAGACAATAATATGTAAGAGCATCACCTCATAAATCAAATAAGGAAATTATCGTTTGAGAATCACCTCAAAAATTTCCAAGATTTGATCACATATTTTATTTATGGAAAATTAATATCAATAACTTAATTTGGACGGCTCCCTTAGGCTCAATCCAAATTAAATATTTGACAGCTTAAATTCAATTTAAGAAATTTAATTATAACAACTAACTTTAAATTGGACGGCTCCCCGAGGCTCAATCCAAAATAAAAATTTTTATAAATAATTTAATTTCCAATTATAAATTTAAATGCCAATTAATATTCCCATAATTTGTCTAGACTTTCTTGAAAAAAAGTGCCCAAAATTGTGAGCTTTCCATAAATGGAAAGTCTCCAAAAATAAAAGGTTTTCAGAATAATTGTAAGTTTCTGGTACAAAAAAACTTACGTTTTTTCCAAAATTGAAAATTTTCCAAAATTGGAAATTTCCAAAATTGGAAAGTTTCTAAAAATGGAAAGTTTTCACAATTATCATAAAGTTTCAGAAATAGAGATATTTCAAAAGTTTGCGAAATTTCATGAGGATTTCCAAACTTTGAAATTCCTAAATCGAAAATTTACCATATTTGGAAAGTTTCCATAATTGAAAATTTTTTCAAAATTGAGATCATGATAAACCTTTCCGCAAAACAATTATATGATTATGTCGAACACAAACCTCGGCTCTGATACCACTGTTGGGACCGGGTGCATGTTGACATGGATGCGGGTTCGTAATTTCAAAATTAATTACGTGCAGCGGAAGGTTTAGCATAAATAATTTCTCTAAATCATTTAACCACACATCTAAGCATGCACTTTTATCTTGTGTAGACATGATCATATATTTGAAATTTTGCAGAAACATAAACTAATTTACGTACTACCTCACGTAACTCGAAGGAAGGGACGAGATCCAACCGTAAGCGTCCCTTGGAAGCTCCGCCTCTATTCGCGTCCACGCCGAGTATCTTCGGGATGACTTCGCAAAGCCACGAATTTCGTGTTCTCGAGAACTACTAGATTCTTTGAGAACACGACAATAAAAACCAAGAGAGAAGTCGGAAGACTAACCACAAAAGGATGGCCGGAATCAAAATTCCGGCGAAGCAAAGGAAGAGGCTTGCGGCAAAAAGATCCTTGCGGCAAACTCTAATTCCGGCAGCACCTTCTTCCGGCAACAGGTGGTGGTCAGCAGGGAAAGGGCAGGGGCGGCCGGCTGGTGCTCCTTCTTGGGGATGGTTGGCACACGGCAAGAAGGGGAGAAGAGAAGGAGAGAAAGAGAGGGAGAGAGCCTATGCCTTCATCTCTTCGATTATCACCCAAGCCTTGCCTTGGGTCCTTTATATAGTGGCCTCTCAACCATCAAGCCTCTCAAATATGGAATAACTTATTCCATCATGCCAAGTTTGATTTTATATCATGGTTAAAATCATATTTTAATTCATGATAAAATCAATCAAGTCTCTTCTCTCCTATGGAATAAATTTCCTTATCATGGTAAATCAATCCATGATTGATTTTATAAAATAAACCAATCCATGGTTCATTTTAATTTCCATGAAAAATAAACCAAACCTTGGTTTATTAAAAAATTTATATCATCCATAATTTTATAAAACAAACCACACTTAGTTTATTTTATAAATTGAACCGAAAACTTGGTTCTCTCCCTTTGTTGTGGTCGGCCAAGCAAAGAGGATGGAAGCCCTCTTTGGCCGGCCCATCCAAGCCACGCCCCAATGAATTAAACTTATTTAATTCATCTATTAAGTCTTCAAAAGACTTAGCCATTTTACGCTCCCGATGCGTCTCTGAAAAATTCAGATTCAACTTATCGTTTGGCTCAACCAAACCTAATCTCTCTTGATTGGAAAATCCAATTTTCAACTCATTTTAAATCCCTCGGATTAATCGTAGTGTGTGTGACTAAATAGGCTTTCGATTTATGTTGGCCGCCTATAATTAATCAATTATAGAACGATCATGAGTGGCACCTAGTAGTACATCATGATCCCCAATTAATCGTAAGATCAACGGTTGACCTCAGAAACAATTCTGAAACCCTTCAGCGGCTATAATGAATCGTGCCCCATTCCCTTCACCATCTTATACCCACGTGGTTCAGGACATGGTCTATGTGTGTGTCAGTCCCCACTAGGCTGACTATGTCACACCTAGCCCAAGTAACGTTTTCTCGTCCTACGGATTCTAATTACTCTCATGTATTTAAGTGATTCGTACTCTGAACATGTCATGCTCTGGCCAGAGGCTTCGAGTAACAATCCGACGATAGGCCTCGAGTATACATCTCCTCGCAAGGAGTGGTGAATCCTTTGTAGGTTGTTCAAACATCTTCGGGCACTTCGGCTTATACCCAATCATCCTGGGTCCACACCTCCTTGGAGATGCTTGCTTAAGATGTCAAAGTATAAGTCTCCATGACCAAGATGACTTGAACACCACAAGTCAAAGGAACATCGCACTTAAGCTACAGTAAGAACTTCACTGACATATCTATATGTAGACTACCATATGAAGTTTTACAGCCAGTCACTCCAATGAACTAGTTCCCTTAACTAGCATTCATGTTTATCTCCGGACATCTCAATGTCACCATCCAGTGAGAATCAGCTGATTAGAGAATAACTCATGCTAGTCTCAACAGAATTGATAGTGTCCGTATTTATCAATTCATCGACTAGGGACAATTTCAATACTTCACAATTGCACATGTAGAGATAATCACTAGTTGTGAATTCATCACAAATTCTCTCATGCTGTGAATTGTATTGCGGATATTCAGTAAATGAGTTTAAGATCTCAATCAAATACACAAACATGTATACTCAAATAGTGAATATTCATTTATTAGAAAAAATGATTACAATCATAAGGCGATTGTCTTAGGACACTTCTCTCATATCACTAACAGATGTGTCCTGCTTCTCCAAGTCCTTCATATCAAACTATTTGGACAACCATTCCCTTACATCTGACAACACTTTGACATTGTTGCCAATGAGCAAAATGTTATCTACGTATAGTACAAGAAATACCACCACGTTTCCATCACTTCTCTTGTATACACAAGACTCATCCGAACTTTGAATACCTCCATATGACTAGATTACTTCATCAAACTGGATGTTCCAAGATCTCGAAGCTTGCTTCAATTCATAAATGGACCGATTAAGCTTACACACAAGATGCTCTTTGCACTTTGCAATGAATCCCTCTGGTTGCTTCATATAGATGTTTTCCTCAAGACTTTCGTTAAGGAAAGCTGTCTTGACATCCATCTGCCAAACCTCATAATCCATATGAGCGGCAATAGATAAGAGAATCCGGATAGACTTATGCATAGCTACCGATGAAAAGGTCTCCTCATAATCGATACCCTCTTTCTGAGTATATGCTTTCGCAACAAGCCATGTTTTGAAGGTCTCTACCTTCCTGTTTGGTCCTCTCTTTCTCTTATAGATCCACTTGCATCCAATGGCTTTTACACCATTGGGTGGTTCTACTAGCTCCTAGACCTGATTAGAATTCATAGATTCTATCTCAGAATTCATTGCCTTTTGCCAAGATACCGCATCTCTATCTTGGAGTCCCTCGTCATATGTCCAGGGATCAGGTTCATGTTCACCAGGGACCAAGTCCGAAGACTCTTCCAAGAACATGAATTAATCAGGTTGTCTAACAACCCTCCCACTACGACGAGGTACTACTTGTGTATCCTATGTGACATGCGGTGCAGTCACTTGTGGTATGTCCTCTTGTACTATTGGTACTGAAGTTGGAACTTCCCCTCTCATTTCCTCAAGAACAATCTTACTCATGGGCTTGTGGTTCATCACATAGTCTTCCTCTAAAAATTGGGCATTCGTGCTAACGATCACCCTCTGATCTTTAGGACTATAAAATAAACCACCTTTCATTCCTCTAGGATAGCCTACGAACAAGCGTACTTCTGTACGAGATTCTAGCTTATCTATTATGATGTATACTAAAAGCCTAGCTTTTTGTATAAACATCTATATTTTGAAATGAGAATCAAATGATCATTGTTTGCATTTTATATTTGATAAATATGTACATATTGTCTAATACTTTATATTGTAGATAACATGGTGTGTGGTGTCGCATAGAAGATCATGTTATCAGCCCCTTGTAAAGTATAAGTAGAGGCTCACAACCTAGATGGTTTTGGACAAACCATTGGCATGGTTGTAGTGTAATTTGGTATTGGTTTATCTTGATCATAGAATTACACTAGTACATTTTGTGTGTATTGAGCAGGACCAATATAGAGGTGATTTAATTTATACTAACTTTATAATTGAATCAGACCTCAGTTATTATGGAGTACATGCTCTTAATCCCAATATAATAACGGGTGCATGTACTTAATATTTATTTCTTTGATTTACCAGTGGGCGAGATTTATTGGTTAAATCGATAGGCCCGGTAAGTTGGGAAATAATATTATTTACATGGTGTGTCGTTGATTATAGAATGTAATCGTGTCCTGGTGAGTCGGGTTGATGATGTCCCTTTGAGGAGCTCATAAAACTCATCATGTTAAATCCTGCAGGTGGACTTAGTCCGACATGATGATAAGGTTGAGTGGTACTACTCATGGAGTTAGATATTAATTAATTAAATTGTCATTAATTTAATTAATTAATGGACATTGGAGATCTTAAACACGGGGAGTTTCTGTACTCATAATAGGTGGAGCCCATATTTAAATATGGGGGTTGGTGAGGTAGATCAATGGTGATCCTTTAGTGGAATGGATCATCATTAATGGATCGGGCTTTGATTCATTAGGTGGCCAAGACCCAACTTCTCCTCATGGTCCCTATTGTAGCCCCTATATATACCTCATGTGTCATAAGACCAAAGTAGACCATGTAACCCACAACCTAATTCTCTCCCTCACACAATCTCTCTCTCTCTCCTAGGGCTGGCCGGCGGTCTAGAGGAGAAGGAAGGAAGTAGGGCAACAGGAGAGGAACAAGTGAATTCATCCTCTTCTCTTCATCTTCTTTTCTCCTTCCTCAAGTGCCCGACATCAACTGGTCAAGGACGGAGAGGGAGTGGTCGGCAGTGATCCACGGCTTGGTGGTCGGCGGCGCAACCTAGAGGAGGGAGATGAATGGTTAGGTATTGGGTTTATCCTTCATCTTCTTCTACTTCCCTTCTTTCCTTAGCCGACACTTCCATGAAGGTGGAAGAAGGTTGGCGGTGCAAGGTGGATGAAAGGAGGTGGCCGGCGATGCACGCCTTGGTGGGGTGTTGGCTGGCGCAAGGAAGAAGTAGGAAGAAGAAGATAGGATGAAGGTCTTCTCTCTTTCTTTTCTTCTTCCTCCTTCCTTCACCCTCCTTAGGGTTTGCTAGGGCAAGCAAAGGAGAAGGACTTGTCCTCTCTCTTTTGGCCGGTGGCAACAAGGTGGAAGGTGGTGGCCGGAACCCTAGTGGCTAGGGGTATTTCGGCGCAAGGAAGAGGGAAGGAAAAAAGAAGGCTTTGCTTTGGTCTTGGTGACTTCAGTTCCTGGATGATCATCGCCCACACGACGTCCAAGAAGAGGTTGGGTCATACAGTAGAAGATCGCGAGGTAAACAAGAGGTATATCTTCTTATTTTGGTTCCTTTCATTGATCTTGATTCATTATCATATGTTATTTCATGTTGATAATTATTGTATGTTATATTTGTCATGGACCCCGATGATAAACACAAAAACTGGTGATCCACTCATCATCTATTCCGCGGCTAATCGGTTGGACGAGTTTGACTGCTAGAACAATATGTTTGTTCAACCGGTCGCTCGAATCTGTTAGCACGATTATGAGTCGATCGTTTGGGAAATAGTTCTCCATTCGGGTTGAAAAATTTTAATCCTAGGACATGGAGAGTGTGGGGACCGGTGCCGTCGATAGAGGGGGGTGAATATCGACTTATAAAAATTCTTGCGGAAAGCGCCTTTCGTAGACTTTCGAGGTTCGTTCTAGGTACAAAGTTAGTAGCAGCGGCAAATATAAAGAACGAACAAATAACCAAAACTCAGAGTGCACACGGATTTTACTTGGTTCCCAGCCCCTAGGGTCAGTACATCCAAATCCTAAGCACGGGAAACACCCATCCACTAATGGTCTCCTTTCCGGACTTTCCGGAGGTGAAGAAACTCGTCTTACAGTGCACGTTATACAATCAAAAAGATACGGAAATTAAGTGCAGAAAAGTAAAAGCAAACCAAAACAGAAAAGTCGAATGCCCGACCAATCTGGAACTCCGAAGTGCCGCGCACTTCCTCCTGGAGCCTCCTTGGTCGTAGAGCTTCATCTCTAGCACTTTTTCTTCGCTCAGAATGCTTAGAATGATCTCGAAATTGGTGTTCTGAGTTGAGGGGTCAAACCCCTTTATATACTCATGTCTAGGGTGCCTGAGTTTTTTTGGGGCGCCTCATAAGCCTTAGTAAAACGTCATCTTCGCGTTGAACTCGCAGCAGGGATAAGATCCCCTTCCCAGGCGCCAGTATCAACACAGACGCCTGGGAGCCCTCAGGTGCCTGTGTTAACAGGCACCTGGAAGGGGCTGCCCAGTCCAGGGAGCCCTAAAAGTCTAGGGCGCCTGTATTGATACAGGCGCCCTAGAAGTCCTTCCAGGCAGCTTTTTCTTCCTTGTTTGCTCTTCTGTCTTGCTTCCAACTTTAGGTACCTGCAATACAATCAAAGACAAGACAAATATACAGATAATCTTAACCTTAGAGACTTGGTTCTGACTTCGCCGCGAAACCCTAGGTCGAATCGATGCCTATGTTCCCTTCCCGGGGAACACGCCTTTCACCTACTCCTTGATAAGCACCATTTTATTGATTATTTTAATTGCTAAAATCCATGTTTGATCCATGTTTTTATTGCTTAATTATGATCTTACCCTAGGTTTTGGAACTTTATCTTATTTTGGACTTAATTGCAAAATTACATAATTTTTGGATTATTTGGCCACTAATTTTCTGATATATTTTTGTAGGCATGAAAGGATCCTGGACCTAGGGCATACTGGGTCAAACCTGTGTCGGAAGTGGAACCGGATCGAATTATCAAGCCTACGATTAATCCGGGCCGCCCGATTCAAGAGCGGCTAGATCTGAGCCATCCGGGACGATCTGAAGCAATCCGAGCTAGGGTTAGGGTTGATCAAGCTCTATGATCAAGATCTGAAGGTTTCATCCCAATCAGAGCTCAATCAACCGTTGGATCAAGCAAGGAGGGCTCTAGAGCGTCCATTCACAGATAGAGTTGATCTGGACCATCCGTTGCATATCTAGAGGATCCGAGCTACCACAAGGCAGATCCTGACCCCAGATCATCATCATAAAAGTTTGGCTCCAATCAGAGCAAGATCAGCCGTTGGATTTTCTCAACTAAATCTGAGCCGTCCATTTTCTGATTACTTAAGGAAAAATTTCCCTGCTTCAGCCTTCATCGCGTCTTCGCCGCAATTCTTCACTGTTCTTCGTTTGCTCATCGTTTTTCTTCAAATTTCTTCTCCAATTCGAGGCGCGACCACTCAATCTCCACCTTGGATCGAGTTCTGAGTCTTTGGGGATCGATTCCTTGAAGAATTCTGTCCATTTGCGCCGGAACAGGGCTTGCTTGAGGGTTTCGGCATTTCCTCAGTCCGACCACTGTCTTCTCTTCCACAATCCAATTCCAAGCTTCCGAGGCATTTGTAGGGGTTCTCAAATGGTCTCAGAAGCTTGCCAAATCATCATCGCAGCTCATTCAACTGAAAAAGAGCGAATTGGATCAAAATTTCCAACCAAGCGCAGATTGGAACAGAATCGCCTTCAGAAACAAATTTCCACTGATTTGCTGTGCCTAGGGGTTCGAAGCCGGCTCTTGATTAACGACCAAGAAGTTCTTGAGCTTAGGGAGCGATTGAGTTTAGATTTCCTTGGTTAATTTCGTTTGTTTAGCTGTAATTTCAATTACTGCTGTAGTTTAGTTACTGTCTTCGTTTTAAGATTTGGTTAATCTCGTTTCCTACTTGTTTCTGCTTAATCTAGCTTTAATCCTTCAAGTTTAGTAGTTTAGGAACTTGTTTAGTGAAAGAGTGAGTTAAATTTCAGTTTAATTGTAGCTTTAATTGTTGCGTGCCATTTTCTTAGCTGCGTATCAGATTTGTTGTCCTGTTTTTTGTTTAGTTTCGAATTTTTCAGCTTTTGTTTCAATTCGACTAGTGTTTAACTTTATTCCATGCAATCAGAGATCACAATTAGTGTGTTAATGTGTTAGATTCGAGTTCATTTCTTAGTCGGTTGTATTTCTGAAATTAAGATCAGCTTGTGTGTATCAAAACCCAATTCTGCATTCTACAATGAATTTCTGCAATTTCTGTGCACCATTTTGCATCCAGTTTGCGACTAAGTTGATTAGTTTTCTAGCTCTGAATTTAATTATTCAACCCTGCGCATCAATTGGTTTATAGCTGTGTTTTCTAGTGCTGCATTCGAATTCTGAAGGTTTGACTTCATTTCTGCACTCTTGCACTGCATTTCTATATCAAGAACATTGCTGAATTGTTCAATTGGTTACTGCACTTTAGTTCCAAGCCTACATTGTGTATCAAACAACAAATCAGTATTGGATTAGTGCCAAGTTAAATGTAATTCTGGTGTGTCATTGCATTGAATTCAGATTACTTTGTCCAATTGTTTTGCATCTGAATTGAACTTCATTCCTGCACATTGTGCTGCAGTCATCTTCTCTGAAATTTCCTGCGAATCAAGCTATTAAATCCTGCACTTTGTATCAAACTAACTATAGCTTTACCAGCTGAATCTACATTGCAGTTGTTCCCCTCAAGTAGTGTTTGAGTTAACTGCTGAACTTGTTTCGATTTTTGCACACCAGTTTCCAATTTCTGCACATACTGCATTCATATTTGTTTGCTGCATTTCAGTTGCGAAATCTGCCACCCAGCTTTAACTTCTGCAATCTTCAGCTTAATTACTATCAGATTGATTGTGATTGTTTGTTGGCGCATCTGAATTGTTGCTGATTTCTACCTTAATGCTCAGAATTTCTGCATTTGGATGCTGAATTGAGCTGATTTCCTTGCGTGCCAACTAAAATTGCTGCTCTTTCATTTGCATGATTAAAGTCTGCACTCTACTTGTTTGTTCTCATTCAATTGCTTCTCATCAAAATAGTTTCATATCAATTTACAAATTTGAATTCAATCAAGCTTCCGGCACATAGTTCTCTACCATCATTCCCTTTGTGCGTATCCAAGTGTTTTAATTGCTCAAGGTGTATCCAGTCAAGTTTCGGGTTGAGTGATGATGGTTAAGTTTAAATAAATTCGTAGTGTGTTTTTGAAATTGAACTCAGTTCTGTTTCCAAAATTGTGTATTTGCCTTGATGAGATTTTCTCTTGATTGAATCATTCATTTCCATCACTTGGTTCAGACATGAGTTAAATCTCCTTGCATTTCCTTGTGATTTCATTCATAATTGAACCCAAATTCCAGATTTTATTTAAAACCCGAAAACACAAACGACACCTAAATACAAGCTTGAATCGAACAACGTCAACTAGCCCCGAGAAAAATACGACCTGTGGCCCCTATATTACATTTTCATACTTTTGATTGTAAAAAGGGTTTCCAGCATTCATTTACATTTAAATCTGATAGTCCCAACTTTCGTGACAATTTAATCTAGTAGATTCGGGGCTGTCAAATTTTTGGCGCCGTTGCCGGGGAAGCAACTAGTTGATTTGTTTGATTTTTGCTTGTATGCTTTTTGACATATCATTGGGTTCTATTTTCTGTTGCTTTATCATTTGTATACGGTTGCTGCCATTTTTCTTGTTTGTTTTGTGACAGGGTTGCAAGATCAAAATGGGGTCACCAGAGTTCGGTAAAGAGATAGAAAAGACATTGGAGGAGTTAAGAAATGTGTTAAAGGAGTTGGACTACCAACAAAAATGGAAAGCTCAGTCATCTACTTACCAGAAGCTACCTCAGCCACAATTTCAGCCTCTCCAGCAATTTCAGCAGCCAAATCAAGATTTCCAGCAGCCCTATCCTAATTTTCAGCAACCAAACTTTCAATTTCAGCCACAAGATCAACCATCATTTCAAAATTTTCAACCAAATCAGAATTTTCAGAGCTATCAGCCCCAATTTGAGCAACCAAATCAGTTTTGTCAGCCTCAAATTCAGCAACTACAACAATTCCAGCCACCACAACAATTCCAACAATTTCAGCAAGAATTTCAGCATTTTAACCAAAATTTCCAGCAGCCTTTTGAAAATTTTCAGCATGGAAATAATCAATTTCAACCTCAATTCCAGCCATATCAACAGGGGCAGCAAGTGTGTCAAACATTTCAGCAAGATCCGCCTCAAAACCAGCCATTTTATCAGCCCACACAGCCCTTGAATCAAAATTTTCAGCCTTACAACCAAGGGTTTCAAAATCAGAATTTTCAGCCCTTGCCACAGAATTTTCCACACCAAAATCAGAACTTTCAAGGCTACAACTCCCAGCAAAGTTTCCAAGAATATCAGCCCTTTAATCAGCCTCAACAGCCATGTTTTCAACCAAATCAGCAAGCTCAAAATTTTCAGCCTACTTCATCCTTTCAAAATCAGTCAAGGAGCTATGCTAACCAAGGAGGTTTTGAGAATCTTAATGAGAATGAGGCACAACAACAAAGAATGGAGGAGATTTATCAACAAGTTGTACAATATCATCAAAAGCAGCAAAGGCTTCAAGACATTGAAAGAGGCGTTGGACAAATTGCTAGTCAAATGAATCAAATGTAAGTTCAAGGTGACCCTAGTGCAGGGACAAATCTTTCTTTAATGGATCTTGCAATTTTAGAAGAAGAAGAAGAAGAATACATTAAAGTGTGGGCACCTACAGCATGCATTCCTCCAGAGACTCCTATTCAAAATCCAATTCCAAATTTTTCAGCTCAAGAAGAAGAAACTGAAGCTCCACAGGACCATTCTAGTCTTTTATTTTGTGATTATAATATTATTGATGGTCCTAATTTTTCTGATACTGTTGTTGCAGATATTGTAGAAGAAGCATACAGAGGAGATGATTCCACAGGTGTAGGGGATTGCACTAAGCCCCAGGGACCACCACAAGATTTAGATGATGAACCAGAAAGTGTAGGGACTTGTATGGTGGAAGCAAGCACCCAAGGATCACCAGTTGATTGTCCACCAGAGCCTGAGGCTGAAGAGGAGCATGTACATGACCAGGAGGAGACCACAGATACTTCTGCTATTATAGAACCTTCAGGTATTATCCAGCACGCTCAGGTAAGTATTTCTCCTCTTTGTTCAGAAAAATTCAGTGAGGTACCTAGTACTGATTTTATTGATTCTGATGAATTTATTGATATACCTTGTGTAGAAAGTGTTTGTGAAAATACAATAGAGGTACCAAACATTGATTTCATTGGTCATCATGCATTACTTGATACATCTCTTGTAAATATGGATAGCGAAATAATGTTAGAGGCACCCATAATTGATGTAGTTTGTTATGATGAATCTTTAGATACATCTTTTGTGGATATGGATAGTGAAAATTTTTTAGAAGTGCCTGAAATTGATGTTATTTATTTTGATGAATCTCTTGTTATGTCTTATGCTGAAAATGAATGTGAAAAACTTTTGGAGATATCTGATATTGATTTGATTGGCTGTGACATATTACTTGATACACCCTTGATGGAAAATAATTGTGAAATTTCTATTGATGAGCCAGAAATTGATTCCTTTATTTGTGATGAGTTCCTGGATGCAACTTTTGTAGAACATGATTTTGAAAATTTCATTGAGATACCAGAATTTGATTTAATTGGACATGATGCAGTTTTGGATTCATTGTATGCAGATACTGATATTATTTCATTTCTTTCTGACCCTGAACGCTTGAGAGAGGTATTACATTGTTTTGCAGGGTCCAGAAGACTCCAGGAGTGGGTGCTCCAACTGAACAGACTTCAGCCTCCTGGAAGGACTTCTGAAAGGCATCAAGAAGGAGGAGATGATCTTACTTTAATTAAAAGCACTCCGCCCCTTGAATGGCTATTGAACCTGAATCGCCTTAGGCCACCAGAGCAATTTTTTGTGAAGTTCAAGTGTGGGGGAGTCCTAGTTCTCCCAGCCACCCAGACACCTCCACTGCCAAGATGGAGGCTCCTTCTGGATAGACTCCGCCCACCCGAATAAAGGGGAGTTTATTTTTCTTGCATTTTCTTTTATCGCATTTTTCACTTTTATGTTTTCTAGTGTAAATTGAATAAATAGACATTGTAAATACCATGTTTTTTCTTTTAGCACTTTTTCTTGCATGAGTGGAAATAAATGTATCCCTTTAGGTTATCTCAATGTCATGTTAGAGTCTTTTGAAAATAAATTAAATATGGTTGTCAAAACTTAGGATTTGAGATCATGGATGAATTCTTGGATGCTTGAGTACGATTTTGCTTTAGATTCTTAATTGAAGACTTGGGATGAATTATTTTTACCTAGTGAGATTAGCCTTATTTTGTGATACACATATGTTATTGTATTCTAGAACTTGCTTCGGTTCTTTCAAAATCATATTTCAATGATTGGATCACATCTATAGAGGCTAATCCATTTGTTTCCCTTTCCACATCAATTTTTAGCAATAATCATGTTTATTCTCTTTTTCTTTGCTTCTCTCCTACGCTTACCCTTACTTTTCTTTGGACTTGTTGTTTGAAATGTTTCTAATGATATTTTGCCCGAGACGGACAAAGATTTAAGTGTGGGGGAGTGACTAAAGTTTTGGATGCATTTTAACTCGAAAAAAATTTCATGTGCCAATTTAGTCGAGTTTGGCATCAAGATCAAGCAAGAAGAAGTAGTTAAGGAAGACAACAATTGAAGCATCTAGATTCTTGCTCATCATTTGATGATCCAAGGAAAACAAATGGCATGCCATGAAAAGAAAAATCTGCAATGCAAGAAAAAGAAAAGAGAATGAAGCAAAAGTTTTTGCCAAAATGAAGTTAACTTGAGTTGTTTAACAGGTTTCGGAATTGGCTTGGATCAAAAACTGAAAAGTTGGAATTTTGGGAAGCCAAGATCAGTAACATCTTGTAGAGACTTAATTGAGCTGGAATTAATCTGCTTCAATGCAGAAATCAGAGCCAAAACAGTTTGAGCAGAACTAGTGTTAACTTGAGGCTGAATTTGATTTTTCAAGGCTGTCCACTGCCATTTTGCTCAACTACTCCTATATGCTAACTGATGTGAAGAAATCAGAGACTTGAAAAGCTGCCGAGTAGCTGCTAAAATCAGAAGAAGGAAAATACAGAAAAAATCTGGAACAATGGCAACAGAAAAGAATAAAACAGAAATGCAGTTTTTGAGTAGAACTTGTGTCAACTTGAAGCTGAATTTGATTTTTTACCACCATTTGCTCAACTACTCCTATATGCTAACTGATGTGAAGAAATCAGAGATTTGAAATTGATTCAGTGGAGAAGCTGAAGAAGAAAAGAAAAAAAAACAGTTTGAAGAAGAAAAGAAAAAGAGAGAAACAAAGTGGACACAAGTGAACTTTGGCACCATGAAATCAAGTGAAGTTTCTCCCATCCGAATCAAAAGCTTTATTCCATTTCGTTTCTGACCTTGTTAGAAGATAAAAGAAGAAGAGAAAAATCAGAAAAGAGAAGAAAGAAACAAAAAATGGCACGAAATTGGGAACTTGGCACATTGAGATCAAATGAAGGGTTTTTCATCCAAATCAAAGGAATTTATTCAAGTTTCACTCCACCATACTTTTGATATCATTAGAGGACTGTTAAGATGGGGCAAAGCACATTGGAAACATTTTTGAGCAACCAAGTCTCCCACTCCATCAATTTTTCCATTTTCTTGGTTTTTATTCCATTTCTTACCATTTTCCATGTTTTCACTTGTTTTTGTAGATATTGATCCTAATCATGATTAATGGTGGAGATTAGATAATAAGCAAGCTTATGGTAGTGCAAGAAGCATGTGTGTTTGAGTGAGCTCCACTTACATCATCAACTTAGAACTTAAGGAGAGAGCCACCCAAAATTTTCCTTGAAAGGCTAGTGATTTAAATTCATCTCAATGACTCATGATAGATGAAAAGGCCAAGTTGTTGATTTAAGGACAAGATACTACTCCATAGAGCTTAGATTTATGAGAATTGACAACCCTAGGTAATTTCTTTTCATTTGTTTCTAATTATGCTTAAGAGAGCCTAAGGGATACATATTTAGTTGTTTCGCGAGACGCTCAAGGTTAAGTGTGGGGGAATTGATAAGCACCATTTTATTGATTATTTTAATTGCTAAAATCCATGTTTGATCCATGTTTTTATTGCTTAATTATGATTTTACCCTAGGTTTTGGAACTTTATCTTATTTTGGACTTAATTGCAAAATTACACAATTTTTGGATTATTTGGCCACTAATTTTCTGATATATTTTTGTAGGCATGAAAGGATCCTGGACCTAGGGCATACTGGGTCAAACCTGAGTCGGAAGTGGAACCGGATCGAATTATCAAGCCTACGATTAATCCGGGCCGTCCGATTCAAGAGCGGCTAGATCTGAGCCATCCGGGACGATCTGAAGCAATCCGAGCTAGGGTTAGGGTTGATCAAGCTCTATGATCAAGATCTGAAGGTTTCATCCCAATCAGAGCTCAATCAACCGTTGGATCAAGCAAGGAGGGCTCTAGAGCGTCCATTCACAGATAGAGTTGATCTGGACAATCCGTTGCATATCTGGAGGATCCGAGCTACCACAAGGCAGATCCTGACCCCAGATCATCATCATAAAAGTTTGGCTCCAATCAGAGCAAGATCAGCCGTTGGATTTTCTCAACTAAATCTGAGTCGTCCATTTTCTGATTACTTAAGGAAAAATTTCCCTGCTTCAGCCTTCGTCGCGTCTTCGCCGCAATTCTTCACTATTCTTC
Organism: Boesenbergia rotunda; assembly: GCA_024364735.1. NCBI lineage: Eukaryota > Viridiplantae > Streptophyta > Magnoliopsida > Zingiberales > Zingiberaceae > Boesenbergia > Boesenbergia rotunda. The sequence continues at coordinate 121,371 of JAGFNQ010001008.1, forward strand.
GTTTGTTCATCATTTTTCTTCAAATTTCTTCTCCAATTCGAGGCGCGACCACTCAATCTCCACCTTGGATCGAGTTCTGAGTCTTTGGGGATCGATTCCTTGAAGAATTCTGTCCATTTGCGCCGGAACAGGGCTTGCTTGAGGGTTTCAGCATTTCCTCAGTCCGACCACTGTCTTCTCTTCCACAATCCAATTCCAAGCTTCCGAGGCATTTGTAGGGGTTCTCAAATGGTCTCAGAAGCTTCCCAAATCATCATCGCAGCTCATTCAACTGAGAAAGAGCGAATCGGATCAAAATTTCCAACCAAGCGCAGATTGGAACAGAATCGCCTTCAGAAATGAATTTCCACTGATTTGCTGTGCCTAGGGGTTCGAAGCCGGCTCTTGATTGATGACCAAGAAGTTCTTGAGCTTAGGGAGTGATTGAGTTTAGATTTCCTTGGTTAATTTCGTTTGTTTAGCTGTAATTTCAATTACTGCTGTAGTTTAGTTACTGTCTTCGTTTTCAGATTTGGTTAATCTCGTTTCCTACTTGTTTCTGCTTAATCTAGCTTTAATCCTTCAAGTTTAGTAGTTTAGGAACTTGTTTAGTGAAAGAGTGAGTTAAATTTCAGTTTAATTGTAGCTTTAATTGTTGCGTGCCATTTTCTTAGCTGCGTATCAGATTTGTTGTCCTGTTTTTTGTTCAGTTTCGAATTTTTCAGCTTTTGTTTCAATTCGACTAGTGTTTAACTTTATTCCTTGCAATCAGAGATCACAATTAGTGTGTTAATGTGTTAGATTCGAGTTCATTTCTTAGTCGGTTGTATTTCTAAAATTAAGATCAGCTTGTGTGTATCAAAACCCAATTCTGCATTCTACAATGAATTTCTGCAATTTCTGTGCACCATTTTGCATCCAGCGACTAAGTTGATTAGTTTTCTAGCTCTGAATTTAATTATTCAACCCTGCGCATCAATTGGTTTATAGCTGTGTTTTCTAGTGCTGCATTCGAATTCTGAAGGTTTGACTTCATTTCTGCACTCTTGCACTGCATTTCTATATCAAGAACATTGCTGAATTGTTCAATTGGTTACTGCACTTTAGTTCCAAGCCTACATTGTGTATCAAACAACAAATCAGTATTGGATTAGTGCCAAGTTAAATGTAATTCTGGTGTGTCATTGCATTGAATTCAGATTACTTTGTCCAATTGTTTTGCATCTGAATTGAACTTCATTCCTGCACATTGTGCTGCAGTCATCATCTCTGAAATTTCCTGCGAATCAAGCTATTAAATCCTGCACTTTGTATCAAACTAACTATAGCTTTACCAGCTGAATCTACATTGCAGTTGTTCCCCTCAAGTAGTGTTTGAGTTAACTGCTGAACTTGTTTCGATTTTTGCACACCAGTTTCCAATTTCTGCACATACTGCATTCATATTTGTTTGTTGCATTTCAGTTGCGAAATCTGCCACCCAGCTTTAACTTCTGCAATCTTCAGCTTAATTACTATCAGATTGATTGTGATTGTTTGTAGGCGCATCTGAATTGTTGCTGATTTCTACCTTAATGCTCAGAATTTCTACATTTGGATGCTGAATTGAGCTGATTTCCTTGCGTGCCAACTAAAATTGCTGCTCTTTCATTTGCATGATTAAAGTCTGCACTCTACTTGTTTGTTCTCATTCAATTGCTTCTCATCAAAATAGTTTCATATCAATTTACAAATTTGAATTCAATCAAGCTTCCGGCACATAGTTCTCTACCATCATTCCCTTTGTGCGTATCCAAGTGTTTTAATTGCTCAAGGTGTATCCAGTCAAGTTTCGGGTTGAGTGATGATGGTTATGTTTAAATAAATTCGTAGTGTGTTTTTGAAATTGAACTCAGTTCTGTTTCCAAAATTGTGTATTTGCCTTGATGAGATTTTCTCTTGATTGAATCATTCATTTCCATCACTTGGTTCAGACATGAGTTAAATCTCCTTGCGTTTCCTTGTGATTTCATTCATAATTGAACCCAAATTCCAGATTTTATTTGAAACCCGAAAACACAAACGACACCTAAATACAAGCTTGAATCGAACAACGTCAACTAGCCCCGAGAAAAATACGACCTGTGGCCCCTATATTACATTTTCATACTTTTGATTGTAAAAAGGGTTTCCAGCATTCATTTACATTTAAATATGATAGTCCCAACTTTCGTGACAATTTAATCTAGTAGATTCGGGGCTGTCACTCCTCTCAGGAGAAGTTTTGCCAACCGGCCCATCCTTTTGGACTTTTGCCCAGCTTCACTCACCAGGACTTTTTCCCAATCTTATGACCAGGACTTCGTGCCCAGTCCATGACCAGGACTTATTGCTCAGCTTCACTCACCAGGACTTTTGCCCAGCTTCACTCACCAGGACCTCGTGCCCGGTCCACGACTATGACTTATTGCCCAACCCTATGTCAGGACTTCGGTGCCCAACCCTCGGCTAGGACTTATTGCCCAATTCCTCGAATCAAGACTTCGTGTAACGACTCGACCCTCGGCCCCTTGGGCGGCCAAATTCCATTTTTGGCGGCCCAACAACCTGGCCCCTTTGGTCGTCGACCGTTGACCGTCGTTACTCACAAGAACTTCCCACCCCTGGCCAGTGGATTTTTTCTTTCCCAGGATTCGAACTGTAGACCTCCAAGCTAAGTACTAGAGTTTATGAATCCTGGTAGCCAAAAATCCACTAGCCAAGGGTGGGATGTTCTTGTGAGTAACGACGGTCGACAGTTGACGACCAAAGGGGCCAGGTTGTTGGGCTGGGTCGTTACAATAAAAAGGCGCCTTTTATTGTAACGACCCGGCCCGTCGACCCGACCCCTCGGCCTCTTAGGCGGCCAAATTTCATTTTTGGCGGCCCAACAACCTGGCCCCTTTGGTCGTCGACCGTCATTACTCACATGAACTTCCTGTTGGATCGAGAAAACACGATAGAGGGGGAGGGGGTGAATATCGTGAAAACGTTTCAGATTAGAAGAAAGAGAATGCGCAGCGGAAATTAAAAATAAACGCACAGAACTCAAGGATTTTTAGTTGGTTCGGAGTCGCGGTCGGCTCCTACTCCAAGGCCCACGGTCCTTGACCGTTTACTGCGGGCAATTCTCTAATGCGCAAAGTTTTACAAAGAATTATACAATTATAGTGCAGTAAAAAGAACAGGTTTCCTCTTCATTACCGACGCCCGGTGTGGATCGTACTTCGGTGGGGAGGGTCATCATCGGCGTTTAGAATCTCGAGATCGGAGGTTTTCGGAGCAGAGCGCTTGAGTTGAAGAGCGTAGAGGCGTTAGAAAAGTCGTTATCGAAGCCTTGGGGGTCGAGCCCCTTTTATAGCCCTCCTGGGGCCGCCGGGACGCTGGGGGCGCCTGACACGTGCCTTCGGATCCGAGAATCCTCATTCGAAGCTCGGTCAAAGCTTATCCCTCCAGAATCGGGCTCGGAGCTGACGGGGGCGCCCGGGACACTAGGGGCGCCCCAGTTGACTTGGTCTGCTGGCTTCTCGGCTGAATTCACTTCAATCGCTTTGTTGGCTTAGACCCAGGGCGCCCGAGGCATCCAAGGCACCTGGGACCATCAGGGCTCCCGGGAGCTTGAGGGCGCCTGACCCAGTGAGCTTCCGAAGCGATTCTTGCTCAACTTGTTTTGCCTTCACCTTGGGGGCGCCCGGGACCTCCGGGGCGCCCTGCCCAGCTATCTGCCCCTCTCCTTTGGGGCGTTCTGAGCTACAAAAAACACATTCCTTCAGTCCTACATACAAGGTTAGTTCCAAAACAGCAAAGCAAGAAATGATAGGTTTATACAGCCTTAGCTGTCTTAGTTCTGACTTTGGGTCTCCCAAATGGAACCCTAGGTCGAACCGACGCCTACTGTTCCCTCGACGGGGAACGCGTCCTCACCTACTCCTCTCAGGATAATTTACCTTTTGCCAACCGGCTCCTCCGATTGGACTTTTGCCCAGTAATCCTTCGCCAGGTGCCTAGTAGCCCTTCACCAGGTCTTTGGTACCAAGCAGTCCTTTGTCCGGTGCCTAGCAGTCCTTCGCCAAGTGCCTAGCAGTCCCTCGCCAGGTCTTAGACTCCTAGCAGCCCTTCGCTAGGTGCCCAGCAGCCCTTCGCCAGGTCTTAGGGTTTCGATGCCTAGCAGTCCTTCGCTAGGTGCCTAGCAGTCCTTCGCTAGGACTTCTTTCTGCACACTCAAGTAACATATTAGATCAAAATAACATCTTAACTTTTGAACCCTTTGCCATTATCAAAACCCAGGTTCGATTGGGTGCTGTCTGCACCAACAATCTCCCCCTTTTTAATTTATAGCAACTCGGTTCAAAAAGTTAAGTTAATCAAAAAACAGGTGAAATACCAGTTTAGTTTCCTCCCCTGGAAGGAATCTCCCCCTAGGTTTTTCAAAGGTTCGCGGGGTTAAAAACGTTTCTAAGTATAAAAATGGAATTGATTTTTCAACACATAGAACATTTTCAAAAAAGGTTTAGAAAACAGAAAATTTGGTCGGTCACTTGGAAAATTTATATAGAGAATTTATAATTAGAAAAATTTTCAAGTAAATAACTTAATTTTCACTTTGGAAAATTTTCTAGACTTCTTCTGAAGTTTTTATTACCAAAAAGAAATTTTTGAGTTAAAAAATTTTCAAAACTCTTTAGCACTCCAGAAAATTTTGAAATTAATATTTAGAACTTTTCTATTAGAGAAAAAATAAGTACTTAGAGAAATTTTGAACTAGCTTAAGTACTTTTGAAAATTGACTTAAGTCAAGTAATTTAGAAATAATTTTGAAAACAATTTAGAAACAGTTTTGAAAACAGCTAGGTCAAGTACTTAGAAACAGTTTTGAAAATAGCTAGGTGATTTTACTTTTTAAAGAAAGGATATTTGAAAATTTTGAAAAAAAATTTTATCTTCTCTCCTTTCCAATCTCTCCCCCTTTGCCATATATCAAAAAAAACATTATAGCAAAAGAATATAGCAAAAGACGTAAGCAAAACAATATAGCAAAAGAAGTAAGGTGTTGTACTGAATCAATTCAAGGTATAAACTGGACCAAATCAATTTTTATTATCTCTTTCGGGTCCTATCTAACCCAATTAGCTACTTACTAACTGTTATAAACAGTAGTTTTCGCTAGGGTTAGTCAAGTTAAGTGTTCTGTTCAAGTTAGATTTTCTAATCTTGACACTTAACCTGATAACTGTTTAATTTGTATTTAGTGCCCCAATTATTGCAGATGCACTGACTTAAAGCATCTTGAATTAAGGCAAAGACCTAAGCATCTCAACCCATTCTAGGTTATCAATCAAAAGTACCCTAAGGTACTTGTGAGATGCTGGCTTCTAGATCTATAGGTGCATGCAGTTCTAGGGTTAGGGCCTAAGCTAAGTCCATTTGCGAAAAAGCCCTAGTTTTGAAGGGGGTAAATTTTTTCAAAAAAAACTAAGTCGAAAAATTGATTTTAAAAATGAAAAAAAAATTCAAATTAAGTAGAAACTGATAAGTAATAAAATAGTTTTATCAAAACAGAAGTAGAGTAAACCTATTCTACCAAGCATAACCCTAACTGCCTTCTTAGTGAGCTGAACTCAAACTCAGGTAAGGGTTTGGTGAATATATCAGCTAGGTTAGATTTTGAGTCTACATGCTTAAGGACTATCTCATCCCTGGCTACATGATCTCTTACAAAGTGGTGATCTCTTACAAAGTGGTTCTTAGTTAGATTAATTGAGCTTATATTGTCAATGTTGACTTGAGTTTGGGTGTAGTTAAGCTGGAAGTCCTTAAGAGTGTGCATCATCCATAAGATTTGTGCTACACACTCTCCTAAGGCAACATACTCAACTTTAGTTGTGGATAGAGCTACACAGTGTTATTTTCTGCTACACCAACTCACTAGACTATTTCCTAAAAGTTGGCAGCTTCCACTTGTACTTTTTCTATCCAGATTACAACCAGCGTAGTCAGAATCCAAGTATCCTGACAAGTCAAAGGTTGAGGTCCTAGGATACCAAATCCCTACATTTAGGGTGCCCTTAACGTATCTAAGTATTCTTTTTAGGGCTGCTAAGTGTGTTTCATTAGCACAAGTTTGGTATCTAGCACACATTCCTACGGCAAAAAGGATATCAGGTATGCTGGCTGTAAGGTACAGTAGACTTCCAATCATACTTCTATAGAGTTTAAGGTCTACTGGTTTACCATCAAGGTCACTATCTATTTTTACATTTGTGGTCATGGGGGTACTTATGCTTTTAGAGTTATCCATTTTAAATTTCTTTATTAACTCCTTAGCATATTTGGATTGATGGACATAGTTTTCATCCCTAGTTTGTTTGATTTGTAACCCTAGAAAGAAGTTGAGCTCACCAACTAAGCTCATTTCAAATTCATTTTCCATTATTTTAACAAATTCTTTTAAGAAATTTGAGTTGGTGGACCCAAAGATTATGTCATCGACTTAGATTTGGGCAATAAAGATTTCTTTTCCTAAGGTCTTAATAAATAGGGTTGAGTCAATTTGCCCTTGTTTAAATTCTTTAGAAATTAGGTAGGTTGATAAGCGTTCATACCAGGCCCTAGGTGCTTGTTTTAGTCCGTAAAGTGCTTTAGTGAGTTTGTAAACATGGTCAGGTCTTTCTAGGTCCTCAAAGCCGAGGGGTTGTCCTACATAGACTTCTTCCTTAATAAATCCATTTAGAAAAGCTAACTTTATATCCATTTGGTAGAGTTTAAATCCTTTATGGGATGCAAAGGCTAACAACATCCTAATGGACTCAAGTCTAGCTACTGGGGCATAGGTTTCGTCATAATCTAACCCTTCTACCTGACTGAACCCTTTGGCTACTAAGCGGGCTTTGTTTTTCACTATTTCTCCTTGATCATTTAGCTTATTCCTAAACACCCACTTAGTATCAATAATGGATTTTCCCTCAGATTTAGGTACTAGTTCCCAGACTTGGTTCCTCTCAAACTGGGCTAACTCTTCCTGCATAGCTATGATCCAATCAGGATCAGGTAAGGCTTCCTCTATATTCTTAGGTTCAATTTTTGAAATCAGTGCTATTTGACTAAGGTTTCTATAGGTGGACATAGTTCTGACTCCTTAGGTTGGATCACCCACAATTTGATCGGTTGGGTGACTAAGTCTAGGTTTCTTAGTTTTTCTGGAACTTGGTTCAGCCTCAGGTCCGGCCGGTTGGTTTGGTTCAGTATTTGGTTCAACTACTTGGGTTGGTTCAATTATGGGTTCAATTGACTCATTAGTTGGTTCAATAGTTAGTTCATTTAGGGGTTCAATTAAAGGTTCAACAGTTTGTTCATTATCTTCTTGATCAGTATTTGATGAATCTAGATCTGGATTATCAGATTTTGAATTGATTTCTTCATCAAATATCAGATTTGTTGTTTCTTCAATTTTCTTAGTTTGTTTATTGTAAACCCTATAGGCTCTACTTGTTGTTGAATATCCTAAGAAGATGCCTGGGGTTGACTTAGACTGGAATTTACCTAGATAGTCCTTGGTGTTTAGGATATGGACTTTGCACCCAAAGACCCTTAGGTAATGTAGGTTGGGAAGTCTATGGTAGTATAATTCATAGGGTGTTTTATTGTGTCGTTTATTAATTAGGACCCTATTTTGAATGTAGCAAGTCGTACTAATTGCTTCTGTCCAATATTGGTTAGCTAGGTTAAATTCATTGAGCATAGCCCTAGCGGCTTCCTGTAGGGTTCTATTTTTCCGTTCAACTATCCCATTTTGCTGGGGGGTTCTAGGACATGAAAATTCGTGTATGTACCCATTTATCTTACAAAACTCCTCGAATCGTTGATTTTCAAATTCTCCCCCGTGATCACTCCTAATTCTTTTGATTTTGGTATCATTTTGATTTTCAATTAACTTGCAAAAATCACTAAATAGGTTTAGGGTTTCATCTTTGGTCTTTAGAAACCTAACTCAGGTAAACCTAGAGTAATCATCAACAATTACTAAGCAGTACCAGTTTCCGCTTAGTGACTTGGCTTCATGTGAATCAAATAGGTCAAGGTGTAGGAGCTCAAGTGTGGTCTGAGTTAGATCTGATTGAATTAGTTTATGATTAGACCTGGTTTGTTTTCCTTGATTGCATGATTCACATATCAAGTTTTCATGGTTCTTAATTTTAGGTATACCTTTAATTAGGCCAAGTTGGGTGATTTTTGAAATTAATCTTAGATTAGTGTGTCCTAATCTCCTATGCCAGAGGTTTGATTCTTCTAACTGAGTTAACATGCATTTAGGTACTAAGGGTAGGTTTATAGTGTAAACATTATTTTTCCTAGAGCCCTTAAGCATGATTTCTGAGTCTTGCAAATTTCTAATCAGGCAGTTAGAGTTGATGAAGGTAACTACATAGCCAGTATCACATAATTGACTTATGCTAAGCAAGTTAAATTTAAATTTTCAACCAAAAGCACCTTTTTAATAACAAAGTCAGATTTAAGCTCAATGTTACCTGACCCAATCACCTTGAGTGTAGCATTGTTGCCAAATGCTACTGAGCCTAGGTTCTTAAACTTGAGTTTGGTGAATTTCAATTTATCCCCAGTCATGTGTCTGGAGCACCCGCTATCCAACATCCATTGGTCCAAATCTTTATATTCCTACACATAAAGAGTTTTGTTGATTTGGATCCAATTAGAATTAAGGATAGCCTAAATTGATTTTTACAGCCTAGTCTGTCTCACCCAATCTAGAGTTATCAATCACATTAGCCTTATGGGTTTTTGTGAGACAGATTTTAGTAGACAGAATTATTTTGAAAAATCATGATTTATTTTGAAAAAGTTAAATTAATTTTGAAAACAATTGTTTTTGAATTTATTTTTGAAAAAGAGTGTTTGAATCTACAATTAACTGAAAAATTTATGTTAGATTCGAATTTGATAAAGAATAATTTGAATTTGAATTTCAAAAATTGGCTTCCAGGTCTTGGCGAGGCACTAGGCCTTCTTTGGCCGTAGCCTTATTGGATCATCAACCCTTTCCTTGACAAAGTCTTTTAATGAAATTTCATTTTCAAAATTACTTTTTGAAAAATTCTGGTCTAACTAGTTTGGGTCTTGGATCGGTAGCTTCGGCTAGTTCCACCAAAATGGCTTCCCTAACGTACTATCATCTCACCGGCACCCAATACTATGTTGTTCAAATTTCAATTAATTGGTTTGGTCCTTAATCTAACCAGTCCTAGGTCTAAGCATGGTATATTGCAGAAAATAAATAGACAAGCAATCATGCAATTTAAAACAAGAAAAGAAATTCATCTAACTATGAAAATTATTTTTAACATGGCTCCCCCTGGACTAAAGCCACGATAATGGTTCGGCAAGATGTGAATCTTGTCCTTGGGGATCCAATACTGATTTGATCCAGTTTGTTTGTTCAGGCACAGTTTGGGTACCCATGCCTGAATTTTATGTCTAGACTGATTCAGTACAGCATAGTATGACCTCTGTCTCGCCTTGGTTCGATAGCCTAACCCGGATCGATTTAGAACCGACTTCTATTTTCGAAGGATCATGTCAAGGCCCTTGGAACCAGAAGTGAACCATTCTAAGGCTGCTCTAAGGTCCTTGACTTGAGTTTTCAAAGAGGAGTTCTCTTTCTCAAGTTTTTCAACTTGAGTATGTTGATGCAGTCTGACCCTGATTGTTGTTTTGGTGTTTGACACCGATTTAAGTTTGATTCAAGTTTGGTTGAATTCGGATTAAGTCCAGGTGGATCGGGAGATCGCACGCTGGCTTGGAAAAAGTCCTAGCTTGGAGGGCTAGGTGTGAAAAGTCCTAACTTGGAGGGATAGGTGTGAAAAAGTCCTAACTTGGAGGGTTAGGTGTGAAAAAGTCCTAGCTTGGAGGGCTAGGTGTGGGAAAATCCTAGCTTGGAGGGCTAGGTGTGAAAAATCCTAACCTGGAGGGTTAGGTGTGGAAAAATCCTAGCTTGGAGGGCTAGGTGTTGGAAAAATCCTAGCTTGAAGGGCTAGGTGTTAGAAAAGTCCTAGCTTGGAGGGCTAGGTGGATGAAATCCTAACTTGGAGGGTTAGGTGTGGAAAAGTCCTAGCTTGGAGGGCTAGGTGTGGAAATTCCTAACTCGGAGGGTTAGGTGATTGGAAATCCCGGTGAGTGAAGCCAGGTCCTGGTGAGTGAAGTCAGGTTGACTGAAGTCCTGGTGAGTGAAGCTAGGCACGGAGTCTTGGGCCGAGGGACTAAGCACGAGTCAGGAGAGGCTGGGAGCCAGTTCTCTTTACTTTGAGTGGGTTTGGCCTTGCCCAGATCGGTCTGGTGACTGATCAGGGAAGTTGGCACGAAGTTCCCTCGTGGATCGGTCTGGTGACCGATCCAGCGATGTCTGATCGGTCTGGTCATCGATCCAGCGATGTCTGATCAGGGAGCTTCCAGTAACTTTGGTAAACCTACTGTTCGACTCCTGATCGGTCTGGTGACCGATCAGGGAGAAACCTTGATCGATCAATCTGAATGATCAACTGTCGCGAGGTTTCTCACCCTGACCGATCAGACTGGACCCTGATCGGTCAGGGAGTGTCCTGATTGGTCTGATGACCGATCAGTAGTGTGTTTCAGGCGGGATTGTGGCAAGCAAATTTCTGGATCGGTTTGGTGACCGATCTGGTGACCGGTCAGGGTGATCGATCATACAAGCTTGCGATCCCTGGTTTCTCACTGGGGACCGATCAGTCTGGAGCCTGATCGGTCTAGGATCATTCTGATCGGTCCGATGACCAATCACTTTAATTCAAATGCACTGTCAGACGCTCTGATCGCGTCTGTTCGCATCTGCTTTTTCTGATACACTGCTGATATCTGCTCTAACCTTCTGATACTCTGATTTTCTGTTGATTTGCTACCCTAATGAGCTGCTAAGTGTGTAGGTGACTCAGGGATCATCCAAGGGAAGTCAAACGAAGGTTTTCACTATCGCAGGTTTGTCCGTTTTCCATCTCAGGTTGCAACAGGTGCTGGCGCTACTGGAGCTGCTGACTGGGGCTTGGCTGAGGGAAGCTCAGGGAGTCCAGGAGAGCTCAGTGATAGCTGGCTGTTGTAGGTGAGCAGCTGGAGGCTGCAGTGAGGTGGTGACCTAGCGATCAGTGGAGAGACTTAAGCACTTGGTGGCGAAGAAGTCTCAACAACTCTGAAATGTTACAGCTTGTGTTCTTGCAACATCTCATATTGTGCTCTTGCGACAACTCTGTTCCATCATCTTGAGCAAGCAACTGTGATCTTTGAAGCAACCTTCTGTTACTTGAGCACTTGGAAGAAGAAGCAAGAAGCTTGGCGAGTCCATCAGCGAGAAGACACGAAGAAGGGAGTTCTTGCGTGAGATCTGCGTTGAGTGGAGCTCAGGAAAAGTTTGCTTGTGTTCTTGTGGTTCTAAGTGCTAAGTAAGATCCTTCTTGTGTTTCCTGTACTTTATACTTGATCCATCTTGAAACGCTGTGGAGAGGTTACTCCACCGAGACGGAGGTTGCATTTTATCCGGATTTTCCGGGGCTTGATCTGCCGGCGATCAAGGGATCGCCCACCTTACGGACACGCCAAGGAGTAGGGGCAAGTTATCCCCGAACCTTGTAAATCCTCTTTGTTAGAGTTTGGTGGTTGTTCTTAGCTTAGGGTTTAAATTCTGCATACTCTGTTTTTATTGCTTCCGCTGTGCTACTAAACGTTTAAGTGCAGAAAACTTGAAAAGTTATAAAGTTCAAGTGTCTGGCTACATTCACCCCCCCCCTCTCTAGCCATCCAAGTTCCAACAGAGTAGAGGTTCCTTCTTGAAACTTCTCTGCTAAGGATCAAGAGTCAGCTCCCTCTTTCAGGAGTTTTACTTCCTGTCGGAGGGACTCTACTCGGATTTTGACTTTCGCCAAGTCGCGAGAAAGGTAAGCAATTAATTCAGTTAATTGAATTCTACAAAATCCACTTACAGTGATTTCGCCGTCCTCTGAAAATGTAAGCTTTCCGTCGTCCGGCTCTGATTCTGATTCGGTCTCGATTTCTTCTGAGGCGGTTAGTGCGAGCAGGTTCAACTGTGGGGCCTCTTCTTCTTCTTTGAACGAAGATTCGTCCCACGTTGCCTGAAGTGCCTTCTTCTTTCTTGTCTTCTTCGTTTCCTTCAGATTGGGGCATTCCGTCTTGTAGTAACCCTTCTTTTTGCATTCGTAACAGGTCACATTTGGTTTGGTCTTTTCATTTGAAGGTTCAACTGGTTCTTCCTTTCTTCGACTGGTTTTTCTTCTGTTGGTCTGGTTTTTTAGTTCCTTGTAGTAATCCCGAGCTAGCCGAACCAGCTTAGGTCAATTTCCTTCGTTGTCTTTTGAGTCTGAGTCTAAATCAGACTCGGGTGCAGGTTGAGGCTTCTTCTTGGTTATCTTTCCAGTTTTACCTGCAACAAAAGCGATGCCTTTCTCGTCCAGGGTACAGTTAGTCTGCTCATGCAATTCTAGTTCAGAAAACAACTCATCTAATTTAATTTTAGATAAATCCCTTGAAACTTTGTACGCATCTACCATAGATGCCCACAAAGTGTTTCTCGGGAAAGCGTTAAGAGCATACCTGATCAGGTCACGGTGTTCTACCTTGTGACCGATTGTGTGTAGACCGTTCATTAGCTCCTGAATTCTGGCATGGAGCTGAGCTGCAGATTCGCTGTCGTTCATCTTGATTGTATACAGCTTGTTCAGTAGTATGTCCCTCTTGCTGATTCGGGTGTCGGAGGTTCCTTCGTGCAACTCAATTAGCTTACCCCAGAGTTCCTTTGCACTATTGAATGGACCCACCCAGTTCAGCTCTTCTTTGGTTAAGCCGCATTGGAGTGTTTGGGTTGCTTTAACATTGGCTTCAATTTTCCTTTTTAGGGTGGTATCCCACTCGGTGTAGGATTGTGGCACTCTGTCAGCATTTTTAGGGATTTCTAGACCAGACTGGATTATTATCCACATGTCCACCAGAGTTTTCAGGTGGACTCCCATCCTACTCTTCCAGTACGAGAAATCCTCCCCACTGAAAAGTGGTGGTCTGGCGGTACTGAAGTCCTCTTGCATGGCCATTTAGGAATTATTCTGAAATAAAGATAACGAAAAAAAAGTCCCAAGACTTGGTCTTGGATTAGCACTGCGGGAAAAAAATAAAACAATTTTATCGAGTGGTGTTGCACCAACCTCGATTAACGATAAAAATTCGATTGAAAAAAAATAAAAAAATTATTTCGTAAAAATCCGAAAAACTCTCAAATTGGTGGTTACACCAAATTTGAGCTTCCCCGCTCTGATACCACTTGTTGAATCGAGAAAACACGATAGAGGGGTGAATATCGTGAAAACGTTTTGGATTAGAAGAAAGAGAATGCGCAGCGGAAATTAAAAATAAACGCACAGAACTCAAGGATTTTTACTTGGTTCGAAGTCGCGGTCGGCTCCTACTCCAAGGCCCACGGTCCTTGACCGTTTACTACGGGCAATTCTATAATGCGCAAAGTTTTACAAGGAATTGTACAATTATAGTGCAGTAAAAAGAACAAGTTTCCTCTTCGTTACCGATGCCCGGTGTGGATCGTACTTCGGTGCGGAGGGTCATCGTCGGCGCTTAGAATCACGAGATCGGAGGTTTCCGGAGCAGAGCGCTTAAGTCGAAGAGCGTAGAGGCATTAGAAAAGTTGTTATCGAAGCCTTGGGGGTCGAGCCCCGTTTTTGTAACGCCCGCCCTTATATCTACTCTCGGGGCGGGGTTACGTACATTCAATCATATAGTAATATTTTTTTTTCTATTTCTATCTCCTAGCATGACATTAAAACAACAATGCAAGGACTTAAGGACTAAGCATGCTTGTTTAACTATCAAAGTCATTCTACAACATGATAATATCACTAGTAATGTAACTCATAACATAATCAAGTATAAGAGACCTCCAAGGTAAACACTATCATGCCATGTCAATCCTAATCACTAACACTTATTGTCAAGGAGCATAACATAAGCATATGTAGATATAGAAGTCTTTTCTTCCCGAGCCACCACCCCACACATCTTCAGCCTCCTACCTCTTCCTTTAGTTTAAGGGTTCCTTACCCTTATCTGCAGCATAAGATAACATATAAACTAGTAAGCATAAATGCTTAGTAAGGATCCTGTCCTACTCGCTAAAACCATACGAAAGCATAACATGTACACATAATAAATCATAAGCATGAGTTCATCAAAGCATATTAAACATCCAAGTTTCTAACATGCAATATCAAGTACCTTAAGCATACTCTTCACATATTACAAATATTTTCAATGAATGTTTTCAAAACATTTCCATAATGGTATTACTTAAAAATACATCCATATCATATTGGGCCCTGTTGTGTACCAACTATCGCGCGGAACTATTGCGCGTTCCCTAATGAATTGGGGTAGCGAGCCACCAAGTCATTAGAGCAAGACCCTTCCGTCCTACCGGAGCCACGTTAACATGCACCCCGGATTTATTTAACGACCCCCTTACGAGTCGGGTACACAACTTAAAAAGTAAAATACTTATCATGCTTTTACATATATGCTAAGGAATACTCCATATTCACTCTTATGGGACACACCACTCTTCAAGGGTGCTCATGATCCCGTAGGGACACACCACACAACATAAGGGGTGCTCTTGATCCCATACTTATTTGAGTATCCCTTCAAGCATTTTAACATATCACATGCAATTTCATAAGTGTGCCCCATGGGCTATAAGGCATGCTCATACATACATCATATTTCATGCATGTCCACACATACATCATATTTCACACATGTTCATACATACATCATATTTCATACTTGTTCATACATGCATCATATTTCATACATGTTTATACATACCTCATATTTCATACTTGTTCATACATATATCATATTCCATACATGTTCATACATACATCATATTTCATACATGCATATACATATTATTTTGCTAAACATAATCATATCCCGTAGGGTAGTTTAACCTTCACATATTATTCATGCAACTTATTAAACATAAAGCATATCATGAGATAATTATACAACCCTAAACCTTAGTCCTTCTAGGGTTGGCCGAAACTTAAGTATAGGGAAAATTAGGGTTTGAACTAAATATTCACACATACATTCATTCAAACACCTCATACATAAACATATCATAGTATGCTAACAATTAAGGTTTACATATCAACCCTTCCATTTAACACCACATACATATACATATGATCATCCCCAACCATAAACATATATCATAGGGTAGTTTGACCTTTACAAACCCTAGTCCTAGTGGGTTGGCCGAAACATCAAGAGTAGGGAAATATTAGGACTTTTGCATTAATCATTCACACGACAATGATACAAACATCTTGTATACAATATCACACCATACACTAAGCATGAATATTTTCTAGGATAATTCAACTCTCCTTGACCCTAATTCATTGCCTTGGCCGAAACTTGTAGGGTAGGGTAGGCTAGGTTTTTGACATCCAATCTTTACACAAACATTTACACAAATACTTTATCTACAATACTAATCATGGGAACACAATAGGATAGCAACCAACCCAAAAGCCCTTGTTTATTCCCTCTTGGCCGAAACATGTAGGGTACCAAACCCTAATTTGTGTCCTCTCAAAAATTTGGAAAATAACATACATCCATATCCTAAGTTCCTAGGGATATCCTCATGCATCAAGAAGCAACCAAAACCTATTTCATGGTGGTGGCCGAAAGTCTTATAAGGGAGGAACTCCCATTTTCGAAAACAAGAACACAAGGAAACCATGCATAAACCATTACACTGCAGGCGAGAGGATACTTACATCCTTTCGCTTGATTTTCTCCTTCTCTAACTTCTTAAGATGCCCTTGGTTGAAGGAAGGTGAGTGTTCTCCTTCCTAGTACTTCTATAGAACCCTTGGCCCTAGTAGAGAGAGCAAGGTCCTTGGGTGAGATCTCCTTCTTTCCAAACCCTAAGGTTGAAACCCTAGGTTTTCTTTTTCGAAAATGGAGAAGGGGAAAGCTTGAGTTTCGGTGGAGAAGTGAAGAGGAAGAAGAAGAGGAAGTTATTCCAACTTCCCTTTCCCTTATTTATACTTTTCTCATGAAGAGACATGTCTCTTCACTTTCCTCGCTTTAACAAGCATGTTCCTATTCTCTCCACAAGAAGCATGGCTTGGTGCATTGGTTATGACATGGCTAGTGCAACTAGGAGGTTCAAGGTTCAATCCCTGCTTCCTCCCTTCTATATTTCCTTTTTATCACATTTTGCACTAATCCAAGCCCATTAAGCCAAGCCCATCATGAAATCTCATAATATTAATTATATTCCATGAATTCATATATTTCATAATATTTCATGATAATATTTCATGAATTCCATAATATTTCATATTTATGAATTCATAATATTTCATAATATTTCATGATACTATTTCATGAATTCCATAATATTTCATATTTATGAATTCATAATATTTCATAATATTTCATGATACTATTTCATGAATTCCATAATACTTCATATTTATGAATTCATAATATTTCATGATACTATTTCATGAATTCCATAATATTTCATATTTATGAATTCATAATATTTCATAATATTTCATGATACTATTTCATGAATTCCATAATACTTCATATTTATGAATTCATAATATTTCATAATATTTCATGATACTATTTCATGAATTCCATAATATTTTATATTTACGAATTCATAATATTTCATAATATTTCATGATACTATTTCATGAATTTCACCATATTTCATATTCATGAATTTATATATTTCCTAATATTTCATATGGGAAATTTCGGGGCGTTACAGTTTTTAGCCCTCCTGGGGGCGCCCGGGACGCTGGGGGCGCCTGAAACGTGCCTTCGGATCCGAGAACCCTCATCCGAAGCTCGGTCAGAGCTTATCCCTCCAGAATCGGGCTCGGAGCTGACAGGGGCGCCCGGGACACTGGGGGCGCCCCGGTTGACTTTGTATGTTGGCTTCTTGGCTGAATTCACATCAATCGCTTCGTTGGCTTGGACCCAGGGAGCCCGAGGCATCCAGTGCGCCCGGGACCATCAGGGCGCCCGGGAGCTTGAGGGCGCCTGGCCCAGTGAGCTTCCGAAGCGATTCTTGCTCAACTTATTTTGCCTTCACCTTGGGGGCACCCGGGACCTCCGAGGCGCCTTGCCCAGCTATCTGCCCCTCTCCTTTGGGGCGTTCTGAGCTGCAGAAAACACATTCCTTCGGTCCTGCATTCAAGGTTAGTTCCAAAATAGTAAAGCAAGAAATGTTAGGTTTATACAGCCTTAGCTGTCTTGGTTTTGACTTTGGGTCTCCCAAATGGAACCCTAAGTCGAACCGACGCCTACTATTCTCTCGACGGGGAACGCGTCCTCACCTACTCCTCTCAGGAGAATTTACCTTTTGCCAACCGGCTCCTTCGGTTGGACTTTTGCCCAGCAATCCTTCGCCAGGTGCCTAGCAGCCCTTCGCCAGGTCTTTGGTACCAAGCAGTCCTTCGCTCGGTGCCTAGCAGTCCTTCGCCAGGTGCCTAGCAGTCCCTCGCCAGGTCTTAGACTCCTAGCAGCCCTTCGCTAGGTGCCCAGCAGCCCTTCGCCAGGTCTTAGGGTTTCAATGCCTAGCAGTCCTTTGCTAGGTGCCTAGCAGTCCTTCGCTAGGACTTCTTTCTGCACACTCAAGTAACATATTAGATCAAAATAACATCTTAACTTTTAAACCCTTTGCCATTATCAAAACACAGGTTCGACTTGGGTGCTGTCTGCACCAACACTTCCCACCCCTGGCCAGTGGATTTTTGCCTTCCCCAGGATTCGAACTCTAGACCTCCAAACTAAGTATTAGAGTTTATGAATCCTGGTAGCCAAGTGAGCGCGGCTCACTTGGCTACCAGGATTCATAAACTCTAGTACTTAGCCTGGAGGTCTAGAGTTCGCTCTCACTTGGTTACCAGGATTCATAAACTCTAGTACTTAGCCTGGAGGTCAATAGTTCGAATCTTGGGGAAGGCAAAAATCCACTGGCCAGGGGTGGAAAGTTCTTGTGAGTAACGACGGTCGACGACCAAAGGGGCCAGGTTGTTGGGCCGCCAAAAATGGAATTTGGCCGCCCAAGGGGCCGAGGGTCAGGTCGACGGGCCGGGTCGTTACATTTCGTGCCCAATTCTTTGAACCACGACTTATTGCTTAGGTTAACTAAGACTTTCCTTCACTTTGGTATTCCTTTGTTGACTAACCCTTCCTTGTTCTAATGTATCACTAACTTAAGCATATTGTTAAACATTGAAACACTCGAGGAGGGCATCACTAATGCTTCTTGCACCAATAATCTCCCCCTTTTTGATGTTTGACAATATCTTAAGTTAGATTGGATTAAAGGGCTAAGTTATAATCCTTGGGATAAAATGGAGAAAAATTTGATCCTTTGAAAAAACATTTTGATTTACATTTTGATCCTTGGAAAAAAAAATTTTGATTCAAACTTGAAAAAGATATTTTGTATGATATAATACAGTGTATGAAAAAAATTTTGATTCAAATTTTGATTTACATTTTGATCCTTAGAAAAAGATTTTGAAAATACAGTGCATGAAAACATATTATTATGAAATGTTCAATAATTCTTTTAATTTGACCTCCCCCTAAACTTGACCCAGTCCTAGGAAGCTTATTGACTACAAGTGATCTTCCTTTGAGTCTTAAGGTTTGATTCAAATTAGAAGAATTATCTAATAATTTTAAAAACAAATTTGAAGGACATATTTTGAATAAAAAATTTTTAAAGTGCATTCTGAACTGAGAATAATTTTAAAGCACAATTTTCAAAAAGATATTTTGTATGACATAATAAGTATTTAAGACATTTTTGAAAACATATTTTGAAATGATAAGGTTTTTGAAAAATCTAAATTTTCGAAAAAACACTCCTCCTGAACCCGACACCGTCTGACTCTAACTAAGTGTCTTAAAGGACTTTAGTGTTGACCTAAAAGGCTTGTGTCTAATTGTGTAGGTCAAATAATTTTTCGAAAAGATATAATTTTTGAAAATGTATAATATATAAGCACTCAGACAAACATATAATCCGTAAAACATTATTATGTTTAAAAATTATTTTAAAAATAGATTTTTATGAAAATATCCTAAGAATTTTGGAAAATATTTTTGAAAAGCATTTTTCAATTTATTAGTCCTTAACATCTCACCCATTCTAAATGTCTTAGTACAAGCAAGCATGGTTACCTTATGGGTGTATTGTTGTAACGCCCGCCTTTCCGGCCCTACGATGTAGGCGAGAGGCGGCGTTACGCGAACATACATACATGCATATGGAGAGCTTAATGCAGCGGAATAATTTTAAAACTTTATACATGTGCGTTTAAAACATGCAACTCATATTGACATATCTTAGCTATCATTTCTAAACATGGTGACTTAGTAACTTAGCATCGTCATAATCATAAAAGAAATAAAACATAGCATGTGAGACATAGCATGTGACATCATGGAAATCAACATAAGTTGTTCTTTAGTAAAAATCATCGTAAAGTATAGCATGCAACTAAGAGTGATAATGCAAAACATAAGACATGTGACAAATGGGAGTAATGTGGTCTTTTTCATTTTCTTTGCCAAGTCACTGCCACACACACACACTTGCCCCTCCTGCTGCTTCCCATAGCTTAATATCCTCTTGCTTGATCTGCGGTATAAGAAAATAAAACTTATAAGCACATAGGCTTAGTAAGACTCTTTCCTACTCACTAAAATCATACGTCACATATAAGACATAACATAGAGAGACTAACATAAAACAAAGGCATATCATGAGAAGGTATTCATAAAACATAAAGCATTTAACATGAGGAGGCATATAGATGTACATGGAAATACATAATCATATGGAAGTGCTTAACATGAAATGAAGGTACATAAAGCTCATGGCATAAGAAGTACTTGTCATAAAATATAAGCATATGAACATACTTGACATAGCATAGATGTTCTTGACATAAACATAATCATATAACATACTTGACATGACATAGATGTATAGCATGAATGAATGCATGAGTTAAATGCACATAATATAAGGATGCTTATTTGAAAATCATACTTATAAATACTTAAACATAATCATAACATCATGGGGGGCCCCGGCTTGTACCACATACATACATCATATGCGCGCATCCCTAAGTAAATGCGAGGTAGCTAGTCTCGACCTACTAGGGTAGGGACAGCTACGGTAGTCCCAGAACCGAGGTTGACGTAAGGAGCTCATCCCTGTTGGACAGCTACGGTAGTCCCAGAACCGTGGACAGCTACGGTAGTCCAGAACCGAGGCTTTCATAAGGAGCTCATCCCTTGTACCCTTACTTCGGTCCGGTACAAGCCCATTCATAAAGTAAAATAGCTTCACATGCTTCATCATTCATACATTCATAGAACATTCATAGCATAATTGAAGACATAAACGTGATCTTAATACATGAAACATGGTATAAAACATACTTAGCATTTCATCATTCTTACTTAATGCATAACATCATTATGCATTAAAGGCATGAACATCATCTTCATTCATAAGGCATGACATACATACATAATTATGCCTTAAAGGCATAAACATCATCTTAGTTCATAAAGCATGCATGATCATGGTACATAAGGTAAGCATGCATAGATAAGTTTTTTTTTCATACATGGTACATATCACATAGTATACATGATCATGGTATCTATCATAAAGCATACATGGGTAGGATCCATATGAACATGATACATACTACATAGGTTCATGACATTCAACATAAAACATGCATAGTTCCACATAACCATAATCTACATATGTTCAAGACATTTAACCTAATGCATGTTGGGACCGGGTGCATGTTGACATGGATGCGGGTTTGTAATTTTAAAATTAATTACGTGCA
This sequence comes from Boesenbergia rotunda, assembly GCA_024364735.1. Classification (NCBI taxonomy): domain Eukaryota; kingdom Viridiplantae; phylum Streptophyta; class Magnoliopsida; order Zingiberales; family Zingiberaceae; genus Boesenbergia; species Boesenbergia rotunda. Next base: position 142,400 of record JAGFNQ010001008.1, read on the forward strand.
GCGGAAGATTTAGCATAAATAATTTCCCGAATTATATAACCACACATCTAAGCATGCGACCTTATATTGTGTAGACATGATCATACATTTAAGATTTTGCAGAAAGTAAACTAATTTACTTATTACCTCGCGTAACTCGAAGGAAGGGACGAGATCCAACCGTAAGCGTCCCTTAGAAGCTCCGCCTCTATTCGCGTCCACGCCGAGTTTTCTTCGGGATGACTTCGCAAAGCCACGAGTTTCGTGCCGACAAGAACTACTAGATTCTCCAAAGGCACGACAAGAATACCAAGAGAGAGATCAAATCGAAAGACTCACCACCAAGGTTGGCCGGAATCACAATTCCGGCGAGAAGGAGGAAGAAGAGTTGCGCCCAATTAATCATGCTCCTCTCCAATTAATTGCAACGCATGCAATTAATCATGCTCCTCTCCAATTAATTGAAACGCATGCAATTAATCATGCTCCTCTAGGGTTAATTGCAACGCATGCAATTAATCATGCTCCTCTCCAATTAATTGCAACGCATGCAATTAATCATGCTCCTCTAGGGTTAATTGCAACGCATGCAATTAATCATGCTCCTTTCCATTAATTGCAACGCATGCAATTAATCATGCTCCTCTAGGGTTAATTGGTGGAGAGAGCAAAGTTGCTCACGGCAACCTTGTAGCCGGCGGCACTAGAGAAGGGAGAGGGAGAGAAGGAGAGAGAGAGAGGGTTTATTCCTAGATCTCTTGATTGGAATTCAAGCCTTGCCTTGGTTCCTTTATATAGTAGCCTCTCCATCGCCAATTCTTCCTTCTAACGGAATAAATTTTCATAAGAAATTTATCTTATAAATTTTCCTATGAATTATTCCGTTATGCCAAGTTTTATTATAACTAAGTTTATAATAAAAACAAACACATCTCCCCTTTTATTATGGAATAAATTTTCACAAGAAATTTATTATATAAATTTTTCTTATCATGGAAAAATCAATTCCTAATTGATTTTATAAAATAAAATAAATCAATCCAAGGTTTATTTTATTTTCCATGAAAATAAATCCCTTTATATAAATTTCTTTATATAAATTTCTTTATCCATAATTTTATAAAACAAATCGCGTTTGATTTATTTTATAATTTAAACCAAATAATTTGGTTTCCCTCCTCATTGTGGCCGGCCAAACCAAAGAGGGTGGGGACCCTCTTTGGCCGGCCAAACCAAACCGTCTCCTTGCGAACTAAACTCATTTAATTCGTCCAATAAGCCTTCAAAAGACTTAGCCATTTTAAGCTTCCGGTGCGCCTCTGATAAATTCAGATTCGACTTATTTCTCTTGATCGGAAAATCTAATTTTCAACTCGTTTTAAATCCCTCGGATTACTCGTAGTGCATGTGACTAAATAGGCTTTCGATTTATGTTGGCCATCTATAATTAACCAATTATAGAATGATCATGAGTGGCACCTAGTAGTACATCATGATCCCCAATTAATCGAAAGATCAACGGTTGACCTCAGAAATAATCCTGAAACCCTTCAGCAGCTATAATGAGTTGTGCCCCATTCCCTTCACCATCTTATACCCACTTGGTTCAGGACACGGTCTATGTGTGTCAGTCCCCACTAGGCTGACTACGTCACACCTAGCCCAAGTAATGTCTTTCTCGTCCAACGGATTCTAATTACTCTCATGTTTCTGAGAGATTCATACTCGGAACATGTGATGCTCTGGCCAGAGGCTTCGAGTAACATTCCGACGATAGGCCTTGGGTATACGTCTCCTCACAAGGAGTGGTGAATCCTTTGTAGGCTGTTCAAACATCTTCGGGCATTTCGGCTTATACCCAATCATCCTGGGTCCACACCTCTTTGAAGATGCTTACTTAAGATGTCAAAGTATAAGTCTTCATGACCAAGATGACTTGAACACCGCAAGTCAAAGGAACATCGCACTTAAGCTGCAGTAAGAACTTTATTGACATATCTATATGTAGATTACCATATGAAGTTTTACAGCTAGTCACTCCAATGAACTAGTTCCCTTAACTAGCATTCATGTTTATCTCCGGACATCCCAATGTCACCAGTCAGTGAGAATCAGCTGATTAGAGAATAACACATGCTAGTCTCAACAGAATTGATAGTGTCCGTATTTATCAATTCATCGACTAGGGACAATTTCAATACTTCACAATTGCACATGTAGAGATAATCACTAGTTGTGAATTCATCACAAATTCTCTTATGCTGTGAATTGTATTGCGGACATTCAGTAAATGAGTTTAAGATCATAATCAAATACACGAACATGTATACTCAAATAGTGAATATTCATTTATTAAAGTAAATGATTACAATCATAAGGCAATTGCCTTAGGACACTTCTCTCATATTACTAATAAACTCCCACTTGGCCTAATGCCAATCGCTACGGTATCCAATACCACAGGCTCTAACATGACCCTCAAACTTGCTTTGAGGCAAGGCCTTAGTTAAAGGATCCGCTAAATTCCTTTCAGTGGGAATTTTCTCAATTTGTATATCATTCCTACTTATAATCTCTCTGATCAGATGATAGCGGTGAAGCACGTGTTTGGATCACTGATGAGACCTTGGTTCCTTTGCTTGTGCAATAGCTCCATTGTTGTCGCAGTAAACCGGTATTGCTTCATCAATGGTTGGAACCACACCAAGTTCTGAGACAAACTTCTTGATCCAGACTGCTTCTTTTGCTGCTTCCGAAGCCGCAATATATTCCGCTTCCGTGGTAGAATCCGCTACAGTGTCTTGCTTGGAACTCTTCCAACTTATTGCGCCTCTATTCAAAGTAAATGCGTATCCAGACTGAGATTTGGAGTCATCCTTATCTGTCTGGAAACTGGCATCTATATACTCACGTATTACCATATCTCCTTCTCCATATATTAGGAACACATTCTTAGTTCTTCTTAAGTACTTAAGGATTGTCTTGACAGCCGCCCAATGATCCATTCCTGGATCAGACTGGTATCTGCTCGTGATGCTCAGAGCATACGATACATCGGGCCTAGTACATAACATAGCATACATGATAGATCCTATCGCGGATGCATAAGGAATCTTATTCATGCAAATCCTCTCGTCTTCTGTGCGCGGACACATAGACTTTGAAAGGTTGATCCCATGCCTGATGGGAAGGTAACCTTTCTTGGATTCCGACATGCTAAACCTTTTTAGCACTCGGTCTATATATGTAGACTGCGAAAGACCAAGCAACCGTTTTGATCTATCTCTATAGATTCTAATCCCAAGGATATAGGTTGCTTCTCCCAGGTCTTTCATGGAGAAAGTTTTGGACAACCAAATTTTAACCGACTGTAAGACTGATATATCGTTTCCTATAAGTAATATGTCATCGACATATAATACTAGGAATACGACTGCACTCCCACTAACCTTCTTGTACACACAAGGTTCGTCAGGATTTTGTGAGAAATCAAACTCTTTGATTGTCTCATCAAAACGGATGTTCCAGCTCCTAGATGCTTGCTTCAGTCCATATATGGATCGTCAAAGCTTGCTAATTTTGGTTTTATCAGCCGATGTGAAACCTTTATGTTGTATCATGTATACATCCTCAAGCAGGTTTCCATTAAGGAAAGCTGTTTTCACATCCATTTTCCATATCTCATAATCATAATGAGCTGCTATGGCCAGGAGCATCCGAATGGATTTAAGCATAGCTACTAGCGAATAGGTTTCATCATAATCAATCCCTTGTTTCTGACGATATCCTTTTGCCACTAATCTAGCCTTAAAGGTAACAACATTACCTTCCATCTCGGTTTTCTTCTTGAAAACCCACTTGCACCCTATGGGTTTAATCCCTTCAGGTGGGTTAACCAAGTCCCATACTTGATTTTCGTACATGGAATCCATTTCTGACTTCATGGCTTCGAGCCATTTGTCTCTTTCTGAACTTTTCAGAACATCATCATAACTGATAGGTTCGTCATCGCTAATGAGTAACACGTCGTTCAATTCACTTACGAGAAATCCGTATCTCTCTGGAATATTGCGTGTCCTATCAGATCTACGAAGAAGTAGTGTTGTTTTAGGTCCAACTGATAGCTCATCATTATGAGTTATTGGTTGTGGGTCTAGACTAGGTGTCTTTGTAATGTCTATTGGAGTTTCTTGAACTTCTTCAAGTTCAATACTACTCCCACTTTCTTCTTGTAAAAGAAATTCTTTTTCCAGAAATACAGCATGCCTTGAAACAAACACCTTTTGTTCCAAGGGATGATAGAATTGGTAACCCTTTGTTTCCTTAGGGTATCCAATAAATAGACATTTATCAAACTTAGCATCCAATTTGTCTGATACAGTCCGCTTCACATAAGCAGGACAACCCCATATCTTAAGGTGAGTTAAGTGAGGTTTCTTACTATTCCACGTCTCATATGGAGTAGTAGAGACTACCTTGGTCGGGACTCTGTTTAGCAAGTAAACAGCTGTCTTAAGCGCATAGCCCCAAAAGGATTTTGGAAGAGTTGCATAATTCATCATAGATCTAACCATGTCCATCAAGGTTCGGTTACACCTCTCAGATACACCATTATGCTGTGGTGTATACGGCGGAGTCCATTGAAACAATATCCCATTGTCCCTAAGATAATCTTGAAACTCTTGACTTAAGTATTCACCACCCCGATCGGATCGAAGTATCTTAATACTTTTGTCAAGCTATTTCTCTACTTCATTTCTGAACTCTTTGAATTTCTCAAAAGCTTCAGATTTGTGTTTCATCAAGAACACATACCCGAATCGTGAGTGATCATCGATAAAGGTAATAAAGTAGCTATAGCCTCCTTGTGCAAGAGTTGACATTAGTCCACATACATCAGTATGTATTAGACCAAGCAATTCTCTCACTGGATTACCTTTTCCGAAAAAGGGTAATTTGGCCATCTTGCCTTTTAAGCATGATTCGCATGTATCAAATGAACCGGGTTCAAATGATTCCAGAATTCCACATCGGTGTAATTTGGTCATGCATTTCTTACTTACATGGCCAAGACGACAATGTCACGTATAGGAGTCTATTTGATTATCTATTCGAGCACGTTTGTTGCTAACTTCGATATTGAAAACGTCACCGGATAAATTTAACGTGTAGATACCATTGCATAAAGTTCCAGTCCCATAAAGAACACCATTTAAAGTTATGTAACAACAATTGTTACTAAAAGTTAAATGGTAACCCTTTTCATTCAAGCATGAAATAGATACAATGTTCTTTATTAACGAAGGAACAAAATAACAATTATCCAATTCTAAGACAAGTCCAGTAGGGAGCTTTAGCAAATATGTTCCGATGGCAAGAGCAGCAATCTTTGCTCCATTTCCAACTCGCAAATTCGCTTCTCCCTTGATGAGTCTTCTTCTATTCCTTAGCCCCTGTATGTCATTACATATATGTGAGCTACACCCAGTATCAAGTACCCAGGTGTACGAGGAAATAGAGTGACATTCAATAACGAAGATGCCTGAAGAGGATAGGGCATCGGATGCCTTCTTCTTCAAGGACTCAAGATAAACCTTGCAGTTTCTTCGCCAGTGTCCCTCCTTGCCACAGTGATGGCAAGTGTCTTTTGGTGCCTTTTCAGTCTTTTTGGTCTTAGTTAACTTATTGGTGTCCAAAATGGAACACAAATTCAGAGAAGACATGATCAAGTGATTATCCTAGAAATACAGATTGAGCTTATGTGAGAAGAATGATAAGGAATGCATCAACATACATTGATTAAATCCAATTTATTTTTCGAATTGAATAACCCTTTTTATCAATTCGGGAGATCGTAGGAACATGTCCAAATAGGTTGATATCCAACCATAGATAAGAACAACCATGGCTGTGGTCATCAAGTTATTCTTAGCTATGAAGGTAGGTAATTATACCGATTACATATCACATATATGTAACTATCACTTTATGCTATCAACCAATTGAATGTTTGCATAAATCATTGGGTTGTTAACTCATTAACAAGTATGCAACAATATACATAGCACCCAATTGCACCTCTCTTTATATCAACCTTGGCTGTGGCACAACAAATCGATGCTCCAAGCCTAAGGCTGCCCCATTAATCAAGAAATAGTTTCAATATGGTTGGAGCTCATTCAACCATTTTGTCAGTCTTGGATGTGTCCAACAACCAAAACTAAGGATTGACCTCTGACTACAACTATATTAATCATAAACTAATTCCATGGTTTGAACATGTTGAGGTTCAAGCCGGGCATGGATGTGTCCATCAACCCAAACGAGAAACAAAACTCCGGTTCTAACCATATTAATGGAAGGTGTTGGCCTTAATATTTTGTAAGGGGTTTTGGGTCTCATCCTTTTCTTTCTAAGCACATTCATGACATATAATTATGTCATGTACTAACGATTTCCTTAATAAAGTATGTATGTGACTTAATTTATTAAGTCTCATTAATTGAATTAGGAACCGGATTTCCTAATTCTAATTTCATACTTTATTTAAGGAATTATTTTGGGAAACAATTTCCTAAATTGTCATAATCAATTTCGGAAATAATATGTTTAAGACTTTGATTTCTCTAAATCAAATCTTATTAAATTAAGAGACAGATTCCCTTAATTCAACCACATATTATTTTCATGAAAATCTTATTTAAGGAAATAAACTCTATAGGAAATAATTTTCCTAATTAATTTTGGAGACAATAATATGTAAGAAATCAAATAAGGAAATTATCGTTTGAGAATCACCTCAAAAATTTCCAAGATTTGATCACATATTTTATTTATGAACTAATTAATTACAACAAATTATTTTCTTTGGGTGGCTCCCCGAGGCTCAGATACCCAAAGAAAAGAAATTTGTCGTAAATCTAATTTAGCCCGCTCCCCGAGGCGTAACCAAATTAAACTTGACAATTCTTATTCAAAATAGGAAATTAAATTACAACAACTAACTTTAATTTGGGTGGCTCTCCGAGGCACTCCCCAAAGTAAAGAATTTTGTTAATAATTTAAAACCAATACGAATTTAATTGTCAATTAATGGTCCATAAATTTATCTAGACTTTCTTGAAAGAAAGTGCCCAAAATTGTGAGTTTTCCATAATAGGTTTTCAGAATAATTGTAAGTTTCTGGTACAAAGAAAACTTACATATTTCCAAAATTGAAAAATTTCCAAAATAGGAAATTTCCAAAATTGGAAAGTTTTCAAAAATGGGAAGTTTTCACAATTATCATAAAATTTCAGAAACTAGGATATTTCAAAAGTTTACGAAATTTCATGAAGATTTCCAAACTTTGAAATTCCTAAATCTAAAATTTATCATAATTGGAAAGTTTCCATAATTGGAAAATTTTCCAAAATTGAGATCATGACAAAGTTTTTCACAAAACAATTATATGATTATGTCGAACACTAACCGACTCTGATACACTGTTGGGACCGGGTGCATGTTGACATGGATGTGGGTTCGTAATTTTAAAATTAATTACGTGTAGCAGAAGATTTAGCATAAATAATTTCCCAAATTATTTAACCACACATCTAAGCATGCGACCTTATATTGTGTAGACATGATCATACATTTAAGATTTTGCAGAAAGTAAACTAATTTACTTATTACCTCGCGTAACTCGAAGGAAGGGACGAGATCCAACCATAAGCGTCCCTTAGAAGCTCCGCTTCTATTCGCGTCCACGCCGAGTTTTCTTCGGGATGACTTCGCAAAGCCACGAGTTTCGTGCCGACAAGAACTACTAGATTCTCCAAAGGCATGACAAGAATACCAAGAGAAAGATCAAATCGAAAGACTCACCACCAAGGTTGGCCGGAATCACAATTCCGGCGAGAAGGAGGAAGAAGAGTTGCGCCCAATTAATCATGCTCCTCTCCAATTAATTGCAACGCATGCAATTAATCATGCTCCTCTAGGGTTAATTGCAACGCATGCAATTAATCATGCTCCTTTCCATTAATTGCAACGCATGCAATTAATCATGCTCCTCTAGGGTTAATTGGTGGAGAGAGCAAAGTTGCTCACGGCAACCTTGTAGCCGGCGGCACTAGAGAAGGGAGAGGGAGAGAAGGAGAGAGAGAGAGGGTTTATTCCTAGATCTCTTGATTGGAATTCAAGCCTTGCCTTGGTTCCTTTATATAGTAGCCTCTCCATCGTCAATTCTCCCTTCTAACAGAATAAATTTTCATAAGAAATTTATCTTATAAATTTTCCTATGAATTATTCCGTTATGCCAAGTTTTATTATAACTATGTTTATAATAAAACAAACACATCTCCCCTTTTATTATAGAATAAATTTTCACAAGAAATTTATTATATAAATTTTTCTTATCATGGAAAAATCAATTCCTAATTGATTTTATAAAATAAAATAAATCAATCCAATGTTTATTTTATTTTCCATGAAAATAAATCTCTTTATATAAATTTCTTTATCCATAATTTTATAAAACAAACAACACTTGGTTTATTTTATAATTTAAACCAAATAATTTGGTTTCCCTCCTCATTGTGGCCGGCTAAACCAAAGAGGGTGGGGACCCTCTTTGGCCGGCCAAACCAAGCCGTCTCCTTGCGAATTAAACTCATTTAATTCATCCAATAAGCCTTCAAAAGACTTAGCCATTTTATGCTTCCGGTGCGCCTCTGATAAATTCAGATTCGACTTATTTCTCTTGATCAGAAAATCCAATTTTCAACTCGTTTTAAATCCCTCGAATTACTCGTAGTGCGTGTGACTAAATAGGCTTTCGATTTATGTTGGCCGTCTATAATTAACCAATTATAGAACGATCATGAGTGGCACCTAGTAGTACATCATAATCCCCAATTAATCGAAAGATCAACGGTTAACCTCAGAAATAATCCTGAACCCCTTCAGCAGCTATAATGAGTTGTGCCCCATTCCCTTCACCATCTTATACCCACTTGGTTCAGAACACGGTCTATGTGTGTCAGTCCCCACTAGGCTGACTACGTCACACCTAGCCCAAGTAATGTTTTTCTCGTCCAACGGATTCTAATTACTCTCATGTTTCTGAGAGATTCATACTCGGAACATGTGATGCTCTGGCCAGAGGCTTCGAGTAACATTCCGACGATAGGCCTTGGGTATACGTCTCCTCGCAAGGAGTGGTGAATCCTTTATAGGCTGTTCAAACATCTTCGGGCATTTCGGCTTATACCCAATCATCCTGGGTCCACACCTCCTTGGAGATGCTTGCTTAAGATGTCAAAGTATAAGTCTTCATGACCAAGATGACTTGAACACCGCAAGTCAAAGGAACATCGCACTTAAGCTGCAGTAAGAACTTCATTGACATATCTATATGTAGATTACCATATGAAGTTTTACAGCTAGTCACTTCAATGAACTAGTTCCCTTAACTAGCATTCATGTTTATCTCCGGACATCCCAATGTTACCAGCCAGTGAGAATCAGCTGATTAGAGAATAACCCATGCTAGTCTCAACAGAATTGATAGTGTCCGTATTTATCAATTCATCGACTAGGGACAATTTCAATACTTCACAATTGCACATGTAGAGATAATTACTAGTTGTGAATTCATCACAAATTCTCTCATGCTGTGAATTATATTGTGGACATTCAGTAAATGAGTTTAAGATCTTAATCAAATACACGAACATGTATACTCAAATAGTGAATATTCATTTATTAAAGTAAATGATTACAATCATAAGGCGATTGCCTTAGGACACTTCTCTTATATTACTAACAATGCATGCATAATTCTACATAAACATAATGCATAACACATGTGTTTATGGTATATGGTTTAAAACATCCATAAATAAAACCTACTAAAACATGGCACATAATATAAGCATACAAGGTCATGATACATAGCACATAAAGTTAGGGTTTTAGGTAACATAAAATTCATACAACATGCTTGAATATGTATATACATCATAATAAGCCATAACAAGTATACTTGAAACCTTAGACTAACCCAAACCCTAGACTTAGAGCTTTGGCCGAAAGTTATAGATAGAGGCCCCATTATTCAAGTAACAATGTGAGGTACTATAAGTAAAGTAAAGCCCATACAATACATACAATGCCATAGGAAACCATTAGAACACATGATTGGGACTAACTCTAAGTCCTAGCCCTAAATCTTGTCTTGGCCGAAACCCTAGAAGGGTATCAAGTCCATGGAAAATTCATATAATTCACAATTAACATCCAATACAATACATACAATACCATAGGAAGCCATTAGAACCCATGATTGGGCTAACCCTAGTTCCTAACCCTAAAACTTGGTCTTGGCCGAAACTTATAGGGGTCTTAAGTCCATGGAAAAATTCATATAATTTCAATTAACATCCATTGTAACATAGAGAATCATAATAAGCATGCTTGGAGGGTTAGATTTAATCCTAACTATGAAAAGGAAGAGGTGGCCGAAACTTGTAGGGTCTTAGGGTGCTACAAAAATTCCACAACTCATAATTCATTCTTATTTTATCATGAGAAAGCATTAGGAAATATAAGTGAGGTCTTAACATCATCCCAAACCCCAAAAACTTGCTTGGCCAAAATCCTAGGAAGCCCTATTCCATAGTTTTCTCAACATAGAGTCCAAACAACATCTTAAATCATGAAAGATAACATCAAAACTATTATACCACAGGTGAGGGAGTCTTACATCTTCTTATCTTGGTTATAAACCTTGAATCGAGAGGAAAATGAAAACCTTCTTGACTTTAGAACACCCCTTGCCCTTGTAGCCTTGTAGAAAAACTTAGATCTTCAAGAAGGAGTCTTCTTGTGAAGTTTTCCAAAGGGAAGGTTCCCTTGTGGCTCACGGCAAGGAGGAGGAAAGGAGGAGGAAGAAGAGAGAAGAGGAAGAGCCTTGGTGGAAGAAAAGTAACTTAAGCCTCTTCACTTCTCATCCAACCTTTTTATACTAGATGAAGGGCAAGTGAAGGGGCATGGTGCCTCCTCTCATGGTGACTCTTCACTTCCCTTAGCCTTAACAAAAATCTTCTTCCTTTTTCCACTAGCACTCCCTTGCTAGGTGAATTGGTTAGTACATGCATTATGAAGCTTTGCCTCTATTCTAGATCTAAGGTTCAATCCTTGGTGCACGCACTTCTTTTTATTGCATTTACTCTTATTTTTTGGTAAGGCCCACATAAGAGCCCACTAAGAGTTATGCTAATATTCCTAATTGGAGCCCATTTCTATTCATGTTACTAATTCTACCCAAGGTCCACTAATAGTCAAGATACTAGAACGGCCCATGTAAGACCCATTATTACTTAGCTTTTAATCCATATAAGAAAACATGCTAAGGTTCATGCTAGATTTCATATGTTACTCAAGAGTCCATATAGGCATGATCAATATTTTAAAGAAAAATATTGAGAGGATTTTACGGGCATTACAATTGTGAGATGCTTGAATAATTTTCTTTGAATTAATGTTAAATTTAAGATTTAATTAAAACTTATGTTAGATTAAAATTTATCAAATAGTAAATTGAATTTGAGTTTTGATAATTGGCTTCCAGGTCTTGGCGAGGCACAAATGTCTTCTTTGGTCATAGCCTTATTGGAGCAACAACCCTTTCCTTGACAAAGTCTTTTATCGAAAGTTCATTTTCAAATTACTTCTTAAAATTTTTTGATCTAACTAGCTTAGGTTTTGGATCGGTAGTTTCGGCTAGTTCCACCAGACTAAACAGACCAAATAAGGTACACCTTACCCCACTTGACCTTATTCGAAGGGCTTCCCTAACGTACTATCATCTCACCTCCACCTAATACTATGTTGTTCAAGTTTCAACTTGCCTTTTTCCTATCTAACCATTCTAAATCATGCATAAAATTAAACATGAATGTCATGACATATAATAATAAAAAATTAGTAAATGTATGAACATGACAATTATGCATGAGTCAAGCAAGTCAAAACATTTTACTTAAGTTTCTAATAATGTATCAAATTCCTGATTTGATACATGTCGTGTGAACCCACGAATATGCTAACCCACTTTGACATATTTAATTTCATTAGATTTATTATTGCAATTGGGTAAGATTTTATTTAATTTAAGTTATTAAGATTTAATTAGAATTAAGAATTATTAAGACTTAATTAGAGGATTAATTAGATTTGGATTTAACGTTGAAGTTATTAAAGAATTAATTAAGGATTAATTGGATTTAAGTAATTAAGAATTAATTGTTGAGAATTAATAGTTAATTTGGGTTTAATTTAAGTTGTTAAAGATTAATTAGGATTGATTAAAGTTAAATTAATTAAGGATTAATTAGAATTAAATTAATTAAGGATTAAAATGAAATTAATTAAGGATTAATTAAAATTAAATTAATTAAGTATTAAATTAATTAAGAATTTAATTATGATTAAATTAATTGAAGTTTAATTAGGATTAAATTAATTAAAGAATTTAATTATGATTAGATTAATTGAAGTTTAAATAATTAAGAATTTAATTATGATTAAATTAATTGAAGTTTAATTAGGATTAAATTAATTAAGAATTTAATAATGATTAAATTAATTAAAGTTTAATTAGGATTAAATTAATTAAGATTTTAATTATGATTAAATCAATTGAAGTTTAATTAGGATTAAATTAATTAAGAATTTAATTATGATTAGATTAATTGAAGTTTAATTAGGATTAAATTAATTAAAGATTAATTAAAGTTAAGATAATTAAGGTTTAATTAGGATTTAAGGTTTAAATTGAGTTAAACGTTTCGGGTCTAGTTGCATTAACTTAGTTAATTCAAAGATGTCTGACTTATCTACTATTTCTTCATTTAATTTTTCAAATTTATCTAATACATTTGCTTTGTTTGAATTTTTGTCGATTTTATCAACTGTAGCCTTGATTCTAAAAAATATATCTTTCTCTTCATCCTCATCATCAAAGTTATCTCCTTCTATATCTTCATAGTAAGTAGAATAGTTTTCAGGGCTACTAGTTAGTGTTTGATAATTATCTTCAAGATTATCCAAGAAATTAATAATCAACTCATTATCTAAAGAGATTTTATTTTCAATATCCTCAAGATTATCTTCAACAACTTCAAAATTATCTTCAACAACTTCAAAATTATCTTTAATATCCTCAAAAAAATCTCTAATATTTTCAGGATTATCTTTAATATTATCATTATCCTTAGAAATATCCTTAGAAAAATCTCCAATATTTTCAGGATTATCTTTAATTTATCGTTATCCTTAGAAATATCCTTAGAAAAATCTCCAATATTTTCAGGATTATGTTTAATATTTTTAGAAAAATTATTAGAATTAATTCTAAAAATTATTGTATTGATGTTAAAAATTAACGAGTTAATTTTTGATATTTTAATATTATCTATATTTGGTAATTTATTATGCAATATGTTAATTTGACTATGCACAAAGTCTAATTTATCAGAAATAATATCTAACTTATATAAATTACTGTATGACTGTGCAGGAATTTGTAAATTTTTCTAAACGTAAATTTTTCGTACCTTGGACGGACACTGATTCTTGTAGTGTCCGTGCTTTTAACATTTGAAGCACTTGACGTGACTCTTGTCCCTCCGGACTCCTGGTGCAGGTATGTCTTTTGCCGCCGGTGGTGAAGATCGAGTCTTACGAGTAGGATACTGATTTTTATAGTGTCCTCTCTACCTGCACTTAAAACATGTAATATGAAATTTGAAATTTACCATAATTAAAGAAAAATACCTGATTCACTCCTGGGCTCCCCCTCAACTCCTGACGTCTTTGCTCCATCGGCAGTTAGTCCGGTGAAGAACTACCAAGCTCTGATACCACTTGTGGGGACCGGTGTCGTCGATAGATGGGGGGGTGAATATCGACTTGTAAAAATTCTTACAGAAAGCGTCTTTCGTAGACTTTCGAGGTTCGTTCTAGGTACAGAGTTAGTAGCAGCGGAAAATAGAAAGAACGAACAAATAACCAAAACTCAAAGTGCACATGGATTTTACTTGGTTCCTAACCCCCCAGGGTCAGTACATCCAAGGCCTAAGCATGGGAAACGTCTGTCCACTAATGGTCTCCTTTCCTGTCTTTGAACCTGTCAAAGCATTTAGACTTGCGACACATGAAGTAAATGTATCCATACCTTGAATAATCGTCTATAAAAGAGATGAAATATTCAAATCCACCTCTAGCCTGGATAGACATAGGACCACACAAATCAGAATGAACCAAATCTAATACATCTTTGGCTCTATACCCCTTGGTCTTAAAAGGCCTCTTGGTCATTTTACCTTCTAAGCAAGATTCACAGGTTGGGAAATCTTCCACCACCAATGAACCCAATGGTCCATCGTGTTAGTAATATGAGAGAAGTGTCCTAAGGCAATCGCCTTATGATTGTAATCATTTATTTTAATAAATGAATATTCACTATTTGAGTATACATGTTTGTGTATTTGATTGAGATCATAAACTCATTTACTGAATGTCCGCAATACAATTCACAGCATGAGAGAATTTGTGATGAATTCACAACTAGTGATTATCTCTACATGTGCAATTGTGAAGTATTGAAATTATCCCTAGTCGATGAATTGATAAATACGGACACTATCAATTCTGTTGAGACTAGCATGGGTTATTCTCTAATCAGCTGATTCTCACTAGCTGGTGATATTGAGATGTCCAGAGATAAACATGAATGCTAGTTAAGGGAACTAGTTTATTGGAGTGACTGGTTGTAAAACTTCATATGGTAGTCTACATATAGATATGTCAGTGAAGTTCATAATGCAACTTAAGTGCGATGTTCCTTTGACTTACGGTGTTCAAGTCATCTTGGTCATGGAGACTTATACTTTGACATCTTAAGCAAGCATCTCCAAGGAGGTGTGGACCCAGGATGATTGGGTATAAGCCGAAGTGCCCGAAGATGTTTGAACAGCCTACAAAGGATTCACCACTCCTTGCAAGGAGATGTATACCCGAGGCTTATCGTCGGATTGTTACTCGAAGCCTCTGGCCAGAGCATGACATGTTCAGAGTATGAATCTCTTAAATACATGAGAGTAATTAGAATCCGTAGGACGAGAAAACGTTACTTGGGCTAGGTGTGACGTAGTCAGCCTAGTGAGGACTGACACACATAGACCATGTCCTGAACCAAGTGGGTATAAGATGGTGAAGAGAATGGGGCACGATTCATTATAGCTGCTGAACGGTTTCAGAATTATTTTTGAGGTCAACCGTTGATCTTTCGATTAATTGGGGATCATGATGTACTACTAGGTGTCACTCATGATCGTTCTATAATTAATTGATTAATTACAGACGGCCAACATAAATCGAAAGCCTATTTAGTCACACGCACTACGAGTAATCCGAGGGATTTAAAACGAGTTGAAAATTAGATTTTCCAATCAAGAGAGATTAAGTTTGGTTGAGCCAAACGATACGTCGAATCTGAATTTTTCAGAGACGCATCGGAAGCGTAAAATGGCTAAGTCTTTTGAAGACTTAATAGATGAATTAAATAAATTTAATTCATTGGGGCTTGGCTTGGATGGGCTGGCCAAAGAGGGCCTCCATCCTCTTTGCTTGGCCGACCACAACAATGGGAGAGAACCAAGTTTTTGGTTCAATTTATAAAATAAACCAAGTGTTGTTTGTTTTATAAAATTATGGATGATATAAATTTTTATATAATAAACCAAGGTTTGGTTTATTTTTCATGGAAATTAAAATGAACCATGGATTGGTTTATTTTATAAAATCAATCATGGATTGATTTACCATGATAAGGAAATGTATTCCATAGGAGAGAAGATTTTTATCATGAATTAAAATATGATTTTAACCATGATATAAAATCAAACTTGGCATGATGGAATAAGTTATTCCATATTTGAGAGGCTTGATGGTTGAGAGGCCACTATATAAAGGACCCAAGGCAAGGCTTGGGTGTGAATCGTAGAGATGAAGGCATAGGCTCTCTCCCTCTCTTTCTCTCCTTCTTGCCGTGGGCCAACCAGCCTCTTCTTTTGCTTCGCCGGAATTTTGATTCCGGCCATCCTTTTATGGTTAGTCTTCTGACTTCTCTCTTGGTTTTTCTTGTCGCGTTCTCGGAGAATCTAGTAGTTCTCGAGAACATGAAACTCGTGGCTTTGCGAAGTCATCCCGAAGATACTCGGCGTGGACGCGAATAGAGGCGGAGCTTCCAAGGGACGCTTACGGTTGGATCTCGTCCCTTCCTTCGAGTTACGCGAGGTAATACATAAATTAGTTTATGTTTCTGCAAAATTTTAAATATATGATCATGTCTATACAAGATAAAATTGCATGCTTAGATGTGTGGTTAAATAATTTGAGAAATTATTTATGCTAAACCTTCCGCTGTACGTAATTAATTTTAAAATTACGAACCCGCATCCATGTCAACATACACCCGGTCCCAACACATCGGCTATCAACCTTTGAATTCTACTTAGGTTAATATGACCTAACCTTAGATGCCAAAGATAAATTTGGTTCATTTTCGAAGGTTCTTTTCTCTTATTATGATTAGATGATGAGTTATTGATTTCTATTTGCATCGTGGGAGTTTTTGGTTCAAGAGTGTACAAATTGCCAACTAATGCACCAGAACAGATAATCTCGCTATTCGTTTTTATAACAACTCTGTCATTAAAAGAAATAAAATACCTATCCATAAATAATTTAGAAACTGAAATAAGATTCTTTCTAAATGAAGGTACATAAAGATAATTTCTTAAAACCAAACATTTATTTTTCTTAAAAGATAAATAGACGTCTCCCATTGCAATAGCCGCCACCTCCGTAGCATTGCTCATGTAGACGATAATCTCTCCCTCAGCTAGTCATCTGGTTTCCTGAAACCCCTGCAAAGAACTGCAGACATGATCAGTGGCTCCTATATCTACACACCAGGTACCGGTAGATAACATCGCTAAATATGTTTCAACAACTAAACAAAAAGATATACCTTGATTTTTCTCTTTCAATTGGGGACAGTCCACCATCCAGTGTCCAGTCTGCTTGCACGTGAAGCACTTACCTGTCGGCTTCTTCACTCCAGCCTGAGATCCCTGAGATCCTGTTGCCTTCTTTGTTAATCCTTGTTTCTTTTTCTTCTTGCCTTTCAGCTTAGAAGTAGAAACCTTTTCAGCAACGAAAGCATGAGCACTCTGACGAAAAAGCGCCTCTGTCGCTTAGAGTTCTGTGAGAAATTCCGCCAACGAATATGCCCGTTTGTTCATATTATAGTTTAGGCGAAATTGCTCAAAACTCCTAGGCAGATACTGGAGAATGATATCGACTTGGGTTTCCCTATCGATCTTTGCTCCAAGGACTTCCATCTCATTCAAATGAGCCATCATTTTGAGAACATGATCCCTCATGGGTGTTCCCTCAATCATGGTGGTCGTCATCAAGTTTCTCATTGCCTCTTGCCTAGAGGCCCGATTCTGATGTCCAAAGAGTTCCTTGAGATTGAACATTATGTCATAAGCAGTGGGAAAAGCCTGATGTTGATGTTGCAGGACATTTGACATAGAAGCCAAAATATAATACCATGTCAGCTCGTCTGCTTTTACCCACTTCTTATAACGTTCCTTCTCCTCTTCACCAGAATTCTCGCTAGGTTTTTCAGGACAGATCTCAAAGAGTACAAATTTGTACTCCTCAGCAGTCAAGACAATGTGTAGGTTCCGTTTCCAATCAATATAGTAAGGGTCAGTAAGTTTATTTTCTTTCAAAATAACAGCAAGTGGATTGAAAGTCATTTTGAAAAATCCTGAGAATTACAATGATCAAAACATTAAATTTCAAAAAATTATTGATTCCTCAAACAATAAAATTTTAAAATCAACCAACATCTCAAAACACCAAGAATATCGTATGTCACGATAGTGTAGACGTATACGAATTCTACATTTGTAAGAGGAGATTTTACCCATTAATTTTATTATCTTGTCAACCTTACTTTTTGATAAATAAAATTAATAGTTGGTTCCTCTTCGGCCCTACAAATAATAGCAGTGACTCCGATAGGGAGGATACTATTATTTGCATCTAAGTGTTCACCATTACACAATACTAAGACAATTATCTAGGATTATGTTCCTTCCGATGGGGAAGATCACACGCTCCTAAATAATTTCCTATAACTGTAGGGTTTTTCGGGCCGCGAAAACCGCTTTTCGCGTCGCGGAAACCCCGAAAGCCCCAATAGAAAGGATCCGAGCGAAGAAAACCATTTCAAAAATTTACGAGTGCTCGTTTACATGCTTCAAAACCGATCTACAACCTAGATCTATTAGAGAAGAGAAAACTACCTTCGATGCGTGCCCCGCAATTCCCGCTCGCTCCTCGGTTGGTGTCGGATCTCAAGGATGCAAAGTAGCAACCCTCTAGAAGTATCCACACAAGCAAGAGAGTGGAGAGGAGAGCCCAAAAGTGTGCTAGCACTACTTGGGGTCTCGGCAAGATGAGAGGAGAGGGAGAGCCAAACAAAACAAAACCAAGTAAGGAGAAGAATGAATCACACACCCACAAAAAAACTCCTTTTGTGTGTTTAAGTGGCCGGCCATTTAATGGCCATTATTGGTCATTAAGTGGCCGGCCACCACCTTTGGTAACCCCCTATTTGAATTCAAAATTCAAATGGGGAGGTTACTTAGCCTTGATGATGATGCCAAGTCATCACTTGGTCAAGTCAAGGTGATGTGGCTTGAGTCAAGTCAAACTTGCCTGTTATGGACTTTCCATATTTAGTCAAAGTCAAACTTTGACTTCATTACTCTCCCATGATTAGATTCATCCAACACTTGGATCAAACTCGAGTCCAACTCAAGTTGTCTAATTTGAGTCAAGTCAAACTTGCCTTTTATGGACTTTCCATATTTAGCCAAAGTCAAACTTTGACTTCATTACTCTCGGTCCATCATATGGACTTATTCTCCATCTATTGCTCTATGTGTGTAACCCTATAGGTTCTTGTAACGTTGGCAATGCCCTTAAACCTATTTAAGGACATAAGCAATGAGAGGTATCTAACAACACATCATTTCTACCCAAGTTACAAGAATGTCGAGATCCAACATCACCATTGTGACTAATAATTGTGACCATCACAATATGTGACAACGTCCTTCTATCCTCGATATCTAGATTGACCTTTCATGAGGCATAGACCGTGTCATCCTCAAATCAATCTATATGTCTTGATCTCCAAGTAGACTCACTATAATCAAATAAGCTCAATATCTAATATTGCCTTATTTGGGCATGGCCATGCACTTAGTGGTCTTACTCTATCAAGAATGAAGATATCACTCCCGTCATATAGGAGGGATAGATCCCATCTACGTTACTCACATCCCTCCGCATAATTTGTTACAAACCCAGTAATCGCCTTTATAGTCCACCCAGTTACGGGTGACGTTTGACGAAGCCAAAGTACGTAACTCCTTATGTAGGGAACTATGGTAACTTCAGGTCTAGGACTATAGTCATACTAATAGTCACATGAGAAAGTATATGACACTCATATAACGATCCATGATACTTTCTCATGGCGGGCCATTCAGTATACATTCTCTAATGTATACCCATGTGTCAACTTGATATCTCATATCCATGACTTGTGAGATCAAGTCATCATGTTGACCTACATGCTAGTCTCTATGCATTAACATTGTCCTTGAATGTTAATACTTGACTAGGAATAATTAAGAGTAGTGTTCTCTATATCATCTCACTATCGTTTCAACTAATCGATTGATATAGATAAGAACCTTCTACTCAAGGACGTTATTATACTAAGTTATTTGGCACCAATACACATAAGTACAATAACCATAAGAAATGCCTTTATATATAAGAAATATATATACAAGAATATGATACAATGAGTCCAAAAAGTAATCATCATATGATTGGCTCTAGGGCTCTCACTAACAATAACCATATTTGATCTAGTGATTCGTGAAACAAGCTCATCCGATATGGAGGAAGGCACTCAGAGCGAACGCGCAAACTTGTTCGCATCACTTATCAAATTTGTAATGGAGGTCACGAGACTTAAAGAATCCCTCTCCCACTTAGTAATTTAAAAAAGCTTGCGCCGACCACCAAGTTCTCTTTCTCCCTAGCACCGTCAGCTACCGTGAGATGAAGCCCTTCCCTTCTTCTTCACCTTGCGCTGACAGCCACCCAAGGAGAGGATCTCCTTTAGGTTACGCAAGCCACAAATAAGAGAAGAGAAGGATTAGAGAAGAAGAAGAAGCCTTCTTCTCCCTTGCTCCAACTTGCGCTGCAACCCCTTGTTGCCTTGGCTCGGCCGCGGGTTCTCACTTCACTACCTTCTCAAGCTTGCGCTGGCCAAGATGGAAGAAGAGAAACTCCCTTTGCTTCCTTGCGCCACCAACCAAGAGAGGAGAAGAGAGAAGAAAAGAAGAGAAAGGTTCTCTTCTTTTCCCTTGCTGCCGGCTACCCTAAGAGAGAGAGAGAGAGGGCAGAGGAGAGAAGAATAATTAGGTTAAGTTGGATTAATTGGATGCCTTGGTCTCATGACACATGAGGTATATATAGGCTACAATAGGGATCATGAGAAGGAGTTGGGTCTTGGCCACCTAATGGATCAAAGCCCGATCTATTAATGATAATCCAATCCACTAAAGGATTATCATTGAACTACCTCACCAACCCCCATAATAAATATGGGCTCCATCATATTATGTGTACAAATTCTCCTTGTGTTTATGATCTCGAATGCCCATTAATTAATTAAATTACTGACAATTTAATTAATTAATATCTAACTCCATGAGTAGTACCACTCAACCTTATCATCATGTCAAACCAAGTCCACCTACAGGATTTACATGATGAACTTTATGAGCTCCTCAAGGGGACATCATCATCCTGACGAATCAGGACACGGTTTCCATCTATAATCAATGACACACCATGTAAATAATATTATTTTCTAATTTATCGGGCCTATCGATTTAACAAATAAATCTCGCTCACTAGTAAATCAAAGAAATAGATATTAAGTGCATGTGCCCGTTATTATATCGGGATTAAGAGCATGTACTCCATAATATTTGAGGTCTGATTCAATTATATAGTCAGTATAAATTGAATCACCTCTATATTGGTCTTGCTCAATACACACAAAGTGTAGTAGTGTAATTCTATGGTTAAGATAAACCAATACCAAATTACACTACAACCATGCCAATGGTTTGTCCAAAACCATCTTGGTTGTTAGTCACTGCTTATACTCTACAAGGAACGAATAACATGATCTTTTGTGTGACACTACACACCATGTTATTTACAATGTAAAGTATTAGACAATATGCATATAAATATAAAGTTCAAACAATGATCATGTGATTCTCATTCCAAAATGTAGATGTTCATACAAAAGCTAGGCTTTTAGTATACATTTTAACAGCGGAAGCTGCGAAAAAGTACAACAATGGAGTGAGAAGGACGTGTGTGACGTCCGAGGGACGAGAATTCGGAAGGTAGGACGCTCGTGGAGCGAAAGGTCAGAGTCGGGTTTGGGTGAGCCTAACTCCGATTGATTAGAAATCACCCAAAGAAGACCCGCTGAAATTTGGTCAGTGAGCTGCTAACCAAATGCTTCTCGGGCACCCATATAGAGAGGTGAAATACCGGAGTCGGGATCGGGTGAGCCTAACTCTGGTTGGCCATAAACCACTAAAAGAAAACCCACGAAATTTAGTCAATAAGCTGCTGACCAAAGGGTTCTCGGGCGCCCGTATGGATACGAGCGCCCAGGATCTCGGGCGCCTGAGCACTCGAGTGCCCCTGTGCATACAGGCACCCGAGAGTTCATAGTTATCAGCCAATATACCATTTGTGACCGTTGTATACTAGATAACATCCTGGTCACGTGTAAGGAGCCCCAGTACTCAAACGGATAAGTTTGACCAAGGCTATAAATATGCCCCTAGAGCTCAGTTTCAATTCATCCATCAACTGCATAGAATTCATTTCTTAGTTTTCTTCTGTCTTGTTCTTTAAAGTCTATAAAAGGCTTCTCCGCCAGAAGGAGATTTTAATAGTGAGCTTCAGTCGTCTTGGATTAGCAACCTCCTAGGTTGCAACCAAGTAAATTTCTATGTCTGAGCCTTTTACTAGTTTAATTTATTTATGTTTGTTTTAACTAATTATTATAACTAATCTAAATTCTTTGTGAGATCGCACAAAAGATTTAGTTTTATTTTACAGCGGCAATTCATCCCCCTCTTGTCGGTCCACCTCAACCCGACAAGTGGTATCAGAGTCAGGACGCCATAGAAGGACTAACTGCCAACTACAGTAAATTCTAAAGAATGGTTGAACCAGTGATCTACTCGCTGAAGTTTGAGGGGGAGCTCGCAGCATGGAAAAGAAAAATGAAAGTATTTTTTACTACTGATTATGAATTATTACTATCAATGAAAAATGATTTTTCAGCTCCGAAAGATAACGAAGGAAAAAATCAAGGAACCTGACTCCTGGAACAAAAAGGAGTAAGCTGACGCAATAGCAAACAGAAAGGAAAAATTCCATCTGCTGACCGTCCTCCTCAAACAAGA
Organism: Boesenbergia rotunda; assembly: GCA_024364735.1. Lineage (NCBI taxonomy): Eukaryota > Viridiplantae > Streptophyta > Magnoliopsida > Zingiberales > Zingiberaceae > Boesenbergia > Boesenbergia rotunda. The sequence continues at coordinate 165,094 of JAGFNQ010001008.1, forward strand.
TGTCAATCGAATTGGGAAGTACGACTCGGCAAAGGAACTTAAGGAAAAGTTACTGGAATTGCACGAAGACACCTCGAAGGCGAAACTGGCACGATGAGACATCCTACAAAGCCAGCTTACCACCTTCGAATGGAAGACGGACAGTCAGTTGCTCAACTGCACGACAAGGTAAAAGAGCTAATCACAAGCCTTGAGAATCTCAGAGAAAAGGTGTCAAGTCGCGATGCTCAACGATACACACTAAATGCTTTCCTGAGAACCTCGGATTGGACCTCAGTAATCGATGCATATTTTATTTCAAAAGATCTTCAGGTAAGTACTCTAGAACAACTATTTTCGGTTTTAGAGTTTTACGAATCTCGGTGTGTAGGGAACAACAGGAAAACGGACAACGTTGTTCTGAATGCGAGAAAAACCAAATTGAGGAGGAGTCATCAACGAACATTGAAAATACAGCGGAGATGGTAAAAAACCTTAATAGTTTTTTAAAAAGGGCTAATAAATTTTCTAAGTTTTAGGGTAAAAGATAATCTCCGAATAAACGTACAGTCCGATACTATAACTATAAAGAGGAGGGAAATCTAAAAGTCCAGTGTCCCAAACTTAATAACCAACCAAAGAAGAAGAAGGCGCTGAAAGCCACCTGGGACGAGATCTCGTCTAATGAATCAGAAGTCGAAGAATACGTTGGACTTGCACTGATGGCAAATATCAAGAGAAAAGCACTGAAGAAGGGTGAGCTACGCCAGAAAAAAGCAGCGACGAAGGGGGAGTCCCTCTTTTCGAAAGTGACCCGGTAAGTGAGGTATGTTTCCTCCCTCACGATCAACTGTACTAAGGTATAAAAGAAATGCTTAAAGCTAATCTTAAATTAGAAAAAGAAAATCAAAAATTAAAAATAAAATTGACTAATGAATGTTCTTTTGATGTTTCTGATAAACTGAAAATTGAAAATATTAGTTTGAGAAATTTAGTTGAAAAACTATAATTTGATATTGCATGTTTATGCCGAAAGAAAAATAGTTATCCTGATAATTTGAATGGTATATTAAAATCACAAGCGCCAACTTAGAAAAGTATCTAGAAATTATATTCCTGTAAAATTCTTAATTAACCTCGTAGATAGGAACTTGTTTTGGGTTCCTAAGTCTTTACTGAATTAATTTTCAATCATTATATGTTTTAATGCTAACTATTTTTTTTGTTGTTTTTTAACAGATTATTTACTGGCTTTGAAAAATGAATAGTAGTGAAATTTTAAATTGATAAAATTATCTTCATATTATTTCTCAATACATAATCATTTTCTTTACTTACTGTGGATTTTTGAGATTTTTTCGATTATTTATCGAATTTTCACAATTTTTGAGTTCAAAATTCAAATTTTATATTTTAAAAATAGATAAAAATTTATTTTCCCAGATCCGATTTTTTTGAATCTAGATATGATCAGTAGACCTCAGTAAAATTTCACTTGATTTTTTAAGTATTTTTGAATTTTAAATATTCATTCTTCAAAAGTTTTACTTAATCAGTATTTGATTTATTTTTCAGCCACAGATAAGGTTTTTTAAGTCGAATATTTTTGTACAAGCACAAAACTCTATTTCCCATTTATAGAACAATTTTTAGATTTTTCTAACATATTTTCAACTTCTATGATTTTTTTTTAAAAATTATCTATTGACTTGAAAAGAATACTTAGAGATTATTCATTCATATTTTCTATTTTTTTCCCTTTCCCTAGCTTTTGATGTGCCCCATTTTTTTTTTTTTTTGCTGTGATCAAAGGAGGAGAGTAGTTTAAGTTTAGGGGGAGGTGGTGATGTTTTAATTTGCAAACATTTCTTTCATGCTTAGTGTTATTTCTTTTAGTTTAATCCTAATTGAACTTGGGTTGATATATATCAAAAAGGGGGAGATTGTTGGTGCCTTGGTCAGTTTTGGTGTGATCAACCAAGTTAAGTTAGGTCCTGTTGGTTTTTCATCCCTCTGTCTAAGTGTGTAGAAACTTAGGAGGGAAAAAGTTAAGTGTAAGACGTAGTGGATGAGAAGGATTGCACGGGGAAGTGAGCTGACGGGCTTGGTGCATCCAAGGGACGCGAAAGCTGTGGAAAAGTACACCGGTGGAGCAAGAAGGATGTGCACAACATCCAAGGGATGAGAAGCCAGAAGGAAGGACACTCAAGGGGTGAAAGGTTGGAGTCGGGTTCAGATAAAGCTAACTCCGGTTGGCCAGAAATCACCCAAAGAAGACCTACTGAAATTTGGTCAGCGAGCTGCTGACCAAAGGCTTCTCAGGCGCCCGTATGGAGTGGGGAAAGGCTTGAGTCAGATTTGGGTGAGCCTAACTCTGGTTGGCCAGAAATCATCCAAAGAAGACCCGCTGAAATTTGGTCAGCGAGCTACTGACCAAAGGCTTCTCGGGCACTCATATGGATTGGGCGCCAGGGATCTCGGGCGCTTGAGCACTCGGGCGCCCCTGTGAATACAGGCACCTGAGAGTCCATAGTTATTAACCCATCTACCTTTTGCAACCATTGCATACCGGATAACATCCAGGCCACGTGTCAGGCGCCCTGGAGCACTCAAGCACCCCAGTACTATCACGTCAGCAAATGGATAAGTTTGACCGGGGCTATTGTTGGGACCGGGTGCATGTTGACATGGATGCGGGTTCATAATTTCAAAATTAATTACGTGCAGCAGAAGGTTTAGCATAAATAATTTCTCTAAATCATTTAACCACACATCTAAGCATGCAATTTTATCTTGTGTAGATATGATCATATATTTGAAATTTTGCAGAAACGTAAACTAATTTACATATTACCTTGCATAACTCGAAGGAAGGGACGAGATCCAACCGTAAGCGTCCCTTGGAAGCTCCGCCTCTATTCGCGTCCACGCCGAGTGTCTTCGGGATGACTTCGCAAAGCCACGAGTTTCGTGTTCTCGAGAACTACTAGATTCTTCGAGAACGCGACAAGAAAAACCAAGAGAGAAGTCGGGAGACTAACCACAAAAGGATGGCCGGAATCAAAATTCCAGCGAAGCAAAAGAAGAGGCTGGTTGGCGCACGGCAAGAAGGGGAGAAGAGAAGGAGAGAAAGAGAGGGAGAGAGTCTATGCCTTCATCTCTATTTTTTTATTTTCCAAGCCTTGCCTTGGGTCCTTTATATAGTGGCCTCTCAACCATCAAGCCTCTCAAATATGGAATAACTTATTCCATCATGCCAAGTTTGATTTTATATCATGGTTAAAATCATATTTTTAATTCATGATAAAAATCAATCAAGTCTCTTCTCTCCTATGGAATAAATTTCCTTATCATGGTAAATCAATCCATAATTGATTTTATAAAATAAACCAATCCATGGTTCATTTTAATTTCCATGAAAAATAAACCAAACCTTGGTTTATTATATAAAAATTTATATCATCCATAATTTTATAAAACAAACCACACTTGGTTTTTTTATAAATTGAACCAAAAACTTGGTTCTCTCTCTTTGTTGTGGCTGGCCAAGCAAAGAGGATGGAGGCCCTCATTGGCCGGCCCATCCAAGCCAAGCCCCAATGAATTAAACTTATTTAATTCATCTATTAAGTCTTCAAAAGACTTAGCCATTTTACACTTCCGATGCGTCTCTGAAAAATTCAGATTCGACTTATCGTTTGGCTCAACCAAACATAATCTCTCTTGATTGGAAAATCTAATTTTCAACTCATTTTAAATCCCACGGATTACTGGTAGTGCGTGTAACTAAATAGGCTTTCAATTTATGTTGGCCGTCTATAATTAATCAATTAATTATAAAACGATCATGAGTGGCACCTAGTAGTACAGCATGATCCCCAATTAATCGAAAGATCAACGGTTGACCTCAGAAACAATTCTGAAACCCTTTAGTAGCTATAATGAATCTGTTAGTAATGTGAGAGAAGTGTCCTAAGGCAATCGCCTTATGATTGTAATCATTTACTTTAATAAATGAATATTCACTATTTGAGTATACATGTTCATGTATTTGATTGAGATCTTGAACTCATTTACTGAATGTCCGCAATACAATTCACAGCATAAGAGAATTTGTGATGAATTCACAATTAGTGATTATCTCTACATGTGCAATTGTGAAGTATTGAAATTGTCCCTAGTCGATGAATTGATAAATACGGACACTATCAATTCTGTTGAGACTAGCATAGGTTATTCTCTAATCAGCTGATTCTCACTGGCTGGTGACATTGGGATGTCCGGAGATAAACATGGATGCTAGTTAAGGGAACTAGTTCATTGGAGTGACTGGCTGTAAGACTTCATATGGTCACTACTAGAAAAAATGCATTTAACAACAGTGAATCACTGTTGTCGTAGGCCAAATACCACTGTTGTTAAAGGTCATGTTGTTAAAGGGGGGGTCTACGACAACAGTGAATCACTGTTGTCGTATATCACATTCGACAACAGTTTGACAACAGTTTTTCACTGTTGTCTTTTATTATATTCGACAATAGTTTTTATAACCGTTGTCGTATATCAATAACAACAGTTTATCACCGGTGTCGTATGCCATATTCACCGTTGTCTTTTATCATATTCGACAATAGTTTTTATAACTGTTGTCGTATATCAATAACAACAGTTTATCACCGTTGTCGTATGCCATATTCACCGTTGTCTTTTATTATATTCGACAACAGTTTTATCACTGTGTTGTCGTATGCCACCGTTTATTTACAACAACAGTTTAGCTTTAAAAAAAATCTGTTGTGCTTTTGCACTGTTCCACAACAGTTTCATACCAATTTGACAACAAAGATATTTCTATTATATTTTCAATTAAAAGGCAATAAATTTAACCTCGAAACAAAAACTATATATATCAAACATCATCAACATATTTACAATAAAGATCCACCACAAGCTTTCTACAAACGAAACCACAAAAGTATCTTCTATCCAAAACAGACGAAACCACTAAAGTATCTTCTGACCCAAATTACAAGAGTTCAAATTATATATAATTCTGACCCAAATTTCCTAAACATAAAGAACGTTACAGTTTGAGGAGCAACCTTTCGCAAATATTCTGTGACAATCATCATTGGACTACTCTGAGTAACAGCACCTAAGAACTGGACAACATTTGGATGTCGTATTAATTGAAGTAATGCAAGCTCATCTTTGAATGCCCTTCTGCAAGGTGTACAAAGAAACTCTAATTGATATATGAAAAACAATCAATACAAAGTAGAGATTAAAGATTGCAGACACAGATTATGATGAAATATAGAACCAACCCACAATTTATCTTCATCGGCCATTACTTCATCGTTGAACTTCTTGACAGCAACTTGAATTCCCCGCCATCTTGCAATGATGAAAAAGAAACTTAGCACTACTATCCTTGAAGTTTGCATTCATGATGAAAAAGAAAGAATAACAAATAACTATAGAGCAGGCAACAGAATATGGCTAATTGTAAATTTCTAGAGAGATTAGAAATTGTAATGTTTTTTCCTATTCACATCACAAAAAGCAGACAAGGGAATAAGTTTGTTTTGCGCTTCAAATAAAAATACAAACAAAATTTTGATTTTTTTGTAGTTTATAACAAAGACTCCAAGGAGTAGAAGCTAGTTAGTGCGAACTGTTCCAGATACAGAACCTGAGTTTCAACTCAATCCAATCAAATTAAAAATTCAGGAAAACAATGGTGATTATACATATAATCAAAGAGGTATAAGAATAAGCTAAAAGGTCTTAACTATTAATAGATTAGCTATGTGATATGCTTGATAAGGTGACAACACTATACGAGAATGTTGATAAAAACTCCATGTTCTATAGAATTTTCCAAAATATTGCTCTACATATACAACTAATCCAACTGACTCAACTTATTTAATTATACAACTATAAGTGTCAGAAACAAGAATTGTTTGCAACATAATAGTTGTGGCTTAGAGGATGAAGATGATATGCATGATACAATGAAGTTATGAAACAAATAACTCGTAACCATATTTGTTCAAGATAATATGAGATGGATTGACAATCACAGAAAGTAATATTGAGATGTGCCAAAGCAGAGAGAAGACGGCATAAATTTGGAATTAGAACTAATGTCCACTGTCAGAGAAGGAATTCATAATACCAGCCAAAAATCTAGGCGTGGTTTAGAAATATTACTCCTTCAATTATTGCACCATTATTCAAAATGTTACTGATAGCGACTTACATTCTCATAGCTTTTAAGCCTCTTGACAAGTGCATGGGCCCTTTTCAAACCCATACCTGGCAGTGATGGCAAATAGTCACAGCCACTTAAAATGCACATCTCGAGCATCATCTGTTTGGTAAATCCAGTTAAATCAAGATCCTTATTTTTTCTCAACTTTGAATCCTGGAACTCAACTCCATGACCAAACTTGTCCATTTTGAAGATTATCTGAGCAAGACACTCCAGTAATTAATACATTAAAATGACAATATACATTTGAACAATATTTTAAATGAATGAATGACTAAAATTTTGGCAAATAGACAAATCTTTGAAAAATACTTACTCTAGAACAGCCAAAAGGTATTAAATCTGAGTCTTCTGTAACGACAGCATCAACAAGTTTGTTGATGGACAAGAAGGCCATATGCGCATCAGCTTCATAAGGTGCTACAATATAGTCAACCTTTTCCAGCTTCAAAACCTGCACTTATCTACCCTAAATTAGAACGACATATAAATATGGCTATATGAATGATTTTAGTCACAATCATCTACTTTCACTAGAACAAAACTACGTATAGAATGTAATAATCTTTTTCCTGCATAACCAAGCCATGGGGTAAAGGACAACCTGACAATAACAGAATCAGCTACCTGAATTAGTTTAAGTGCAATTGCAGGTGAAATATCAACAGCCTTTTGGTAGCACTCAAAAGCAGCAGAAGAATTACCCATTGCTTCATGTTCCATTGCTCGTGCAAGATTTTCTTTCCTAGCCCTACATCAATTATTGCAGTTAGATAGAACGAAAGACATTTTAAATATATCGAGTAAATAATCAGGATGTGAGATCATCATCGACCATGTTGAAAAGCATATGAACCACCTGTATTAGATGCAGAAACAAACAGCATCTTTTACAATACTGTTTCTACAATTTATAATCCTTAATTAAGTAGTGCACTGGCTTTCATTCCACTTTCAAGTATTGGTTATATCCTACGGAGCCTAGTAAACTGCCAATCATCTTTGTGTACCTTGACCTCTTGGTTTCTTGTACGATCTTCGTTGGTAGATTCCCACCATCGAATACAAGAATAGGTTTGACTCCATGATGCCGCAACAGATTTACTCTATGCATGCAATACTCAATGTGCCTATACATTGCTCATATCAGTAAGTTGCATATGGTAAAAAATTGAAATCGAAAAACATACGTTGTCAAATTCATGAAAAGTCCTGCAGTACTATTAACTACAGAAACAGAATGCAACATTATTGATGATGAAGAGATGACAGCTTCACATAAATAATGCTGTTGAATGAAGAGAAGGAAGGAATTTGAACAGGAAGATAACAAAAATATACACATCTGACAATTTTGGTGAGGTCCTATCCCTCAAAACTTTTTTCCCCGAAAAAAGACTTTGATTAACTTTGAAACTTAAGTACAATGGATAAAGCATCTATCTATTTTTAAAAAAAAACTAAAACTCGATGCATTTATTTAAAAAGACTAAAACTTAAGTGCCAATAACTTCATTGAGAACTACATCCAAGGAAAAATCTTACAAAATTACTAGAAATGAAAAATAGAATCACATTATGATTAAAAATCATAAACGTGAATGTTTTCTAGATTTTCTGGGGACCATTGCACTACACAGTTAGTTCCTAAGGAACATGAAGAGAACTTTCAAAATGAACACAATATTGCATGAATAGAAGAAGCTAATTGCATGGCATTGGAAAGCTAAACAAAATTCATAACTCGATGACAATGAGTACATCTCAACCTTATCAATTAAAAAGCAAAATCCATGTGTTCGGGTTCATTGTACATGTTAACTTACATGAAATCATCACTGCGCCATTGTGAACAAAAGAATTTTGTCATTCTTAGTCAAAGAAAAGGTGCCATGCTTTCAGGATGCGAAAGACATCAAAGGAAAAAACTTTCTTTTTGTCTCTTTTGAGGGGAAAAACAAAGTAGACGACAAAGTTCAGCATTGTAATAATGATTAAAGGTGCAGTTTGTTTTATGGGCAAGTGTTCTCCTCAAAAGATCCAGTATGAGGGAGATGCAGGTGGGCTATGCCCCGCGAATCATCAACTAAGCAACTAAATTCATGTATTTATCCATCTTTTCTAGCCATAGAGACATATTGAAGAATAAAACAAGACATGTCGAATGCGGAAAGGTAGAAACGCAATAACCCTTCTTCGCAAAGAAAAAAGAAAATCAAGAAATCCAACTCGAGGAAGATGAAAAGCAAAAGAGGAGAAGCAGAAAATGAGAAAAGGACAATCTTTCGACCGATAGAAAACTGTGTCCTCCCATAGGTATCCCTTGGCAACGTAAACCTAGAACATCAACGAGCGTAGAAGTCAAAGAGACGCATAGGTACTTGGAGGTGGGAAGGCCTTTGCAGAGTTGCGTGGCGCAGCAGAAGGCGCCTTTGTGGAGCCAGGAATAAGCGTCCACCGCAACTGTCTGTCCTCGAAGCTCCTCCACATGGATTGGCGCCATGATAGACTTGAGCAGGGGGAGCAGCCCTTGGATCCCCATCGTAGGCGCCTCCCGACCTCGTCCCTCGCTGCCTCAGCTTGCACCCTCACAGCCACGCCTCTACCCTTCGTCCTTCGGCGTATGCTTATTCCCTCTTCCTCGGCGCGAAACCAAATGCCGCCCGATTGATTCCCCGGTGAACAGATATAATAGGGCAAAAAAGGCCGACGCTGCGATGCGAAGAGGGCGGAGTGGGAAACGAAACGATGTCGCGGTAGGCATCGCCGACGAGGGAGTTCATGTCAAGGATCCAGTGGAGCGGATCGATCTGCGCGAACACCGACGCGTCCATGGGGAAGCTCCGCTCCGGGAAGACCACGCCAAACATCGCCGGTTTCTTCTGCGAATTAGGGATTCAAGAAAGAGGCGCCGAGGACAAGCAGCGACTCGGCCAGGAAGACGAGAGATCGTCGATTATGAAGGCTCGATTACGGCGGCTTCCTGATCTTTCTACAACAGCGGAAATGGTCGGGGGTTTGGGTGGTTGGCGAGCGAGGAAGAAAAAAGATTAGGGGTTTGTCGTCGTTCGTTGTTTTTTTGCAGTTGGATATCCATCGTTGATTTTGTTTATTGCTTGAACAGCACAATAATACAACAACAACAGTTTAATATAACTGTTGTCTATTGTCATAATAGACAACAGTTTATCACAGCAGTTGTTGTAAATCCCGCCTATAGACAACAGTTATTTTATAACTGTTGTCGTTGAGTATACATACGACAACATTTTGTTATTACTGTTGTCTTTTTACGTATACAGACCAACAACAACAATGGTTAATACTAAAACTGTTGTTAAATTGACATAAGACAACACTTTATCAAAAAACCATTGTCGATTATGTGTTGTTGAATGTAAAAATTCTAGTAGTGGGTAGTCTACATATAGACATGTCAGTGAAGTTCTTACTGCAGCTTAAGTGCGATGTTCCTTTGACTTGCGGTGTTCAAGTCATCTTGGTCATGAAGACTTATACTTTGACATCTTAAGCAAGCATCTCCATGGAGGTGTGGACCCAGGATGGTTGGGTATAAGCCGAAGTGCCCGAAGATGTTTGAACAGCCTACAAAGGATTCACCACTCCTTGCGAGGAGATGTATACCCGAGGCCTATCGTCGGATTGTTACTCGAAGCCTCTGGCCAGAGCATGACATGTTCAGAGTATGAATCTCTTAGACACATGTGAGTAATTAGAATCCATTGGACGAGAAAGACATTACTTGGGCTAGGTGTGACGTAGTCAGCCTAGTGGGGACTGACACACATAGACTGTGTCCTGAACCAAGTGGGTATAAGATGGTGAAGGGAATGAGGCACGATTCATTAGAGCTGCTGAAGGGTTTTAGAATTCTTTCTGAGGTCAACCGTTGATCTTTCGATTAATTGGGGGTCATGATGTACTACTAGGTGTCACTCATGATCGTTCTATAATTGGTTAATTATAGACGGCCAACATAAATCGAAAGCCTATTTAGTCACACGCACAACGAGTAATCCGAGGGATTTAAAACGAGTTGAAAATTGAATTTTCCGATCAAGAGAAATAAGTCGAATCTGAATTTATCAGAGGCGCATCAGAAGCTTAAAATGGCTAAATCTTTTGAAGGCTTATTGGGTGAATTAAATGAGTTTAATTCGCGAGGAGGCGGCTCGGTTTGGCCGGCCAAAGAGGGTCCCCACCCTCTTTGGTTTGGCCGGCCACAACAAAGGAGAGAAACTAATTTATTTAGTTTAAATTATAAAATAAATCAAGCTCGATTTGTTTTATAAAATTATGGATAAATAAATTTATATAAAGAAATTTATATAAATAAATTTATTTTCATGGAGATTAAAATAAACTCTAAATGGTTTATTTTATTTTATAAAATCAATTGTGAATTGATTTTTCCATGATAAGAAAAATTTATATAGTAAATTTCTTGTAAAAATTTATTCTATAATAAATTGGGAGATGTGTTTGTTTTATTATAAATTTAGTTATAATAAAACTTGGCATAACAGAATAATTCATAAGAAAATTTATAAGATAAATTTCTTATGTAAATTTATTCCGTTAAAAGGGAGACTTGGCAATGGAGAGGCTACTATATAAAGGAACCAAAGGCAAGCCTTGAATTCCAATTAATCAAGAGATTAAGAAGCTCTCTCTCTCTCTCCCTTATTCTCTCCCTCTCTCTCTCTCTAGGGCCGGCACCCCTTTCTCTCTCTAGGGCCAGTGCCCCTTTCTCTCTCTAGGGCCGGCGCACCGCCTAGGGTTCCCGAGAGCCTCCTCCACCAAGAAGGTGACAAAGAAGAAGAAGAAGCGGATCGCAACTCCTTCCTCTCCCGGATCTTGATTCCGTTACTTGGTGGTTAGTCTTCCATCTCTCTCTCTTGATATTCTAGTTGTGCCTTTGGAGAATCTAGTAGTTCTTGTCGGCACAAAACTCGTGGCTTTGCGAAGTCATCCCGAAGAGAACTCGGCGTGGACGCGAATAGAGGCGAAGCTTCCAAGGGACGCTACGGTTGGATCTCGTCCCTTTCTTCGTGATACGCGAGGTACAAAGTAAATTAGTTTACTTTTTCTGCAAAATTTTAATTTATGATCATGTCCACACACCATAAGGTCGCATGCTAGATACGTGGTTAAAATAATTTGAGAAATTATTTATGCTAAACCTTCCGCTGCACGTAATTAAACTTTAAAATTACGAACCTGTATCCATGTCGACATGCACCCGGTCCCAACAGAATCGTGCCCCATTCCCATCACCATCTTATACCTACTTGGTTCAGGACATGGTCTATGTGTGTCAGCCCCCACTAGGCTGACTACGTCACAACTAGCCCAAGTAACATTTTCTCGTCCTACGGATTCTAATTACTCTCATGTATTTAAGAGATTCATACTCTGAACATGTCATGCTCTGGACAGAGGCTTCGAGTAACAATCCGACAATAGGCCTCGGGTATACATCTCCTTACAAGGAGTGGTGAATCCTTTGTAGGCTATTCAAACATCTTCGGGCACTTCGGCTTATACCCAATCATCCTAGGTCCACACCTCCTTGGAGATGCTTGCTTAAGATGTTAAAGTATAAGTCTCCATAACCAAGTTGACTTGAACACCGCAAGTCAAAGGAATATCGCACTTAAGCTGCAGTAAGAACTTCACTGACATATCTATATGTATACTACCATATGAAGTTTTACAGCCAGTCACTCCAATGAACTAGTCCCCTTAACTAGCATTCATGTTTATCTCCGGACATCTCAATGTCACCAGCCAGTGAGAATCAGCTGATTAGAGAATAACCCATGCTAGTCTCAACAGAATTGATAGTGTCCGTATTTATCAATTCATCGACTAGGGACAATTTCAATACTTCACAATTGCACATGTAGAGATAATCACTAGTTGTGAATTCATCACAAATTCTCTCATGCTGTGAATTGTATTGCGGACATTCAGTAAATGTATTTAAGATCTCAATCAAATACACAAACATGTATACTCAAATAGTGAATATTCATTTATTAGAATAAATGATTACAATCATAAGGCGATTACCTTAGGACACTTCCTCATATCACTAACAGCTATAAATAGGCCCTTAGAGCTCAGTTTCAATTCATCCATCTACTGCATATAATTCATTTCTTAGTTTTCTTCTACCTTGTGTTTCAAAGTCTATAAAAAGGCTTCTCCACTAGAAGGAGATTTCAATAGTGAACTTCAGTTGTCTTGGATTAGCAACCACCTAGGTTGCAACCAATTAAATTTCTTTGTCTAAGCCTTTTACTAGTTTAATTTGTTTATGTTTGTTTTAACTAATTATTGTAACTAATCTAAATTCTTTGTGAGACCGCACAAATGATTTAGTTTTATTTTACAGCGGCAATTCACCCCCCCTTTTGCCGGTCCACCTCGACCCGACACCATATTCAAGAATTTGCATTATATCGAGTTCTAGCCTATTGTATTCTATCACTCGCTTCTATAGATGTAGCGATGATGAGACCCTTTCATACCTTCTTACTTTATGCCCTTATTCATCGTTTTGACATTAACATTGAACTACACATCATTCACACCATCATCTACGCATCTAGCATCTCCACCCGAGCGAGAGTTCGTAGGCCCTATTGTCATATCTTAATCGCTCTCTTCTTAGCCTCAGGACGCGACATCTTTGCTGGTGAGGTTACTTATATGACCGAGTTCGACGAGATAGGGATTAGAAACTTTTCGTTAGCCACGATAGATATCTCGGGCACTGGGGTCATGTCTTAGAGACAATAGGGAGCTGCCCAACGTCAAGATGATACGAAGGCGACGAGGATGACTTCGCAATGGAGCTCGAGGCACAGATACAACATACACCACCAACTCCACCTCCTCTGACTATAGACGAGTGACTCACCCAGCTTGAGCTAGAGGTATCCTGATTGAGTCGTCAGATTTACACTTTGTGGGAGGAATCGGAGGCCCGACACGTGTAGAGGTTGGAGGCAGACCAAGTCCGGCACATAGAGCTTATGGCCATGCTTCGCTTGTGGCACTCGACTCGTCCTCTTCCTAGACCTGATTTGTAGTTGACTTTATTTGGATCTAAGATTAACTTTTTGTTGACTCTTTTGCTTAACTTATTAGGTCAGACTTGTGATTGACTCATGGACTCTGTTTGACTTGTTGAATTTTATGTTGACTTTTATATTGACTTGTTTTTTTAATTGCTAGTTGAAGTGCTCAGTAGAATGAGCTTTTTTTACCTTAATTGATTATGATTTTTCTGCGTAATTATTCCTTTTTAAAATCATTTTCTTTGTTTACTTAGTTTTGAAAAAATATTTTTCAAAAATCATATTTTTATACTTATCTTTAAAAACTATTTTTAAAAATTATTTTTCAAAAATCATGTTTTTATACTTAGCGTTAAAATTGATTTTCAAAAATCCTATTTCTATACTTAGCCTTAAAAATCATGTTTTTTCTTAGATTTAATTTTTAAAATTATTTTACTCTTTTTGCTACTTAGTTTTCAAAAAAAAACTTACCTCCCTCAAAAAATAGGACTTTTTTCATTATGAACTTAACTTAGGCTTAATCCCTAGTTTGCATGTTTCTATATATTTAGAAGTCAGCATCTCACAAGCACATTAGGGATACTTTGCTTGACAACTTAGATTGGGTTAAGATGCTTAGACTTATGTCTTAACTTAAGATGCTTTAAGTCAGTGCATCAACACAAGTTGGGGCGATAAATACATCTGAAAAGCAATCAAATTAAGTAATCAAGCTTAGCAAATCTAACTTGATTAAATTACTTAACTTGACTAACCCAAGTAAAAACTACTATTCATAACATTTAGTAAATAACAAATTAGGTTAGATAGGGATCTAAGGATTTTTTTGTGTTATTCAACTTATTTTTCAAAAATATTACTTGTTTACTTTAAATCATGCTTGGACTCAAGTTATGCTTGGACTCAAATGAGTGAATAAAATTGGTTCTGTAATTTAACTCATCTTGCTTAGCTATTAAATTATTCTTGTTACTTGGTATAATTTACTTATTCTTATTTAACATATTTATTTGCTTCACTTGAAATTTATAGTTTTATTCTTATTATTCAGACTCTAATACCTAAAAAAAGACATTTTTCAGACTTAATATTTTCAAATCCCCCCCCCCCTCAATTTTCTAAATTTTTTCCTTAATCAAATATTTTTGATATATGTCAAAGGGGGAGAGAAAGGAAAAGTTAAAATATTTTGCCTTTAAAGTAGTTTTTTTCACGTTCAAAGTAGCTTTTCAAGTTCAAATATTTTTCAAAATTCTTATTCAAATATTTTCAAAGTAATTTTCAAAATTTGCTTTCAAAGTATTTTTTTTCAAAATTCAAATGTTTTCAAAATAAATTTGTTTTCAAAAGTATTTTTTTTCAAAACTACCTATTTTCAGTGATCTTCTTAAGTTCAAATTTTTTCCAAAATTATTTGTCAAAATATTATTGAAAAGTATTTGTCTATTTTCAAAAGCATTTTTACTTGTTTTCAAAGTATTTATCATAGTATTTTTCAAAATTTTCTATGTTTTCAAAACTTATTGAAAATACACTTTTTCAAAGTCTTCAAGGGGAGAGTAACATATCAAGGGGAGCTTTATCTCTAAATTTCCAAAATTCCTTAGAAATAGGTATTGCAATTTTTTAAAATCTATTTACTCCTTGAAATGACATAAAAGTTTCTTTTCTCTTTGAACTTATGTTGTAAAGCATTTCTTACCTTGAAAAATATTGAAAAGTACTTTCAAACTTATTTGCTACTTTAAAACTTATTTAAAATGTTATTTTAACTTAACTTTTGAACTAGGTTGTCATAAATCAAAATGTGGGAGATTGTTAGTGTCAGAAGTACCAGATCGAATTTTATTTTGATAATTGTAAAGAGTTCAAAGTTAAGTATGTTTTTGGTTCTAAACAGTTGCACTGAGTGTGCAAGAAAGTCCTAGTGTAACTAGGTACAAAGTCTTGATCTACAAGGTTGAGCACGAAGTTTTGGTCGAGGACTGGACACCGAAGACCTGATGAGTGAAGTTGGGTGCGAAGACCTGACCGAGGGTTGGGCACCGAAGACTTGGTGAGTGAAGTGAGACACGAAAACTTGGTTGGGAAGACTGGGCAGGAAGACCTGATTGGGGGTGAGACACCGAAGTCTTGATCTGAAAGATCGGGTAGGAGTCTTAGTCGAGCGAGGACAACGGACAAAAATAAAGACGGGTTGAGGAACGGATGTCGCGAGATTCGAAGTCTTCAGAGGCCGAGCAAAAGTCCAACCGGAGGTGTTGGTTGGCAACAACTAACTTCTTCAGAGTGGACTAGGTGAGAACATGTTCCCGAGAAGAGGAACAGTAGGCGTCGGTTCGACCTAGCATTTCAGTTGAAACCTGAAAGTCAAGATCGGACAACACTGGCTATCTTCATGCATTTCCTTTGTATATTATTATTGGCCTAACCTTGTGTTGCAGCTAAGCGAATTGAAGACTTGCGGTAACTGAGGCGCCTATGTACCCATGACTCAAACTAGGCGTGGCTAAGTTGGCGTACACTGGTTGGAGCCTCCACATCAACAATATAAGCGTCCGAGAAGCTGTCAAGCGTCTGAGTTGGGATAAAGCTTGGACCCAGAAGGGGGATGAGGACATGGATGGATCAGAGCAACATGGGCGCCCCTATAGGTACACGGGCGCCCGTATGACCCTATATAAGGGATTTCGACCAGAGACTCAGGCGATCTTTTCTACATCACATGTGCTCTCGTATGCTGCGCTAAAACGATCCAAAGACGACGAAACGATGCTCCAACAACAACGTGCCTGTATTTTATTTCGATTAAAGTTGTCGATATTTCTTTTCTTCTTACTTGTACTTAAACATTGCATATTTGTATTCATTTACAACTTATTAGCGATTGCTTTCTTGTGTTCTCTTTTCCGCTGCGTAACTTGTATAAATCCGAAGAATTTTTCGAACGTGATATTCACCCCCCCCTTTTCTCTATCGCTCTCTACGATCCTACAAAGAAGAGAGGTCGCATATATAAGAGATAGATGAAAGGGAAGAGAAGTTGTATACATAAAAATTAGATTTGTAAGGAGGGTAAAACGGAAAGAACATTGAAAAAATATACTTTTTGGTAAATACCAAAGTAGGATGTGCCTTTTGATCAATTCGAAAAGTTATATTTGATAAATTATTATTATTTATTTAGTTGATCTTGTGTATATTGAATGTATAAATAAATTATTATCAAATCGAAATGTCAAATTAATTCACAAACAGGTAAATACCTCATACAAATAAAATAATGGGTCAAATTGAGAAACTCGGTACTTTTAGGGGTTAAATTAAAATATTCTCGTAAAGCAACATATTTACCGAAGACATTTTCGTGTTTCAATTCCAATTTTATCCGATCCCTTTTGTATTCGACGTTTTCGGTCTTCGCTTGCCTACCGATTTCGTGACCGTCTTGTTCCAATTCCGTTCCGATCGCCTAATGCTGGCAGATCACTAGCCCGATCGCCGGATTGCCACTGCAATTGGCGCAAGAGGTAGGGATTCCATGAACTAGATCGCGGGGTTCTTCCTCGATTAGGGTTCTTCCCTTCCTTGAGCAAGATTAGTTTGTTTGAGCTGCTGATTGGTGGTTTTCCTGTTTATTCCATCTATATGCCCTCGAGGTTGAGCTTAGCTGCAATGAATTAACTGTATGACTTGGCTGGAGTTGTTTGATTGTTACTGGTTTTCGTTAGGATTCCCTTTAGTTTATGGTTCTAGTGAACTTATTTCGTTTCTACTTGTGAATCGAATTGTATGTTAGGGGTTTAGTTCGGTTTCCCTCACATGGAGTTTGTCTGTGATTAATTGAATTGTTCATTCTGTTTTATTATTATTATTATGTTAGCTGATGGTATTATCCGCATGAATTATCCTACCTAGAGGTTTGTGTATCTTACTCTTTATTGGCTTCCCTTCTTTAGTTTGTAATTGTCGAGTTTCCATGTCATTCTCCGCACCTTTTCTCTTGGTAGTGTTATCCAAGGTTTTATTTGGAGCAAACGGGAAGTCTTTCAATCTTTACTTCAACTTTATTTTTGCAGGTCGTTGATTTTGAAATCCCGGACTCTATGGTTTCTAGAATTTGTTTTGTGATGTTAGAAGCGTGAACAAGATGGGAGTGTGCATTCATAGGAATGAGAGGTGGATGTAAGCTTTTTATGGTTGGTTAAGGATGAAAATGGCAGGAAGTACGAGGATGGAGTCAACTTCAAGCAGTATGGATGGAACAAACTTCGCTCCTGCCTATCAGAATGGTCAGCGTGGGACACATTTACCTCCTGGTTTGGAGAGGTCAGGAAGCTTCCGTGAGAGCATGGAGAACCGAAGTCTTTTTGCAGGTCCGGGTACATTGCGAAATGGAGCTTCTTCATCAGAAGTACCAGCAGTGTCACAATATTTACCATTAGATACATTTTCATGGGGTGAGCCAAGGTGTTCTCGTACTGGAGAAATTAGAAGGGTTTTGGGTGTCACAGTGGAGGATCACACTTTTGGATCTGCACAGTCAAAACCAATCCCTCCCATTGCACCAGAGGATCTAAGGCGTTTGAAAGGCAGTGTATATGAGTCATCAAACAAAGCACGGTATTCTTCCTATTCTTTGTCCATTGACAGTGAGATAGTTTATCTCACAATTTGTTGATACATATCTTTCATGTATCTTACAAGGCACCATATGTACTATGATCGATGGTTTGGACGAACCTTGTACTATTTTTTACTCTATACATGCAAATAGTCTGGACTGAAATTATCTTAAAAATGAACAAAAATATTCAACCACCATATCTATTGTATATTTAGCATGTTAATGATGGAAAAGTGCACCAAACATTTCATGTAAGGTTAAATAACTACTTTAGTTCTGTAAGATAGAATGGTGGTAGCTATCAGTGAGCCTTAATTACTCTTTTGCCAGGGAGAGATCAAAGTCATTGCAAGACTTGGCTGTGAAATTGGACAGATATCGCAATTTGGTCTCACGGAAAAGACAAAGAATAGATCAGTCAAATGAGAAATCAGGCACGTCAAATCCAATGAAGATGGGAAATCAGACTCATCAAAGTCCAACAGAACTCCCAAGTCCTAGACTGGAGGATAGAAAGAATGCAATACCTAACAAACGTGTTCGCTCCTCAATGGCGGAAGTACGGGTTTGTATTTCCTCTCAATGTGTTTTGTTGATTTAAGCTATTGAGTTTCTCACTTCTCAAAGTTTAAAGATGGATAACTAATTGGACCTGAATGTTTTAAATGTGTTATCAATGGACTTGTGAGACATTATTGGTTACACCTCTCCTGAAGATTTGGACTTTGCTAAAACTTAATTCTGATTCTCTTCTTATGATATTTTGTGTCTAATATCACTCTAATAATGCACGTCTTTGGTCTATTTCTAAGAATAATTATGCTGATTATAACATTTGTTGTCATTTATTTTGCTTTGTGATACTTTAGTATGAAAATCTAACTGCTGATAGCTAGAAAATGGCATTTTTCGTTTTGTCCATCAGTCAGAAGTTCGTGGTGCAATTCCACCAAGGCAAGGTGTGGTGGAGAAGGACAGGAATGTGCTCTTTGAGAAGGATAAAACTATGCTTCGGGGTTGTAATGGAGGATCTGTTCCTTCAGAAGACAAGATGTGTGGACTCCCTCCAATGGGTGATGGATGGGACAAAAAAATGAAAAGAAAACGTTCTGTTGGCCTTAACAGAGTGATGGAAAGTGATAGAGAGATTAAGTCGATACAACAGAGACCTAGCAATGAATCCCGCATGCGATCGTCTGATGCCATTTCTTTCAGGTATTATCATGGGGGATTCCCTGTAAGTTGTTTCGTTATTTTGCAAGCTTAACATCCTTGTTAAATTGAGATGGTCTGGTGCTACATCTTGGTTTCTTTAAAACTGATTTATGCTTTTAGTTAGCTAGTTAGCTAGCAAGATTGAGCATATAGTTTCATTCTGATCTAAAGTAGAACTGCTTTGAAGAGTTCAATTGAGGTCTTAAACATAAAGAGTTAACCCTTCAAGGAAGTAGTTGTTTTGCATTTTAATGCAAAAGGTTTTCCACCAATTTAGTTCTGCAGCTAAATGTAGTACTCTGCAAGTTAACCAATTTATCAGTGCTTTTCATAGGGATATCAATATGAAAATTGAAATCTCTAACACTTTTGAATAAACTTGAAAGTTCTACTCTTATTACCTTATGCTCTGGTCTCCAGAGTTTAGTTATGCTCTTTATCTACACCTTATATAGAGAAGAAAGTTATAGTGCCTTTGTAAAGGCAAATTATTATATGTAACAAATTATTTCCGAGTGCATGAATTTTTTTCTTGCATTGGTTACCTAGACAAGGGAATGATTACAAATTTTTAACTTTTTTGCAATTGTTTAAGAAAATAGTTAGAAAATTTGTTCTTTTCTTTAATTTCTATGGAGACTGCTTGATATGTATTTTCTTTCATTTTTTGCATTTCCTGTTTTCTTGCAACTTATATATTTCATTCTGATTGTTATTGATTTCAGATGTGTTCACCTTATTATATTCTTACTAAAATTGTGTTTTGGATGTAAGTTTGTTGTGCAAAAGTTGTTTTCAGCTCTGATATTAAGCAAAATATACAATTTCAATATGTCATTTTATTTCTTTTCTGTCAGTGCAGGAATGAACATTAGCTAATTTGGAACTTTGATTTCTGTTATTATCTTAAATATGTATTGATATATGGGTACATTATATGTTTCAGTACATTAGAGCATTTTGTGATCTGCAAGATGTAAGGTGGGTGTTGATATTCTGTGAATTTACTTTTGGATAAAGAGTTTAAGACCTTGAAAAGGCTAAAAATTCATATTTGACATTGTTAATTTCATGGATCTGGCTATTAGAGTAAAAAGAATGTCTTAGAAGTATAGTGAACTTTACCTAACATGATGAAAATTGAGGTCATACTTGCTTCCTTTTCACGAGTTCTGCATTTTCTTTTGTTCTTATTTTGTAAAACTAAGAAATTGGTATGTGCTGCTTCATCTGAGTTTAAAATAATGAAAAAGCAAAGAATTATTGTATCAAATAAGCTTCAAGTTCTATTCGTGCCAATTAGTAATATGTTTTTTTACATAATTTCATTTCTCTTGTTAGCAGGATTTAGAAAACTTTACAAATTTTTTGAATTTCATCTTGCAGACCTGGCTTGTCTAGTGGAACCGCAGTAAGTAACAAGATGGATGGCTGTTCCCAACCTAGTGTTTCTAACTCGCGTGGAACACCTAAGATCGAGCTAGAGAGTGGCTCTGTTTCTAATGAAAGACGAGAATTTTCTAGTGGAGTCGACAATGAACGAATCCTGCATAAAGGAGGCAATAAGTAGGTTTTTGTTGTATTTCATATTAGTTCTCAGATGAATATTGTTTCCATATTAATTTTATGTTTATGTTTAAGGCTTTTGGAAGAAGGCAGTGACTTTTTGCTCTCACTTTTTTTTTATTAAACAAAAACTCCCCCTCCCTCGTTCTTTACTCTCCATTCCCTTTTCAACATGCAGTAAGTCTAATTTGGTGTATCTTGATAACAGGATGAATGTTCATGATGATGGTCAAGTTGGAAATCAAAGTTCTTTGGTAAAAGGGAAAGCATCGAGGGGACCTAGAACAGTTTTAGGTGCTTCAATGAACTCATCACCTAGTTTTCTTCGTTCATCTGGAAACATTGATGGGTGGGAACAAGGTACTGGCGCAAGCAAAGTTCAGTCTTCAACTATAGCCAATCGCAAACGACCAGTACCTAATGAATCATCATCTCCCCCTGTAACTCAATGGGTTGGTCAACGGCCACAAAAGATCTCTAGAACCAGAAGGGTTAATGTAGTTTCTCCTGTCTCCAATTTGGATGAAGCTCAATTTTTAGCTGAAGGATACGCAACTCCTGAGATTGGAGCTAGAATGACAACAATGGACAACAGTGGGCTTTTAGTTGCTAGGGTCACGCCCAACAAACTGAAACATGATAATGTCCTTTCTCCTGCTGTATTGTCAGAAAGTGAGGAATCAGCTGCTGTTGAAAGCAAGTTTAAGGATAAGGGAAATGATAGTTTTGATCTAGAGGATGGTGCACAAACATCACTTAAGGCATCAAGTTTTCTTTTGCCTACAAAGAAGAACAAGACTCCTCCAAAAGAAGAGATTGGAGATGGAGTTAGGAGACAAGGAAGGAGTGGAAGAAGCTCAGTACAGTCAAAAGCTTCTTTACCAGTAGCGAAGGAGAAAATGGAAAGTATTGATGCAACTAAACCACTAAAGAATAAAAAGATGGGTCCTGAAAGGAGTGAAAGGTTTGTTAAGGAATGAAAATATTTTTCCTACTTTCTACTTGTGAATTGGTTTATTACTACTAAATCAAACATTTATTGCATGCAGCAGGATAGGTCGCCCTCCTTCAAAGAAAATGTCTGACCGAAAGACTTATGCACGCCCACAAATCATGACGAGCGTGTCCTCAGAATCAGCAGGTTCCATATTCAATGCCAGTTAGTGACTATCTGGTGTTTTCCATTTCATTATCTTCATCTGAGCTTCTTATTTGATTAATTTATGTAGGAACATCAACCGATGATCGTGATGATTTACTAGCATCTGCAAATGATGCTCGCAGTGCTAGCTGTAGGTTTATTCTTAGACATGTTGTCTTCCAGTATCAAGTGAATTTACATTATGGTTCATTGTGCCGCACATTTGCTTTTCCTTGCTTTGCAGGTAATGCCTGTTCTAACAACTCTTTCTGGAAGAAAATGGAACCTATTTTTGCATCTCCGACACTGGAGGAAATATCTTTTGTCAAGCGTCAGGTTGATGTTTATTTTGTTACTAGCAACAATATGCTAACATTTATTGATCTTATTGTGGTTCTTATTACTGAACCCACCTTTCTCACAGATACATTTTGCCGAGGAGGTAGATGCAATTTTATCTGACTGGCCTGAAACTGACCATGAGGTAATATTGTCCATATCTAATTTCTAGATTGTCTGTAATTGTGTTGGATTCATCAATACAAAATGATATTCTTTTAGTCTTGGACCCTAGATGTTTTAGGGATTTGCAAGTATAGAATACAGTTTCTTTCATTTCTTTGTTATTTTCTGATAATATCATATTGCAATATTACCTTATCATTTTGGACAATTTTGTTGGCTTGGATGACATTTTCTTCAGTGTTACATATAAGTGTCCTATTAAATCGTTATCTTTCTTTTCAGGTTGAGATTATTTGTGATGTGGTTTCGCCTCACTCTTCTTTTGCTAGCAAGCACACAGATGCAGTTGGACCAATCAACAGCACTTTTGGGACCCTATATTCATTTGATGGAAAAGAAATTGACAAAACATTAGTTGGAAGATCAGAGACAAAAAGAGGGTGCCACAAACTGGTTCCTCTCTCGCAAAGACTTCTCTCAGCCTTTATTTCAGAAGACGAGGCTGAAAAGCTTGACAATGACACTCAAGACGAGATGTTTTTACTTTACTCAAGTGATTATATTCATAATGATACTGACAGTCACGTTATCGATGATGACTTGGAGCTTGATTTCAAAAATCATAAAAGAAGTCTAGGAGATGGATTTGTAGCCTCAAACAACTTGAAGCACTTAAACATCCAAAATATTTTGTTTGGTCATGAATCACTTGTGGAAAATAATGCTATCCTAAAAACAGATAATGTGGCTCTTTCTGATTACCTGAAAAATAATTGCACTCAGATTGAGGCAATGAGCAATTGTTCTTCCTATGGATGCCAGTTTGAGGACATGCCTCTGGATGATAGGATCTTGATGGAGCTGCATAGTATTGGCTTATTTCCAGAATCAGTGGTAAGCAACTAAGCATGACTTTTCCATATAGTTTTCCACATGTTGCTGGCATAGGTGCATGTGTAAATATTTTATTCATTTCTTTTGCTTTGTCAATGTATACTGAAGCTATTGAGTTAACTTTTTCTGAGGATATGAATGTTATGAAAAGCACTAAATGAAAGAGTCTTTCTCTTGGGTTAATGTCTTATCAATATAATTTTTTTTCAGGAATGGAAATACTAGCTGTACGTACTTAAGATTGAGTCGAAAGTTGCTTCTGCTATGGACTGTAGGAATAGGATGGTCATATCCAACTAAAAATTGATGCCTAATGCCTTCATCCCCATTCTTATTTTCACATATATGTTGCTTCCCTTCCCAAAGACACTTTTTAGTAGTCGAATCCCTGATTGAATCTATTTCCGTGTTTATCTACATCATTTAAAGAAAAAATAAATATTTATCACATAATTCAACTCTAGTAAATTTAAATGCCTCAAAAAAGTGTTATTTTATTTTTTAAAAAAATTTTACTTTTATTTTTTAAGAAATGAGAATTTCCAGAAAATTTTCTGAACCAAGGCCTAAGTTCCTCTTTGATATGAAATTACTTCACCTTTTGTGGAAACAGATTTTGGAATGATACATCTTTGCTCGCCCTTTGATGCCAATTAAATTTGTCAGATTGCCCTTTGAAATTATAGCAAGTGGTATCCTTTTAGAAACATAATAAAACTGAATTTTTCCTGTTATTATGTATACAGCCAGACCTTTCTGATGGTGTGGATGGGGAAATTGACAAGGTCATTTCAGAACTTCAGATGAGGCTGTTACAGCAGGTTATAAGCTATGAATATTTCTTATTTTGCAAATTGTTATGGATCATGAATAGTAGATCTTTGGCATGCAGATATTATTTAGAACACCTTTTCATGCATGTGAATGATAAGAACAATGGTTGTTCTGTAATAAAACTCAGAGATTGCACAACCATGCTTCCATCAAAATCTATTTAATGATCAATGTAATTTTGTTCCTTACAACTGACAACACCAAGACTTTTCTCTTGTTGTCTTTTCACTTGACAATATTATATTATTCTAAGATTAAGTTTCTTTAACAGGTAAGGCAAAAGAAGGATCGACTGAGCAAATTAGAGAAAGCAATTCAGGATGCTAAAGAAATTGAAGAGAGGTACGGTTATCACTCTTTTTACTCTTTTCTTATTACAAGCTAGTTCATGATTTACCACTACTAAAAACTTGAATTTTTTCAAATGACAGAAAACTTGAGCAGCTTGCAATGGACAAACTAGTTGAGATGGCATACAAAAGGCTAACGGTAATTACAGACACATGTGGTTACTAGGTCTTTGATAGTGCTTTTTTACTTTTTTTTCCTTCAACTACAAGTGTCTTGGCACAAGTTTCTCTGTCTACTTATTCAATCTCATTTTTTATATGTATTGGTAATTTTCTTACTAGAGTTAGGGCTAATAAGAGTTAAAAATGGATTTCTATAGTTGTAGATTTACATCTTGTTATCTCTATTCCTTGCTTCTTTATGTTAGCACTACATTTAAACAAACCCGTGATATTTATGACGACATATCTGAGAGAAAGCTCCTTGATATATGTTATCTGCTGATGATAGAATGATAATCATTGAGAATCATTAGATTAAATTTTAGGAAAAGAAAATTTAGAACCTAAAGTTTTTAAGGTAAGTAGAATAAAAGTAAATCTATGAAATGTGACTTCAGTAAAATGAAAAGAATCAATAAAAATACTTAAGATGGATGCAAATGAAATCTTTTTGAGTATGAAATTTGGATATCGTAGATTTATTATTCAATTTAAGATGGAGAGAATTTATTATTCAATTCAAAATGGAAAAAAAAATCCTAAAGTCTTGCATGATCATAAAGTGCCCCTATGATAAAAGTTCTGTAACTTTCATGAATTGCTTATGCATCAAAGTGTAGGACTACTAGTTAGCAAAATATGAAAAATTAGTATAAGAGATATGAGAATACAAATGGTTGATGTATGAAGTTATTGAAAGTGTTAAAGTTTAAAAAAAACACTAACATTTGAGAGCTTTTAAGAGCGACTAGTTATAGATCCAACAGATAAAACTAGAGAAAATGGGTTGAGGTGATAGTCATGCTCAAAGGTGATAGATTGTATAGTTTGGAAGAGTTGAATCTATTAGAGTTGATTGTGTAAAGAATTGATAGTGACCAAAGAATATATTATTCAATGAAATAAAGCATAATTTAATTTTTGAAAATTACTGATTATATGGAGGGATTAAAATTCTATAGCTGACAACTAATGTGTTTGATGATGATCTTTTGTGATCTGATTTTGATGTGGGCCTTTAGTGAGGTTTATCACACAATTTCCTTGTGCACCTTGCTGCTTTCAAGGAAATGTCCGAGTCCCTTATTTCAGCATGAGTTTCATTTCAATACTATCTATTGCTAGTATTACCTGGTAATGTATCTATACTACTGTCAACTATAAGTTCCTCTGGCAGTTTTCTTTGACCTTTTTTGTTCTGTCATAACTTATGATTCATGTATGCTAGCTTGTTCTTTAGCAACATTTTATTCATTTATTTTCTTGTTTCAAAATGATTTCTATTTTGTAGATTAACTGCATTTTTGTTAGCTCAAGCAACAAGGATCACTGTTGAACCATCTTAGTGAGATATTATCTGGAGTTGACTGACATGTTGTCTCTGATAGGGTGGTCGGGGTAGTTCAAATCATAAGGCTGGAATTACAAAGGTTGCAAAACAACTTGCAATGGCCTTTGCTAAACGAACACTGGAGAGATGCCATATAGTCGAGAAAACTGGTCGAAGCTGCTTCAGTGAATCAACTTTACGGGAAGTTCTTTTGTCAGGGCCTCCAAACAACATTGACACTAGATATACTGATGGATTTGGTTCCAATAGTTATGTGGATTTGCGCAGTGGGGAATTTGGTGTTCGGCAAATAGGTATGCTTTCATAATTTTTCTCCAATCAGAAACATTGTTGGGCATCTTATCTGCAGTGTTTCATGACCATCATAAGCCCCTTTTTGTTGCATTTTTTCTTTGCATGTTTCACATCTTTTTTATTTTATCTTGATATATGATATAACCATTGTGTTTGTTGTTTATTTATTAGTAGTCTCAGCATGCTAAGTAAGACTGCATTTGTTAACTGTTTAGTTAGCATGCCCCATAAGGCGGTGTTAGAGTGCATCAGTTGATGCATGCACTTATTACTTGGCCACCCTTTTAGTGTCGGAAGGCTGGTCTAGTGGCTAATCCAACACTTCTATCCTGTTCTGAGCATGCAGTCTGGCGACTCTAATCCATGCCTAAATGCACTATAGACCTTTGAGCTTTGGATTTGGATCTGACTGACTGAGCTAAAACATAATAGAATTTAATGCAATATTTGCATTTCTGTAATTGGTTGCGAAGTTAGAAGTGTATAATGTAGCATCTATCATCCTCCCACAGATAGCTAATGAACTAAATACATACATTTTGATCTTGAATTTCTATCATCATTTGTTTTGAGTGGGGTTTGGCCTTTAGTTGGAATAAACTTAGGCCCCCCAAGGGAATGGTCTACTGATTGCATATCTGTTGCCAAAGACTTTATCCTGTGGTAATTTGTCATGAAAAGTATTCCTTCCCTTTTATAACTGTGTTGGAAAACTGGTTATAAAATTTGGACTGTTATTTGGATTTCAGGTTTAACGACTGTGAAACATGGACTTGGTAAAAAGATGGATCGAGTTCTATCAGATCCATATCAAAGTGTTCCTCAGATGGGTGAGCATTCAGTTACTAAAAGGAAGAAGGAAGTGCTTCTAGATGATGTCACAGGTGCTGCTTCTAGATCCCTATCCACTCATGCTCATTCTCTTGCAACCAGTACAAAATGGAAAAAGAGTGAAAGAGACCAGGAACAGAATAAAGACGCATCAGGAAGAAGCTCTACTGCTAAAGCCGGCCGTCCATCCTTAGGCAGCGGTAGAGGCGAACGCAAACTGAAGACAAAACCTAAGCAAAAGATAGCTCAGTTGTCAACTTCAGGAAATGGCCTTGGCAGAGTCACAGAGACGGACAATGTCACTTCACCAGCATTGCGTGAAGCATTTGAGACAGTCAACAGTTCTATTGCTAAATTCGATCAAGAAGTTGAATTGCAAAGTTCAAGTAATATGGCTCACAATTCGTCTAAAGAATTTGATGATGGTATCTTCACAAATCTTCCACTTAATGGGATAGACCCCATTGATGAACTAGATGTTGCTGAAGGCCTGGGTGGACAAGGCCAGGATATTGCGTCCTGGTTGAATGTCGATGAAGAAGCATTACAAGATCAAGATCTTGTCGGTCTCGAAATTCCAATGGATGATCTTTCAGAATTGAAGTTGAACTTCTAAAGAAAGCCGACATGCTGTATCTGGATATTGAGAAATCTAGGTCAGACTCCATTATCTCATAACTAACATGTGAAATTGTCTATCCCAGGTCGTTAGGAAAATGTAACTAGGACATTATTCTTTGATATAATTTTTGAGTTCTTGGCAGATCCCAATTGCTTTCTGTCACCCAGCCCCGTTCGAGTACCAAATTCCAAAATCAATCAAACATTTGTGTAAATTATACCACATCATTATTTTGCATGATATAGCTTGTCTAGTCAGCATAACAAGTATCTTGAAATCACCTACTTATTTCCTTTATAAGATGCTTGATTCTTTGTTACTCTTGAAAGAAAGGATGACCTTTATTGTTTTTTTTTGTTTTGTTCGCAAAGTAATCCCTCCCTCTCTATTCAAGCATTTTCGATTATAGAGCGGCAAAAGTTCATTTATTCTGGGTGTTTCTTATAATTTGTTAATTAATTGGGTAACATTGAATTTGAGACGATCAGTTCGGTCTTATTAAAGTTTTTATCCACCGTTAGGATAAATCGGAAAGTACTTGTGATGAGCGGTCTAGGAGTTTAATATCTCATGGTTATACTTTATGTTTGAAAGAAAATATTTTATAAAATTCGTCATAATTGAGAATCGATCGTCAAATGTAAATAATTAATCATTCTTCCATTCCATCATAGATTTTTTTTATTTAATCTCTTATCATGTTTACAATAAACTCCTCTTTGAGATGTTGCATTGGTGGAAATTTTGTACAATAGACGTTCTTTTTCATTTTTTTTTAACGTGATCACAATTTGTAGTATAACTTTCTTCTTTTTCATGTCCACAAAAAAACTTTTGCAGTTTCGTAATATGAAATTGTTCTTTTTTCTCTGGTTGCTTAATAATTTACATACAAAAGAATAATTATCAATAGTTATATTTTTAGGTGTTATTAAATTAAATTTAAATTTATAGTTCTCTATGAAAACATTGGAAAACTTCTTAAATCATCTCCCTCGACCCCTAGTGGATACGATCTCATCATATGTTAATGTTGGTACAAACCGATCTTTAAAATTTTAATATTTATTTAATAATATATTCAAAAGACTCTAATCAAGTCAAGATGACTGAATAACTAATAAAAATGAGAAGTTTTGGAGGAGTAAACTTTAAAGAAAGTCCTGATAAGTGATGTCAGACCCTAATGAGTGAAGTTAGGTTGGTGGAAGTCCTGATGAATGAAGTCAGACCTTAGTGAGCGAAGCTAGATAATAAAAACCTTAGGAGAGTGAATCTTAGGTAGTGAGAAGTCTTGGAAGAGTAAACTCCAAACAAGTTTGTCTAATGAACCTAAGTTTAGTATTACTAGTATGATTCTGCATTGTTATTACGGCAATTTACCAAAAGGCATACCTAAGAATTGAAAATTACCAATTCCGTATCATAGTTTCTATTTTACCAAAGGGCGCATGCCTTTTTTGTGAACTTCCTTTTATACCCCTCCTTCTAACTGCTGTCTTTCTCATTCTCTCTCTCAGCAACAAATTTCGAGACGGTAGCACGTGACTTTTATTTTAAAATAATATATTATGAAATCGACGCTAAAAACGAAAGATAAAAATTAAAAAAATATTTCGGTTAAAAATAACTCATCCAACGTGATTTAAAAATATAAATAAATAATTTTTATATTTGATTAATAAAAATTAATATATTAAATAATATTTAATAAATATATTAATATATATAAAAAATTCAAAAAAAACGTAGGCTGCAGCAATAAAAAACGTAAAAAAATTCAAAAAAAAATGAATTCAGAATAAAAAAAACGTAAAAAAAATTCAAAAAAAAACGAATTCAGAAAACGTAAAAAAAATTCAAAAAAAAATGAATTCAGAAATTAAAAAAAACGTTGCTGCAGAAATTAAAAAAAAAACTAGGCCTGAAATATTTTATTTCAGGCCCAGCGTGGGCCTGAAATAAAATAATTCAGGCCCACGTTAGGCCTGATATCTTTTGATTCAGGCCCGACGTGGAATCAAAATTTTTTTTATTTTAAAAAAATATTAATATATAAAAAAACCTATCAAAACACTTAATTTGAAATTAAAATACAGGGTCTGAAGTCACGCTAGGAGGGCCTGAACATAGATGTGATGTCCATCAGTGAATTTTGGTCAAAACCCACTGATATTTCTAAACTACTCCTATTTGATTTGTGATATCTAATATATAGATGTTTGGACACCTAAAACATCATCTCCTACCTCTACCCTCTCTATTCATATGGAGTTTTCAGAAATCTAGATATGGGAGGTCCATCAGTGAGTTTTGCTCAAAACTCAC
The DNA here is from genome assembly GCA_024364735.1 of Boesenbergia rotunda. Classification (NCBI taxonomy): domain Eukaryota; kingdom Viridiplantae; phylum Streptophyta; class Magnoliopsida; order Zingiberales; family Zingiberaceae; genus Boesenbergia; species Boesenbergia rotunda. The sequence goes on from JAGFNQ010001008.1 coordinate 195,145, forward strand.
TGATATACCTAAACCACTCCTATAGCAATGGTGAAACAGCAAGATTAGAGGTTTCGGCACCCAAAATCTCATCTCCTAGCTCAACCCTGTCTACTGATATAGGGTTTTCAGAATTCCAAATATGGTAGGTCCATCATTGAGTTTTGCTCAAAACTCACTGATATACCTAAACCACTCCTATAGCATTAGTGAAATAGCAAGATTAGAGGTTTCGGCACCCAAAATCTCATCTCCTAGCTCAACCCTGTCTACTGATATAGGGTTTTTAGAATTCCAAATATGGTAGGTACATCAGTGAGTTTTTTTCAAAACTCACTGATATACCTAAACCACTCCTATAGCATTGGTGAAACAGCAAGATTAGAGGTTTCGACACCCAAAATCTCATCTCCTAGCTCAACCCTGTCTACTGATATAGGGTTTTCAGAATTCCAAATATGGTAGGTCCATCAGTGAGTTTTGCTCAAAACTCACTGATATACCTAAACCACTCCTATAGCATTGGTGAAACAGCAAGATTAAAGGTTTCGGCACCCAAAATCTTATCTCCTAGCTCAACCCTGTCTACTGATATAGGGTTTTCAGAATTCCAAATATGGGAGGTCCATCAGTGAGTTTTGCTCAAAACTCACTGATATACCTAAACCACTCCTATAGCAATGGTGAAACAGCAAGATTAGAGGTTTCGACACCCAAAATCTCATCTCCTAGCTCAACCCTGTCTACTGATATAGGGTTTTCAGAATTCCAAATATGGTAGGTCCATCAGTGAGTTTTGCTCAAAACTCACTGATATACCTAAACCACTCCTATAGCATTGGTGATACAACAAGATTAGAGGTTTCGGCACCCAAAATCTCATCTCCTATCTCAACCCTGTCTACTGATATAGGGTTTTCAGAATTCCAAATATGGTAGGTCCATCAGTGAGTTTTGCTCAAAACTCACTGATATACCTAAACCACTCCTATAGCATTGGTGATACAGCAAGATTAGAGGTTTCGGCACCCAAAATCTCATCTCCTAGACCACTTCTATTAGATGTTTCGGCACCTAAACTCACTGATATACCTAAACTACTCCTATATAATATGTAATTATATATTAAACATTTTTATAGAAAATGTTTTTATATCAATGATGGAGGGCCTGAAGTCGGATGACTTCAGGCCCCAGGGCACTGAAAAGTTTTTAATTTTTAAATATTTTTTTACATTTAATTGTTATTTATTAAATTAATTATTTATAGGATCTGAAGTTATTTGACTTCGGACCCTCTTAGGATGACTTCAGGCCCTGTGTTTGAATCTGAAATTAAGTGTTTTGATACGTTTTTTTATATATTAATATATTTTTAAAATAGAAAAAACAATTTGGATCCACGTCGGGCCTGAATCAAAAGATTTCAGGCCCAACGTGGGCCTTAAATAAAAATATTTCAGGCCCAGCGTGGGCCTGAAATAATTTATTTCAGGCCCAGCGTGGGCCTGAAATCAACAGATTTCAGGCCCACGTCCAATTTTTTCATCAGATTGACAGCAGAATGGTTTCGAGCTTTTATCTGAAAACCAAAGGGATCCCTTTTATGTTTATTCTGTTTTCTGTTTCATGTTAAACACGCGTGAATTATTTCACGAGAAACAAGTAACGTGCAGTTCAATCTTGATTTTGGAAACTTTTGATATATCTTAGCAAAATCTTGAACTGATGTTCTTTTTCCTTGCTTATAATTTTGGAGTGAAAAGCTAAAGAGAGGCAATAGATGTTGAAATCTCATCTTTGAATTTGATTATGCTTCTGTTGTTCAAATACTTCCACCAATGGATTTTTTTCTCGCTTCTCTTAATTTTGTCTCCTATAAAATAAAAACGCCGCCTAATATTTGAATTACAGTGGACCCTGCATTTTAATTTCAAATTAAGTGTTTTGATAGGTTTTTTTATATATTAATATTTTTTTAAAATAAAAAAAAAATTGATTTCACGTCGGGCCTGAATCAAAAGATATCAGGCCCAACGTGATCCTGAAATATTTTATTTCAGGCCCACGCTGGGCCTGAAATAAAATATATCAGGCCCAGTTTTTTTTTTAATTTCTGCAGCAACGTTTTTTTTAATTTCTGAATTCGTTTTTTTTTGAATTTTTTTTACGTTTTCTGAATTCGTTTTTTTTTTGAATTTTTTTTACGTGTTTTTTATTCTGAATTCGTTTTTTTTGAATTTTTTTACGTTTTTTATTGCTACAGCCTACGTTTTTTTGAATTTTTTATATATATTAATATATTTATTAAATATTATTTAATATATTAATTTTTATTAATCAAATATAAAAATTATTTATTTATATTTTTAAATCACGTTGGATGAGTTATTTTTAACTGAAATATTTTTTTAATTTTTATCTTACGTTTTTAGCGTCGATTTCATAATATATTATTTTAAAATAAAAGTCACGTGCTACCGTCTCGAAATTTGTTGCTGAGAGAGAGAATGAGAAAGACAGCAGTTAGAAGGAGGGGTATAAAAGGAAGTTCACAAAAAAGGCATGCGCCCTTTGGTAAAATAGAAACTATGATACGGAATTGGTAATTTCCAATTCTTAGGTACGCCTTTTGGTAAATTGCCGTTATTATTATACTTGTTATACTAATTTAGTATTATAGGAAAAGTATTAGTGGATCAGGCGATCAGACACTGAGCAGAGAAAATCTAAATAAGTCTGAAGGATCAAATGTTTGGAAGGTAAATTTAGTTAAGCTCCTAGAGGGAGTGAGTGAGGTCGTATCTCAGTTTGGAACAAATCTTAGGTGTTGATCTTAAGGCCATTTCGGATAACTAAGTCGAGATCCAATTAAAATTCGAATAAGGATTTTTCTCATACATCAAATTGTTCTAACTATGTTTTGCAGGGTAACCTATATATATATGTACTACTAGTGTTTTGCAGGAACAAACTTTGTTCCGTCGACGGAAAAATAGGTCCCATCGACGGATCCGATTCTGTCGACTGATAGGAGTGTTCAGTCGACAGAACTCACATATATTCACCAGATATTACGAGGCAGGACAGCCTGATTGGAATAAAGGAAAGAAAGGTCCCGTCGACAGATAGAGCTTATTCGTCGACAGATCATTAAAATTTGATGCGGCATCTAGCTCAGCTTGGAACTCAAAAGGCAAATATAGATCAATTGACAAAAATACATGTTTCGTCGATGGATCACTTATTGTTCGGCGTAGCAGCCAACTCAGTATCTCCATCAATGAAGGAAAGCTCTGTTCCATCGAGGAAAGCGTTGTTTAGTCGACGGAAAAAGTATATTTTCAGAGCAGACCTGGACATGTTTGGAAGTAGATTCATTTGGGTTTCATCAACGGAACATCAAATTCCATCGACGGAATGCCAACTTTCAAATTTTCGAAGATAGTTCGGCTATAAATACAGGCCTACATCATTAATCGATTAGGATTACTCTCCATATCCCTGGATTAAAATTCTATTGATTAGAACAAATCCGGATGGAAAAAAAATTTTTTGAACGACCTACGTCATCATCGTGCTATTTGATTAAGTGATCGCTTACGTCATCATCGTGCTATTTGATTAAGTGATCGCTTGAACAAACTTGTTGTTCATGCAATCTAACTCCTTTTATCGATTAGCTGCGGAATAGATGATGAATGGATCGTCGATTCTTGTGTTTATCTTCGGGCTCCATGTAAATAAGCATGAATACAATTAATACAATTGAACTAGAACAAGAACAAGATTATACTTCTTGTTTTACTTCTTAATCTTCTATCGTATTCCTATCCTCTTCTTGGACGACGTGTGGGCTGAAAACGAAAGCCACCAAAGACTACCTTCTTCTTCCTCTTTCTTGCGCGACCAAGAGAAGGATGTGCCGGCCACAAAAGAGAAAGTCTTTCCTTCTCCTTGCTTGTGCTGACCAAGAGAAGGATGCGCCGGCCACAAAAGGAGAGAGCACTCCTTGCCCCGTAAGCTTCTTCTCCTCCCTCTTCCTTGCACCGGCCGAAACCTTCTCCAAGTGGTGCACCGCCGGCTGCCACCTCCTCCCCTCCTTGTTGCCGCACGCCTTAGCGAAGAAGAGAAGAAGAAGGAATTATCCCATTCCCCAAACCCTAGCTGTGAGCTTCCTTCTTCCTTGTTGCCGACGCCGCCCAACCCTAGGAGATAGAGAGAGAGGGAGAGAAGAAAAATCAAGGCTTAGGTTAATTATTATATCTTTGGTTTCATGACTCATGAGGTATTTATAGGCTACAATAGGGACCATGAGGAGGAGTTGGTTTTGGTCTCCTAATGAATCCTAAACCCGACCCGTTAATTATAACCTGCTCTACTAATGGGTTATTATTGAACTACCGCACCAACCCTATAAAATAATATGGGCTCCTTCTTATTATATGTACATTTTCTTCCCATGTTTAAGATATCGCATGTCCATTAATTAATTAAATTACTGACAATTTAATTAATTAATATCTAACTCCATGAGTAGTACCACTCAACCATATTATCATGTCGGACCAAGTCCACCTGCAGGATTTACATGATAATCTTTATGAGCTCCTCAAGGGGACATCATCATCCTAAATAATTAGGACACGATTTCCTTCTATAATCAACGACACACAATGTAAATAATATTATTTCCCAATTTACTGGGCCTATCGATTTAATGAATAAATCTCGCCCATTGGTAAATTAAAGAAATAAATATTAAGTATATGTGTCAATTATTATATCGGGATTAAGAGCATGTACATCATAATAACCTGAGGTCTTGTTCGATTATATAGTCTATATAAATCAAACAACCTCAAATTGGTCTTGCTCAATAAACACAAAGTGTACTAGTGTAATTTTATAGTCAAGATAGACTAATACCAAATTACACTATAACCATTCCAAAGGTTTGTCTAAATCCATCTCGGTTGTGAACTACTACTTATACTTTATAAGGAACTAATAACATGATCTTCTATGTGGCACCATACACCATGTTATCTACAATGTAAAGTAACAGACAATTTACACACATATAACAAATATAAAATGCAACCATGACCACTGTGATTCTTATTCCAAAATAGATGTTCATACAAAAGCTAGGCTTATAGTATACATCCTAACAATCTCCCACTTATACTAAAAGACTATGCTGCCATCAAATTGTCATACATCTGATTCCCATCCTCTCAACATGCCAATCATAAGCTTTCGCAGGAAGGGCCTTAGTGAAAGGATTTGCTAGGTTATCCACTGATGTAATCTTAGCGACAACAACTTCTCCTCGCATTACGATGTCTCGTATCAGGTGGTACTTGCGCTCAATATGTTTACTTGTCTTATGGGCTCATGGTTCTTTCGAGTTTGCTACTGTACCACTATTATCACAATAAATTGTGATAGCTTTGGGCAAACCAGGAATCACCTCTAACTCCATTAAGAAATTCCTGAGCCATACAACTTCTTTGGCTACCTCAGAGGTTGCCACATATCAGCTTCCATGGTGAAGTCCGCAACGCATTTCCGCTTGATACTCCTTCATACTATGGCTCCACCTGTTAGTATTGTGAGAGAAGTGTCCTAAGGCAATCGTCTTATGATTGTAATCATTTATTTTAATAAATGAATATTCACTATTTGAGTATACATGCTTGTGTATTTGATTGAGATCTTGAACTCATTTACTGAATATCCACAATATAATTCACAGCATGAGAGAATTTGTGATGAATTCACAACTAGTGATTATCTCTACATGTGCAATTGTGAAGTATTGAAATTGTCCCTAGTCGATGAATTGATAAATACGGACACTATCAATTCTGTTGAGACTAGCATGGGTTACTCTCTAATCAGCTGATTCTCACTGGCTGGAGACATTGGGATGTCAGGAGATAAACATGAATGCTAGTTAAGGGAACTAGTTCATTGGAGTGACTGGCTGTAAAACTTCATATGGTAATCTACATATAGATATGTCAATGAAGTTCTTACTGCAGCTTAAGTGCGATGTTCCTTTGACTTGCGGTGTTCAAGTCATCTTGGTCATGGAGACTTATACTTTGACATCTTAAGCAAGCATCTCTAAGGAGGTGTGGACCCAGGATGGTTGGGTATAAGCCGAAGTGCCCGAAGATGTTTGAACAGCCTATAAAGGATTCACCACTCCTTGCGAGGAGATGTATACCCAAGGTCTATCGTCGGATTGTTACTCGAAGCCTCTGGCCACAACATCACATGTTCAGAGTATGAATCTCTCAGAAACATGAGAGTAACTAGAATCCGTAGGACGAGAAAAACATTGCTTGGGCTAGGTGTGACGTAGTCAGCCTAGTGGGGACTGACACACATAGACCGTGTCCTGAACCAAGTGGGTATAAGATGGTGAAGGGAATGAGGCACGATTCATTATAGCTGCTGAAGGGTTCAGAATAATTTCTGAGGTCAACCGTTGATCTTTCGATTAATTGGGGATCATGATGTACTACTAGGTGCCACTCATGATCGTTCTATAATTGGTTAATTATAGACGGCCAACATAAATCGAAAGCCTATTTAGTCACATGCACTACGAGTAATCCGAGGGATTTAAAATGAGTTAAAAATTAGATTTTCCGATCAAGAGAGATAAGTCGAATCTGAATTTTTTAGAGACGCATCGGAAGCTTAAAATGACTAAGTCTTTGGAAGGCTTATTGGATGAATTAAATGAGTTTAATTCATACGGTCCTGGCTTGGGTTTGGCAGGCTACCCTCTTTGTTTGGCCGGCCACATTAAAAGGGGAGAACCAAATTGTTTGGTTCAGATTATAGAATAAACCGAGCGTGGTTTGTTTTATAAAATTATGGATAATATATAAATTTTTATAAACTGAAGTTTGGTTTATTATTTTCATGGAAATTAAATTAAACTTTGAATAGTTTATTTTATTATGAATTGATTTTTCCATGATAAGAAAAATTTATATAATAAATTTCTTGTGAAAATTTATTCCATAATAAAAGGGAGACATGGTTGTTTTATTATAAATTAAATTATGATAAAAAACTTGGCATGATGGAATAAATCATAAAAAATTTATATGATAAATTTCATATGAAAATTTATTCCATAAAAAGGAGACTTGGCGATTGAGAGACTACTATATAAAGGAACCAAGGCAAGGCTTGGAAATCAATCTATGAGATCAAGAAATAAGCCCTCTCTCTCTCCCTCTCTCTCTCTCCCTCCTCTAGTGCCGCCGGCCCTAGAGGCACTCCCTTTGTTGCCGTGTGCTTTATCCACCAAGCAGCTACCGTGAGAAGAAGAAGAAGCGGGCGCGACTCCTTTCTCCCCGGAATCTTGATTCCGTTCTTCATTTGGTGGTTAGTCTTCCCATCTCTCTCTCTTGGTATTCTTGTCGTGCCTTTAGAGAATCTAGTAGTTCTTGTCGGCACGAAACTCGTGGCTTTGCGAAGTCATCCCGAAGAAAACTCGGCGTGGACGCGAATAGAGGCGGAGCTTCTAAGGGATGCTTACGGTTGGATCTCGTCCCTTCCTTCGAGTTACGCGAGGTAATAAGTAGATTAGTTTACTTTCTGTAAAATTTTAAATGTATGATCATGTCTACACAATATAAGGTTGCATGCTTAGATGTGTGGTCAAATAATTTGAGAAATTATTTATGCTAAATCTTCCGCTGCACGTAATTAATTTTAAAATTACGAACCCGCATCCATGTCAACATGCACCCGGTCCCAACACCACCTCCCAAAGTAAACACATAACCTGAGGTAGACTTACTGTTATCCCTATCTGATTGGAAATCAGAATTCGTGTGACCCACAGGGAGCAAATGATCTGCCTGGTAAACTAGCATATAATTCCTAGTCCTTTTCGGGTACTTTAATATATGCTTTACCACAGTCTAATGTCCTTGTCTTGGATTACTTTGATATCTGATAACCATACCCACGGCAAAGCAGATATCCGGTCTCGTACATAAAATAACATACATTAGACTTCCTACAGCCGAAGCATAAGGAACCACCTTCATCTCCTCTATCTCCTTTAATGTTTTAGGACACATCTCCTTAGATAAAAGTACTCCATGCCTAAAAGGTAGAAAACCTTTCTTGGAGTTTTACATGCTAAAACGAGCTAGGATAGTGTCAATATACAAAGCTTGAGATAAGCACAATGTTCCGGAAGGAGTCATCGATGATGGCCAGTCACCAAGGTTCTGCCCGCATGGAAGTTGCTACGCCGGGGAGGAACTTGGGGTCCTGCGAAGTTAATACAAGCGTTAGGGGACACGCCGACAGGGGTTCGGCGGAGTCCACTCCGACGCTCAAGTTAGTAGGTCGTCCGAAGAGTAGTGGTAGTGAGAAAGAAAAATAGTATGTAGAATGAGAGAGCGTAACCCCTTTACCAGAGGGGTTGGACTACCTTTTATACCGATAACGACAGGATAGACGTGCCCCCTGATCGGTGCCGCATCTCCCGCACTTAAGCCACGTCCTCCTCCTTGTTCGGTGGTCATGGGATATCCTTTGAAAAGGTCTGCTCCGTTATCGGCTTCGGCCCGTTGCGAGATTCAGAGGTCGCGAATACCTTTTATAACGGGGGTGCCTATCCATACCTCGAGGGAGGTCAGTGTCTGAGGTCGATTACTTCGAGGACTCCACCCCCCGAGGAGAGCTCAGGGGTTTCACATGCCACGGCTCCCGAGGTGCTCTCGGGGCCTAACCTCCCGGGGGGCTCCCGAGAGGGATCTCCAGCTGCCCTTCCCGGGCGCGTTGCCCTCGGGGATTCCTAGGACCCAGGACGGAGGGTTGTCTCAACCTACCGCTGTTGTGTCGGGCAGCTTCTTCATCCTTCGTCCTAGCCAGGCCTTGTTCAACCCTATCACAAGTCCCCCCTTCAAGTCTGATCGAAGGAAGTGTGGCTGACTGATCGAACTAATGCAAAGATGAAGAAGCTGAGTTCTCACCCGCCTTCGTCTTCTATCCCTCAGTGGTTATGAGGGGCTTTTGGATCGCCTCATCTTTGACCTGTGTTCCTAAAGATCCCCTTTTATGCTTTCTTCCCTTTCCAAAAAGGCTGCTCCAATTCTCAAAGGCTTATAATGACGTCTATCTCTACGTTATAAAGGTGTATGGTCCCTTTTTTCGAGGATAACAGGGTGCTCGTGCGAATGCCTTACTGCCACATGTTATAATGGCCATCTCCACAAGTCCTTATGGTCGTGTGCCGGTATACTGGCTCGCGACAATCGACTACCTGGGCGAGGCGGTTTCTTGCTTTCCACATGTTACTTCCCCATTGTACCCAGGCAGGTGGTTGCCGGGGTATAAGAGAGGAAAATGGCAGACGTGAGCCTCTACTTCCAATTCGGCAACTGGCTATACTTCATCTTCCTCCCTTGTAAAGCTTCTGCTGTGCGTGAGTAGCTTGTCTCCTTTTTGTCTGTTCTCTTGTCTTCTTCCTTAGGGATTATGGAAAGCTACCACGCGGAGTGGTAGGAGTCGCTTTCCTCGAGAGTGAGACCTGAAGCCTTGCAGGCGTCCACCGAGGCCTATGGCGTCCCAGCCGAGATGACAATGGTCATCCCAAAAGTGGATCAGACGCCCGTGGAACCCCCTGCAGGCATGCTGACCTTCTTCCTAGGGCATATGGAGTTAGGGCTCTGCTTCCCTATTCCTCCTTTTTTCATGAACATAGCTTCTTATTTTGATATCCCCCTTCACCAGATGGCTCCCAATGCCTTCGCCCAGATGGGAGGATCATATATCAACTTCAAGCTTTTCGATCTTCCTCTGACCCCGCATCTCTTCCATTCCTTCTTCATCCTGTTAGGGTCGAGAGGGGTCTTTAGTTTCGCAACCCGTTCGGGCCATAGGTTTTTAGGAGGATTTCCTTCCTCGCATAAGGGGTGGAAGGAGAAATTCTTCTTCATCCGTCTGCCATCATTACCTTTCAGTCCTCTGTGCTGGATAGCGGACTTGCCGAGTCCTCCTCTCCTAGAGAGCTTTCTTCGCAGCCCGGTGTACCAGCATGCTAGGGAGGTACTTTCTGGTATGGAATTCAGTGGCCCGGAGCTGGTGCAAAGCGAAGAGCTTATGTATCGGGCGGGCCTTAGCCCCAAAGTAACGCGGATCAGCCCTACCCTAGGTATGTTCGCCTTTTTCTCCATGCACATTGGTTCTGACTGATGCTCTCTCTGTTTGGCTTCTGCAGAGGAAGTCATGTTCGCCAAGGCGATGAGCCGACTCATCAAGTGGGAGGAGGCCAACAAGGAGGCACTGAACCCTCCTCCGGTCGCTCCTGACACTCTCCCTGCCCCCGCCGAGTCCCTTGAGGGGCCTGCTGTCTCGCCTCGTGTGGTCGCTTCACTTGAGAGGGTCGAGGCTACTATTCCATCCCCGCCGGTTGGGGGCCAAGGGCCTCCGGCTCAACGGGCTGATCAAGTGGCGGACCCTCCTTCAGGGGGTGGCTCTCCTCTGAGATCAGCTTGCCCGAAAAGGGTGAACGAGGAATCCTCCCCTTCAGTTACTCCTTCGGCCGCCCAGTCCTTCGGTCGGCAGAAGCGGCGGCTCCCCAAGGGCTTGGGCCCTTCATGGAAAAAGCAACATCTTGTACGTTCCCCTCCTCTTTCCTCGGTGCCCGAGGAGACGACGCCATCCTCCGAGGGAGTCACTCCTGCAGATGCCCCACCGGTCTCCGCTCTGGAGGCAGCCATCCCTGTGCTCCCCTCCAGCTCCCTCGACCAAGCCTCCTCTTCCACGGGTAAGGAGATGTTGCGTACTCCATACCAGATGAAACTGGATCGACTAAGGGAGAGATTGGATGCAGCGTTGGAGGCCTCGATGCAATCTGCCCCACCGGTGCAATTAAAGGAGACTCCGCCCGAGGGGGTTTTGTCGGAGGGGTCTTCTAGTTCCGAAGAGGACGCCTCCGACCCCTCCAACGGGCCACCGAGGCTTCCGATGTCCAACGACTTCCTCTCCGACTGAGTCCACCGCCGCCTGAGGGGCGAGACGACATTCCCAGCACCTTTGAAGGGGTAATCGTGCGAGCCCCGGCTGGACCACTATCCGGTCTTCGGGAGACACTCTTGAAGGTGCGAGTTATTATTACATTGGCTGTTTTCTTGCCCGACTGTTAAACTTTTGGTACGATGTCAGACAGCTGAGGATTGCATAATAGTTGGCCGAGGCCTGTATTCTAGGTCCCAAGTGGAGGACTTTCTCCATTGAGCCTTACAAACGGAAGTGGTAGCTGATCATGAACATCAGTCAGGAGTGACGCAGGCAGGCATCAGCAGAGCTCTTCGCGAAGAAGTTGAGCGCCTGCGGAAGCTCCTGTAGGACCAGGAGCAGGTTCTCCAGAATTCCCGGCATAGAGAACGCCTGGTGTCCGAGAAGGCTATGTCGGCTATCGAGGACCTCCTCCAGATGACGCGGGAGAGAGATCTGCTCCAGGTGAGAGAGAAGCAGTTATTGGTCCAAATGGAGTCTGGCCTCCTCCTAGCCACTGACCGCGCCTTTGTCCTGGAGGATGATCTGATCCAGGCTCGATCGGACGAGTGGGCCACCTCAGAGAGGCTCAGGGAGGCTCTGTCCGAGCAATCGAAGATGGTTGCTGAGTTGGCCTGGCAAAGGCGTTCTTACGAAGCTGTAGAGGCCGACCTTCTGACCCTTCAGGCAGCCAAAGCTTCTGACCTTAAGAAGGTCGAGCTGAGCTTCAAAGCGAGGTTCCTAGAGTCGAAGGAGTTCCGCGCCATTATAGCCGACCAGGTGATGGAGTGCTTACAGCAGGGCTTCCATGGGGCATTCAATAAGCTGAAGAAGGAGCAGCTCCTGCCTTCTGACGCTGACCGGAAATTGTAGATGCCTTCTGATAATTACCATTTTGCTAATCAACTTAGGCTCTCAAATCCATGTTTTGATCCCTTTTTATATGCTTAAGTTTGCATTTACATTAGGTTTCATGAGTTATTGCTATTTTTAGTTTTGGATGCAAGTCTTTCTATATTTGAGATATTATGTCATTAAAATTTGAATCTAATTTTGTAGGCTTTAAAGGATCATGGACCAAGATCAGATTGGATCGAGTTTGAGTCAGACTTGGATTCAGATCAAGATTATCAACCATTGGAAGATTGTGGGCCGTCCAATCAAGAAATGGGGAGATTGAGCCATCTATCAGCTTCTGATCAATCCGAGCTCAAGATAGAGTTAATCATGACCACAGATCAAGATATGAAGTTTTGGCCCAAATCAGAAGCCATTTGACCGTTGGATCAAGCTTAAGAGGAGTCTAAACCATCCATTCCAAAGGCAGGGAGATCTGAGCCATCCATTGTAGATCTGAAAGATCCAAGCTACTGAGAGGAAGATCTTGACCATTGATGGAGATCTGGAAGGTTTGGACTCAATCCGAGGTGATATGACCGTTGGATGAGGCGAGGATGATCACAGCCGTTCAATTTCAAATGGGAATTAAGAAAAAGCAGAAACTTCTCCACAACTCAGTGGTCGCGTAGTTTTCTTCCATGTTTTCGTTTTCTTCATCTGTTCTTCTTCGATCGCACGCCGCATCAGATCTAAGCTTCGTTCATGATTTCGAATCATCAAGATCAACCCTCTGTGAAGTTTGCTAACCGGAATTCTTCTCTGAAGGGCTCAAGTGAGGGTCTCGCCAACGAGCTAAGCTTCATTCAACTCTTACCTTTTGATCGCTGTCTTCATCGGTCGGAGCTATCAAGCATTCGGAAGGTCTCAGAGGGTTTCTGAGCCAGATCCGATACTCAGCTCATCAAGAGGAAAGGAATTGATGGAATCTTTCAGATCGCGCACCAAGCAGAGCATCAACTGATCGCGGGAGTGGATCTTGCGGATTTCGAGCTAGAGGGTTTCTAGCTCGGCTCTTGTGTGATGGCAAGAAGGAGACCTTGGTGAAGTCACTGATCAGATGTTTAGTTCCTGCAATCTTAGTTTCTGAATACTCATTCTCTGTTTCAATTGTTTCGTTTCTGAATACTTGTTTCTAATCGGTCTGTTTGACCGAACAGATTGGTATCTGATCGGTCTGTCGACCGATCAGGACTATGTTTCAGCTACATTCAAGACTTGTTCTTCAGTAAGTTTGTTTCAGATGTTTCAATGCTGCAAATTAGCTTTAATCTCATAGTTTTACATTGAATTGCTTAGTTTTCAAATAGATTAAGTATAGTTGTTGTAATTTCCTAGTTAATTTCTGATTTAGCTAAGTATATTCTGTTTCTATTGCAATTTCATTCATTATCGCGAAAACCCCCATCTTATTTGAAAACCCAAAAGAAAACGACAAAATCAAGCTTGGATTAAACACTCTTAACTAGTCCTTGGAAAAATACGACTTGAAGCCCCTATACTACACTTAGATTTGTGAGCAAAGGGTTTTCAACTTATAAATTTAAATTTGAGGCTCATCATGACACTGATTGTGGGCCCATTCACCCTCCGAACTAGGTAATGGTCTTCTCCCGAGGCCCCGAGCGGCTTGATTTTTGCCCAAGAGACAAGTTCGGTTGTATTGATTTTGACTGAATGTAATCATTTTCCCTGTTCCCTGTGTATGTGCTCTTGCGGGATGCGCCTTTTGCCTTTATGTACATACTTAACCAACCGTCAATTGTCTTCGAGGTTGATTCTGGTGTTTGATAATTCTTTAAGTCAAATCATCGTACCCTACATTTATGTCTATGGCGGGTCCTTGTCGATTTTTCCTGCTAGGATGCGAGGATGGTTTTCGAACCATCACTTCCACATTATTTGTGATCTCATTGATTAGACTCATCAAGAGTCGCGGGTTCCTAGGCGTAGTAGGGGTACGCTAGTCGAAACGACGCTTCGGCACCTGTTGGCGTGATTGCCTCCTCCTTGCATTAACTGCTTGGAGAGGCAGCCATCACTATAAATAGGGGGATAGGGGTGTACCGTCTCCTCCATCTCTTCTGCCTGCTTGCTTCTTTCCTCCTCGTTGGTATCCCCAATGCCCAACTCTGGAGATACCGTAGTGCTCTTGGTTGAGGGACCCCTGAGATGTGTAGGCTTCTGTATTGTGACCCTCACTGGGGAGCATGGTGGAGGTGATACCCGGGGTCTCGCTGAAGATTCTCGGGGATGTGAGACTCACGGGTTATCTGAGGAGTCTAGAAAAGACCTCATGTGGTCGGCCAGGGGGCATGGGGGAGATGATCCCTCCTGTTGATGACCAAACCCCTGGTCGGCCGGTGGCGATGTACCCCATGCACCATCGGCTGCTCGTTTCCTCCAAGCTTCGGGCAGATGAAGGTGTCTTTGGGGTACGTTGTCACCAAGAGGGGAGGGGTTGCAACCCCTTTTCTTTTCGTTGAGAATATTTCCATCTGGTTGTTGTTCCCCTCCTTTGTTAAGGTGATTCTTCCTTGTGTTTCTTCTCGACCTGGGGAGAATCGCGGTTGCTGCGACCTGGAGTTGTGTCCTTCCGTGCTCCGGAGAGAAATTGCAATGACCTCTTCCCTCCTCTTTTTTCTGCCTCTGGCATGTAATACCCCCTCCAACTTTACGAGGAAGAGAAGGGGTGTTCAGATGGGCTCGAGCTACCCATGTGTTACCTCAGGCGTCCATCTTCGTCCCTGACTACTTGGAAGGAGTACCCGAACTACGCATGTGTTACCTCAGGCATCCATCCTCGTCGGCTACCTGAAAATGACTTCGAGCCCCGGGACTCTATAAAAAAGGTGGAAGTGACACGGAGAGAAAACCCGAACAGAAGGGTGCTTTTTTCAATCGGATACTCGGCGTGTGTCTTAGTAACTTTCTGAGATGTATATCTTGATGTATTTCTTCATGCCAATAAAATAAACAATTCTTTCGGATACATTTTATGTGTGTATAACTGTCTTGTGTCGATATTTTGATGCTGTGCCGGTTCTCCCATAGTTGGGTATGCCATATTGTCTATGTTCCTGAATCGGTTATGTCTCCCGTGAGCCCGAGGGGGCCGCTGCTACATGGCGGAGTAGCAGAGTCTGGGATTGCTTGGTCGGGCGCATATGCCCGCGACCAAGCCTAAGTACCCGGTGAAGGATCGTTTATGGTGTGCTAGAGGGGGGTGAATAGCACTTTTTCGTCGTTTTGATCTTTACAAAGTCGTTAGCGCAGCGGAAACAATAATATGCAAAGTAAATAAGAAATAAACAATGCTAACAATGAAGAACAAACGCTAACAACCTGATTTACTTGATGTCCACCCCGAACGGGTGACTAATCCAAGAATCCGTCGGTGGATCAATCCCCGGATAACTTCCGGCTAGCCCTCGTCGCTCCTTGTGGGTGGAGAAACCTCGCCACAAACTCAAACGAAACACTGAGCACAAAGACTACTATCTTGCCTTTAACCAAGACAAGATTCGTCAAGAAACTCAGCCACCACGAAGTCCTCTTTAAATAGGACTCGGGCTGAAACCCTCGCTACCAGTCGACTGCCCCCAGGGCAGTCGACTGGTGCCACTGAAATTCGACCGTTGCACCCCAACGTTCGAATTCTCAGCCAACTCACTAGCCACCTACCAGTCGACTGCCCCCAGGGCAGTCGACTAGTCCCAGGGCTGAGACCTTTCTGTGAGTTCCATCAGTCGACTGCCCCCAGGCCAGTCGACTGGTCTACTCACCCACCTAAGGTTACCCTTCCTGAGTACATTCCACTCCACACTCAACCCCTAGGATTTCCCGAGTACAATCACACAACACTCGTACCCTCACGACTCGACTCAGCCTCGACTATTGCCTTCGCGCCCTCTTCATCTTCGGCTCCCGTCCCTCGGATGCACGCAAGCCTTCAGCTTGCCTCCATGCTATCCTTCACGCATGCCTCGAAGTCCGCGCCCCTCAGCTCATCGTCCCTGCTCTCCAAGGTCCCTCGGGTGCACATAAGCCTCCAGCTTGTCTCTATGCCACCCTTCACCGTACCGAGGTCGTCCAGTCAAGTCAATATGTGTACCTGTACAACCTACACACTCAACATACACATATAAGAATACAAGGGTAAACCTAACTTAAACTCTTTGCCAAACATCAAAACACTTGGTCGCTCCGGACCACAGATTGCCTCAACAATCTCCCCCTTTTTGATGTTTGACAATACGTTTAAGTTAGGGAAAGCAAAATAGTAGTCAATAGCAAAAACCATGCTAAATAAATACATATGCAATGCATACATTGATCCTATCCCAAGGCATCCTACACCTAACCCTCCATGTTAAGAATTTTTACACACCTAGTCCTCCAAGCTAGGACTTTTCATACCTAGACCTCCAAGCTAGGACTTTTTCAACACGGGCTTTTTAAAGCTTTTTCAAAGCTCCTCCTACATTGGACTTACAAAGGCTTTTTAAGAACCTCTCCAAGGTTCCCCTTACGCCAAGAACAGAGCAATCATGCTCCCCCTTAATCTCAACTCCCTCTAAACCTAGGGTTTCTTGGAAAGTTATGTTTGGTTTCCCAACTTAAACTCAAACTTCTCCCCCTTTGCCTAACATCAAAAAGAACCCAACAATATCCCAATTATTGGTTCTTTCAATTCCCAATGACCATAAACAATGTGTATTAGCCCCTTATACACTTGTTTTGCATCATTTGGACACAAACCCAACTGTTGATACAAAATTCAGCCTTTACCAGTCGACTGCCCCCAAGGGTAGTCGACTGATACTCTGAAAATTAGAATTTCAGCCTTTCTAACGAAATTCAAAAATGCGCCAGAAATTTCAAAAATCTCCAAAAATTTCCAAATTTTGTGGAGACATTTATGATACCCATACCTACTTGGAAAAAATACATTCCAAAATGTATCTTTCACCATTTCCATGCTTGACACAAAATCCAAAACTAGCTAAAAACTTCAATCAAACCTTGACTGAAAGTCCTAGTTTTGGTTTCCTCTTGATGTCTTTGCCCATCCAACCCACAATGCGTCTCTAGCATTGATTTACATGGCAATTACACACCAAAAATCAATTTTCATGCAATATGACCCCAATGTCATATTTCTATGCATGAAACTCAAAAACACCGTGCCAAAACCCAAGAATTGAGACTCAAGTCCGTCTCCTATTCTTTTGGCACACTCCATGGTCTATCTAGACTTCTAGGAGGAACCCTCCAAAGATCCATACACCATATATCCCAAAGGCTCCTAGAGCTCTCCCTTGAACTCTTAGCCCTAGCTATCTCCCTAGGTGACTCAAGAAACACTAGACCACACCGGTGTTCCCTCGGTGACTCTTGGCCAACAAAATTGACCTTCTTAACCGTGGACACCTTATCCTTGGTTAAGTCACTCTTGTTTCCTTTGGATGACATTCCCTTGCCATCCTTGGACTTTCCCTCCTTACCATGATTGTATGTCTCCCCGACATACTTCTTTTTGTTGGCCTTAGAGGTCTTAGACCGGTATCCCAATTCTGATCTATCATAGTTGGGTTTCAAACTACCTAACACTATGTCTAAGCCCTTAGATCCAACCGTGAATCTTTCTAGGGTCTTTTCTAATGTATCAAGCCTTGCCCTCAAGGCTTGATTTTCCCTTTCTAAATTTCTGACCGTTGAGTCCATATGTCCACTTTGGACATTCCTATATCTACCCTCTTTTCTAGGCACATTCCTTCCCTTCTTGGGATTAGTGCCATGATCCTTAGGTCTAAAGGTCTTGGGTTGATCATGATGCATGCCTTTCCTAGGGTTTTGATCTATCTTGTTAACCCTAGTCCTATCATTATATTTGAAACCAAAAGTATGCACCATTAAGCATTTTTCATTAAAACTAGCATGCATGGATGAGTAATTAACATGATTTTTAAAATGCAAGGAAGAACTTGAAATTGAATTACTTTTTAACCTAGGGTTAGGAATTACCTCCCTTACCCTTGTAGTCCCTCCTTGTTGTGATTTTTGCTTCCTCCTTTCTTCTTTTTCCCATCTCCTCAAGTATCCCATTTTCTTGAGCTCTTTCTTCCTTGGACACTTGGTGTGGTAGTGCCCTAGTACACCACATGTGAAGCATTGAATCCTCCTCTTCTTCTCTTGAGTTTCTCCAGTTTTACACTTTATGTTAGAATTTAATTTAATTGAAATAGGTTTAGAGTGTACCTCCTTTTTACCTTTCGGGCACTTGTCCTTGTAGTGCCCCTTTTTATTGCAACCAAAGCATGTGATGTGTCCCTTTTTCCTTGCTTTGGTGGAGGTAGAGGCTTCTTCTTGTTCTTGTATGATTGAGGGTTTCTCCTCCCCCTCAATCCTTGAAGTTGATGCTTCCTCCCCCTCAATTCTTGAAATCGATACCTCCTCTTCTTCTCTTGAGGAGGTTGATGATCTTTCACTCTCTCCCTCACTTGAAGGTGTAGATAGTTCCTTTTATTCTTCTTCTTCTTGACTCATTTGACTTTTCTCCTTGGGCTCTTGAACTTGTGTAGGACTCTCATGATATTCTTTCAAATTGCTCCACAATTCACATGCATTTTGGTATGCCCCTACACAACTCAAAATTGTGATAGGCACAATATCAATCAATATACTCATTACCTTTTCATTTGCCCTTGCTTGTTCTTGTTGCTCTTGATTCCAATACCTAGGTCTAAGCCTCTTCCCGTGCTTATCCTTTGGAATCTCGAAGGGCTCTTCTAGCGCGATCCGAAGGTCCCACTCCATTCCGAACCACATCTCCATCCGTGACTTCCAATACCCGAAATCTTCATGGTCGTAGGCCGGCGGAATGTAGATGTCATCCCCAAATTTATCGTCCATCATTTTTTCCCTCTAGCGTGTGCTCCCTCGGCGATTAGTCCGATCAAGAGCGGTCCTTCGCTCTGATACCAACTGAAAAATCATTTATGGTGTGCTAGAGGGGGTGAATAGTACGTTTTCGTCGTTTTGATCTCTACAAAGT
Organism: Boesenbergia rotunda; assembly: GCA_024364735.1. Lineage (NCBI taxonomy): Eukaryota > Viridiplantae > Streptophyta > Magnoliopsida > Zingiberales > Zingiberaceae > Boesenbergia > Boesenbergia rotunda. Next base: position 214,127 of record JAGFNQ010001008.1, read on the forward strand.
CGTTAGCGCAGCGGAAACAATAATATGCAAAGTAAATAAGAAATAAACAATGCTAACAATGAAGAACAAACGCTAACAACCTGATTTACTTGGTATCCACCCCGGACGGGTGACTAATCCAAGAATCTGTCGGTGGATCAATTCCCGGATAACCTCCGGCTAGCCCTCGTCGCTCCTTGTGGGTGGAGAAACCTCGCCACAAACTCAAACGAAGCACTGAGCACAAAGACTACTATCTTGCCTTTAACCAAGACAAGATTCATCAAGAAACTCAGCCACCACGAAGTCCTCTTTAAATAGGACTCGGGCTGAAACCCTCGCTACCAGTCGACTGCCCCCAGGGCAGTCGACTGGTGCCACTGAAATTCGACCGTTGCACCCCAACGTTCGAATTCTTAGCCAACTCACTAGCCACCTACCAGTCGACTGCCCCCAGGGCAGTCGACTGGTCCCAGGGCTGAGACATTTCTGTGAGTTCCATCAGTCGACTGCCCCCAGGCCAGTCGACTGGTCTACTCACCCACCTAAGGTTACCCTTCCTATGTACATTCCACTCCGCACTCAACCCCTAGGATTTCCCGAGTACAATCACACAACACTCGTACCCTCATGACTCGACTGACTCCTCACTCAGCAGCCTCGACTATTGCCTTCGCACTCTCTTCATCTTCGGCTCCCGTCCCTCGAATGCACGCAAGACTTCAGCTTGCCTCCATGCTATCCTTCACGCATGCCTCGAAGTCCGCGCCCCTCAGCTCATCGTCCCTGCTCTCCAAGGTCCCTCGGGTGCACATAAGCCTCCAGCTTATCTCCATGCTACCCTTCACCGTACCGAGGTCGTCCAGTCAAGTCAATATGTGTTCCTGTACAACCTGCACACTCAACATACACATATAAGAACACAAGGGTAAACCTAACTTAAACCCTTTGCCCAAACATCAAAACACTTGGTCGCTCCGGACCACAGATTGCCTCAATACCCCGAGCATAGGCGGCACCGCGAGGCATTAGGGTTCTGGTTACTTGGTCGGGCGCGTATGTCCGCGACCAAGCCTAAGTACTCCGGGCATTGGCGGCACTGCGGGGCATTAGGGTTTTGGTTAATTGGTCAGGCGCGTATATCCGCGACCAAGCCTAAGTACCTCGGGCATAGGCGGCACTGCGGGGCATTAAGGTTTTGGTTACTTGGTCGTGCGCGTATGTCCCAGACCAAGCCTATGTTCCCCGGGCGTCGGATGTACCACAGGGTATTAGGATTTTGGTTACTTGGTCGGGCGCGTATGCCCACGACCAAGCCTATGTACCTCGAGAATAGGCGGCACCGTGGGGCATTATGGTTTTGGTTACTTGGTCAGGCGTGTATGCCCGTGACCAAGCTTAAGTACCCCGGGCATAGGCGGCACCGCGAGGCATTAGGGTTTTGATTACTTGGTCGGGCGCGTATGTCCCAGACCAAGCCTAAGTACCCCGGGCGTCGAATGTACCACAGGATATTAGGGTTTTGGTTACTTAGTCGGGCGCGTATGTCCCAGACCAAGCTAAGTACCCCGGGCGTTGACTGTACCGCAGGGTATTAGGGTTTTGGTTCCTTGGTTGGGCGTGTATGTCCCAAACCAAGCTTAAGTACCCCGGGCGTCAGCTGTACCATAGGGTATTAGGGTTTTGGTTACTTGGTCAGGCGCGTATGTCCACGTCCAAGCCTAAGTACCCCGGGCATAGGCGACACTGCAGGGCATTAGGGTTTTGGTTACTTGGTTGGGCGCGTATGTCCCAAACCATGCCTAAGTACCCCGGGCATCGGCTGTATCGCAGGGTATTAGGGTTTTTGTTACTTGGTCGGGCGCGTATGCCCAGACCAAGCCTAAGTACCCCGGGCGTCGGGTGTACTGCAGGGTATTAGGGTTTTGGTTCCTTGGTCGGGCGCGTATATCCCAAACCAAGCCTAAGTACCCCGGGCGTCGGCTATACAACATGGTATTAGGGTTTTCGTTACTTGGTCAAGCGCGTATGTCCGCGACCAAGCCTAAGTACCCTGGGAATAGGCGGCACCACGGGGCATTAGGGTTTTGGTTACTTGGTCGGGTGCGTATGTTCCAGAACAAGCCTAAGCACCCCGGGCGTCGGCTATACCGCAGGGTATTAGGGTTTTGGTTCCTTGGTCGGGCGCATATGTCCCAGACCAAGCCTAAGTACCCCGGGCGTCGGCTGCACCGCGAGATATTAGGGTTTTGGAATTCCAATTTAAAGTTAGTTGACACAAAACGATGTAGCAATAATGTAGAATCATAGTTTGTTTTAGTAAATCATCCTTATATCTATATTTTTGCTGATCAATATATATTATTATCTCTCTTAATTATTTTTTTATATTTATTAATTTTATAGAATCATGCAAGGCCTGAAATCTTTGATTTCAGGCTTTACTGTAAAAAATTACTTTATCAGACTCAGATTAGTTCTCAATTCAGAAAAATGAACTTAAAGAGAAAAGTAATGTATTGAAGTTGCTTTTTCTTTCTTCAAAGGAATCGATATATATATCTTTAAGTTCGTTTTTAATATAATGCTCGTTTTATATTAATTAGAATGCAGTTTTTCTCAGTGATTTTTATTATGATTTCAAAAATATAAAGAGATGTTTCTTTACATTTTAGGCCTACGTAAAAAACCTATCATAACACATGATTTCAGACCGACGCAGGCCCTGAAATCATTTGATATCAGGCCCTAAGCAGGGTCTGAAATCTTTTGTTTCAGGCCCACGCTGGGCCTGAAATCTTTTAATTTCAGGCCCAGCGATGAAATCTTTTTATTTCAGGCTCACGCTGGGCCTGAAATTAAAAGATTTCAGACCTTTCTAATTTCAAGTTTTTTTATATATTAATATATTTATTAAATATTATTTAATATATTAATTTATATTAATCAAATATAAAAAATCATCTATTTATATTTTTGAAATCACGTTGAAAGAGATATTTTTTTAACTGAAATATTTTTATTTTCTTTACCTTACTTTTTTTAGCTGATTCTATAATATATTATTTTAAAATAAAAAGTCTGAAAAAGCATGTTCAGTTGTCTCGGAATTCGTTACTGAGAAAGAGAAAGAGAAAACAGTACTTGACGGGAGGGGTATAAGAGGAAGTTCACTAAAATGAGTGCGCCTTTTGATAAAAATAAAATCATGATACGCCTTTTAGTAAATACCAATTCTTGGATACGCCCTTTGGTAAAAAGCCGCCCTCATTATCTAAGGTACACATCCAATCTTTTGTCATCCCACCTTTCGTGGAGTTGGATCGGTCATCCCAGATTCCTCTACTACCTGGTTCAATATTTAGGCTTGTTAGCTCAATTGGATTTGCCTTTTTGTCACCATAGCCTGGCGTTAAAATAATATTAAAAATCTTGGATTATAGGCAACAAGTTGATTTTGTTGATTTTTAAATTTGAGTATACTCACACTACTAAATTGAATGACAATTATAAAACATAAAACTCACTAAATACTAAATCATAAACTCTAAATCTAAACCTCAAACCCTAAATAAAAAATCTTATAACATAAAACTCCTTAAACCTTAAATTATAAACTCTAAAATCCTAAATCTTAATTCTAACCCTTTGTTTACTCTAAAAGATGCCAAAAAAGGAAAAGAATTTACAATAGAAAAAAAATCCCTTAGGAAAGGTGAAGGAAAGGAAAAAAGAAAAGAAAATAATCTTGAAGGAAAGAGAAATAAAAAATAAAAATTATAACTGTGGCCTCGAGTAGGTTGTCGATCGACCGTGTGAGATAACGCCCACGCATGCAATGCCATCGATCGTAGTGGTGCAGGGTCGCCGTTTGTTGCTGCACAATGCCTAGTTACGAGTTGGATTGGGAGAAATTAGACTTCACATGAAGTTGGGAGAGAAAATTCCTTTCTATCAGATTTAGGCAGACTAAAAAATATTCAAAAAATAATCCATGAAACGATTCACAAATCCGTTTGCCTATTGAGTAAATAAAAAAAATCATCTTTTTTACAGTCAAATAGGAAAAAGTTTTCCGCAATAAAAATCTTTCAATAATTTTTATTTCTATCCTTCCAAAGTAAATATGACCCCAAATTCTAAATCCTACATTCTAAAATTCTAAAACTCTAAATTTCTAAATACTCAATTCTAAATTTTAAACTTTTTTTTTAATGCAATAGAATTATTATTATTATTGCATGAACCAAAATATCAGATCAAATTAATCCTGGCAAATAATTGGCTGCCTTCCTCGCTACATCCAAGTTGGGATCCTCTGTCCTCATTTTCCTTGTCTTTGTGTCACAAAATGTTTGTTTACTACCGGCGCACTGTTCGATTACCGCCTAGCCACCGTCGATCGCCTCCGGCAATATGCTCCGATCAAACTATATCCTAAGGGAAAGATGCACCTAAGGAGATCGCCGTCAATTACGATTGCGTCGGATTTCAATTAAAATCCAGCGTGATGATCAATTATCGGTAATTCCCTTGGATGCACTTTCCTCTCAGGATATAATTTAGTCGGAACAGGTAACCTCACGGTGATCGATTCAAAAAAGGCGAAACGCTCGCCCCCAGCGCCCCCGCCAGTCCGTCCCAGGACCAATACGGAGAAGGTAAATCACGGTTATTACTGGTGTAGTGAGGCACCTGGGGTCGAGGAAATTTAATGCCAGCAACAATTGGATGGGGTGCCATTGATGAACGAAATTTTGAAATACTGAGACAGGGGAAAATGAGGTTAGAGGATCTCATCTCCGCCACATCCCCTTCCTCCTTCCCACCACCCAAGTCTATCAATTTCCCTTTTTTTAACTTTTATTTATTTATTTGAAAAAGAGCAGGCGATGAATTAGAATTTGGAGGGTCTACACGAAAACTTGATGACTCAAAACCCTCAACGTGTTCTTCTTGAGTGGTTAGTGCATGGGAGTGTTTTTTAAGAGATCTTAGATTCGAGTCGCGTGAGACGTACTGGATAAAAACTTTGGACGTTTGATGTATCAATTCTCAGCCCAACTGTACACTAATTACTCCGGGGATTGTGATTTATCTTCCTCGTGATGGTCTTGGGACGGGTGTGGCGGAGGCGCTGGGACGAGCGATTTCACCTTTTGTCCAATGGACATAGCTAGAATTTTAGATGGGATTGGGTGATTTTTAAAAATTCTAAATATTATTGTAGATTCATTTTCACTATTTAAAAGTTTAAATTTTAAATGTAAAGAGACAAAAAGAACTTAAATAAATAAATTTTAACTTTTGTCCTTATTTCCAATTGTAAAATAATCCATGTTCCAAGTGCATATCTATGACTTAAATCGAAGAATTATTTATGTTTAATTTCCTCGTAATATTTAATATTTTTATATTTGAGATTTTTACTTTTATCTTAATAATCATTTTAACTAGCAACATAATAAAATAAAGTTTATAATAATCTTCCATTTATTCATATTATACTCGAAAATGTTTTTTCTTAACCGATAATTACTAAGATACTAATTCAAGTCAGCATAAAGAAATGATAGAGTTGACGGAGAAGGAGATGATGCTCTACTTGAAATTAATTCATCTCACATTTTCTTAAAATATCCTATTACTATTTCACCTAATTTTTGATTAGCATAATATTTTTGACACATAATCATTTAATTTAATCACTATTTTTTTTTCTAACAATTCAAAACCAAATAACAAATCAGATTGATAGTATACAAATAGTATAATTATAGAAAAAAATATGTATAATTACCATTATATATTTATCCAATACAGAAATCCATAATAGAAAAAGATTAAGCAAAAAAAAAACTTCACGTAAATCAAAAGGTATTTACTGTGGACCTTCGGCAAAATGACAACGACAACGACGATGCTCTAGCAGCAAACGACGGTGATATTGACGACATGAGCATGAGGTGATAACGATGTGAGACAGTAGCAGTGACATGTGATGAAAAATTTTGAAAGTAAAATTACGATTAGGAAAAAAAAATATAAGAAGGGGATTAGAATAGGAAGAAAATACGATACAAGAAGAAAAATTAAAGGGAAGAAAAATAGAATGGGGACGGAGAAAAAATAAATCAAAGAGAATAAAAATAAAAAACGGGAGAGAGATGGGAAATAGAAAACATGTGTGAGAGAGAAAAAAAACACGGGTGGTTTTAATTGTATGAAAAAAAAATCAAAAAAAAATTAAAAATTATCATTAGATTTTTTTATTATTATTTTTCCAATGTATGCTTTTTTTTTTTTTTGGCATAATTCAGCAGGGCGATCACACCCCTCTGCCTCCACGTTAACTATGCCTCTGTCCCTGCCTACACCACCCATCTTGATAATCCATCAATCCCCTCCCCTCATCACACCACTGATCCTATCGGCCGCTCCCCCATCGTCGGCTCCTCAAGGTGCAATTATCTCGGAGATGCTGATTGACCGGATGCTATCGCCATCGGGAGACAAGATGCGACGTCACCACCCGCAACCCCCGCTACAAGAAAACTCTTAAAGATGCTTCAGCCCTAGCAGGGAGGCCTCCACTGGCCATGGCCTCAACCTTGTTTATGAGGCCTCGGCTGTCTGCGAGTTGTGGGGTTTAGGAAAAACAACCTCCATACCATAAGTTAGCTTTTAATCTAGATTTTGGCGAGTTGTAGGGTTGTGTTGCAATTCTAACTTAGAGGCCCTTTATATATTTTTGATTCTTTTGATTGAGCAACTTTTTATATACTTGTACTTTATGTGTTCATGGAATACTTAGTTAGTATATAGATTCATGTTTGTAGTGTCTTTCTTGTATCGATGGATGCATGCTTAAGAATATGTTTATATTGATTATTCATCTTTTGAGATTATTGTTATTATTTGTTTGACATGCTGATGTGATAGTTATGCCCTTAACTTAGGGAAATTATAGCATAATTATTATAGAAGATCCATTAGATAAGTTAGGTCATGATCAGTTGGTTGACTTGCATGAAATAAATGCATACTTGTTATACATAATCCATATATATGTTAGGTATATAATGAATGATTATTTATTGATAGCTAGTATAAGGTTTTAATGATTTACTTAAGATTAAGTTTAAACTATATGCATACTTAGTTTTACACGTTTAATAATGTTATAAATTTATTTCTCATTAGATTACAATATATATGAATAAAACTTGGATGTATAATAGATAGAAAATGAATCTATTACTGAAGAATTTTTGATAAAGTTGAAGAGTTTATGAACTTTGCTAAGCATCATCCAAAATGTATGAATGATGACAAGTTACGTTATTCGTATAATCATTGCAAATGTAAAAAATATAACTTTCGGCAATAAGGATACGGTGAAAGTACATCAAGATAAATATAGTTTTATTCCAAATTACTATTGATACTATTATGTGTTGGTCCTTGGATGGCTAGAGGGGGAGGGGGGGGGGTGAATGTAGCCAGATACAAAATTCTTTGATCTTTTAAAGTTTCTGCACTTGAATGGTTAGCAGCGGAAGCAAAGCAAACAGAAAACAGAGAAATGCAGAAACGCAGGAAAACAAAGACAAACTAAAATCACAACCGAGATCGCTAACAAGGAGGATTTACAAGGTTCGGGGATAACTTGCCCCTACTCCTTGGCGTGCCCGTGAGGTGGGCGATCCCTTGATCGTCGGCAGATCAAGCCCCGGTGAACACCGGATAAACTAAAGCCTCCTTCTCGGTGGAGAAACCTCTCCGAAGCTGTCTCACACATATACAAGTTAAGCTCATGAGACACTCGAGAAGAGAACCTTACAAGAATGTAGTAAGAACACTTAAGCACAAAGCATCAGAGAGCTCTCAACACAGCCTAGCCAAATTCCTCAAGTTTCTGTCTGTTCTCTCTTTGCTCCTCTGCTTCCAGCTTCGTCTTAAGCTTCCTCTCCTCGTCGCCAAGCTTCGCCAGCATCCACTGAGCACAGCTTGAACCCCCTGACCTCCCTGAGCACTCAGTCCACTGAAGACCCTCTCCAGCCGAGCCTCCGTCAGTCGCCAGCCGTGCCTCAGAAGCCGTTGAAACCTGAGAAGAGAATACGTACAAACCTGCTCAATGGAAAGTCTCCCATTGGCCCTCCTTGAGTGTTGAATCCTACTGTATCACCTGCACACTTAGCAGACCCTTAGCAAATGAATATCAAACCATATCAGCAGTGTATCAGTGTATCAGACGAGAAAACAGACGCGATCAAAGCGTCTGACAGCGATTTCGAATTAAAGTTCAGGCTACTAATCTGTCACCAGACCGATCAGAGAGGACCCTGATCGGTCACCAGACCGATCAGGTATAGTCCTGACCAATCAGGCTCTAGCCTGATCGGTCCATGGTGAGAAATGAGAAATCGCGGACTTCTTGTGATCGATCACCCTGACCGAGCACAAATCGTGGATCGGTCACCGGACCGATCCAGCACTAGCTGGGCTTCCTCCAGCTTTCGCAGCCAAACCTCACTGATCGGTCACCAGACCGATCAGGTTGTGGCCTGATCGGTCTGGGGACCGATCAGGGCACTCCCTGACCGATCAGGCTCCAGTCTGATCGGTGATAATGAGAAACTCGCGATGTTTGATCGTTCACCAGAACGATCAGGAGGTCTCCCTGATCGGTCACCAGACTGATCAGGAGCCAAGCAGAAGCCAACCAAGAGTTCTCTGTTCTCTCCCTGATCGGTCACTAGACCGATCAGCCTTCACTGGATCGGTCACCGGACCGATCCACACCAGGAGTTTGTGCCAATCTCCCTGATCGGTCACCAGACCGATCCAGAGGCTTCCAATCCAATCCTAAGTCAAGAGAACGGGCTCCCAGCCTTCTCTGACTCGTGCTCAGTCCCCCGGACCAAGACTTCATGCCCAGTTTCACTCACCGGGACTTCATTCAACCTAGCTTCCCAAGCTAGGACCTGGCTTCCCAAGTAAGGGTTTCATCCAACCTAGCTTCCCAAGCTAGGACCTGGTTTCCCAAGCCAGGGTTTCATCCAACCTAGCTTCTCAAGCTTGGACCTGGCTTCCCAAGCCAGGGTTTCACCTAGTCCCACTAGGTCTTTTCCACTTCACCTAGTCCCACTAGGTGTGCCTAGTACCACTTGGTCTTTTCCACCTAGTCCCACTAGGTGTGCCTAGTCCCACTAGGTCTTTTCCACCTAGTCCCACTAGGTCTTTTCCATGCCAGCGTGCGATCTCCCAGATCCACCTGGACTTAATCCGAATTCACTCAACCAAACTTAAATCGTTGTAAACACCAAAATAACAATCGGGCCAGACTGCATCAACAATCTCCTGCTTTTTGTTGTTTGACAACCCGATTTAAGTTTAGGTATTAGATCAATTGAAGTCATTCAATTATCGTAAGGGAATCATGATCCTCCCCCTACAAAATCACAACCCTAAACTTAATCAACCATTCTCTCCCCCTTTGTCAAACATCGAAAAGGGTATGGTTATTAAGTTTCAACATAACTCCCCCTTAACCACGGGTCTCTCCCCAAACCCAAAATAATCAAAGGTTAAATTTTTTGATTTGCATATGAAAACATATACAGAATTATATCATGGTCAAACATGTATATGTTTCATATGACCAAGAATGCAGCTGTATCCGACACATAGTCCTGATTGGTCTCCGTGACCGATCAGGTTCGTTGATTATTTGATATAGAAATATTTCTTATTAGTCTGGGGAGCGATCAGATTTTAGAAAAATTTCTGAGACTCTGATACGTTCCTGATCAGACTGCATTAACAATTTGCATTCCACAACAGGGGTGTAGACTCCATGGATATACGACATTTCAGAAAAATTTCTGAAACACGACATCAATAACAAGAGTCATGACTCAACAAACCCTTTCTTATGAATTTGATCATTCCAACATTTGTATCAAATCAATATTAAGTTTTGTTCCAAGTATGATTTAGCCAAGCCTCATTTTAATACTTGATGTTTCAGAAAAATTTCTGAGAATCAAGGGTCTTAAAAAATTCCTACCCATATTTTACCACTCGAATAAATTTGTACAAATTTGTACTCCCTTAGTACCAGGTTTGTACCAATGGATGATCAAGGATGTTTCAATTGTAATTGGTTTGTATCAGATTTGTGTCAAGTATGTCTTAACCATAAACCTAACTCTTGATGATTTACCAATTTTGAATCAGTTAGGGAGTCTGCTGATCAGACTTGATCAGATCGGTCCCCAGACCGATCAGAGTGAGTCCTGATCAGTCGGTGGACCGATCAGGTTTCTGATTAGAAGGGTTTCTGAAACATTTCAGAAACTCTGCGTTTCAACTTTTAATACACTTAGAGTTAACCCCTTTGATCAAAAGAGGGATTTTCCTTAACCAAAACAGATTGCTCTATATTAATAAAGAAAAACATCAAGGACATGTTCAAATTTGTTCAAAATATTTATGCATTCCATAAACCCTAACTTTGTCCAGCAGGTTCGTATCAAAATAGCATCAAAATATGATCAGATTTCTCGATATAGAAGATATGATCAAATTTTCAAAACATGCTTGTATCAAATTGGTATCTAAAAATGATCAGATTTCCAAAACATGTATGCATACAATCATCTGATCAGAAAATTCATAGACATGGATAGCACACATGATGGATGTATATTGCTATTTGGTAAAGATGAATTAGTTACTTTCCTCTTTGTTTTGGAAACAAAACTGATCATGGTAGAACTTCAATACAAAAGCAAACTACACTTATGCATGATTAATTATGTTCCAAGTATATTTATAACATGTTTGCTTCAACCAATTTTGATAACTCATAGATCTAGATTTGTCCCAAGTCGAGAATCCTAATTCTCCATTCTATTGATAGTTTATAGATTGGATTGGAGAATTCATAGTCCCAAGTGTGTATCAAGTTCATTAACCATAGACCTAATTAGCTTGGAGTAATGTTGATAAATCATGATCCCATATACATACCAACACAAATGAGAAAGTTTCCAGTGACACCAAAATATAGAGTAAATTGGAAACATTTCCATGTATCTATATGGTGTATGGAGTTTATGATTTCCATTGGTTTTAACTCCAATCATTAAAAAAAACTTCTCATGGGTAGTGAATGATCATCCATTAAATGGGGAAATATTAGGCACATTCCTAACTAGGAATGACTATATGTTTGGAGCACCAAATATCAACCACCCATGTTGATAGATGCTCCCCCTCATGTAATGCTATACAATTTTAAAGATAGAGGTTTTAGGTACCCAAATTTTGGGACCTAAAGCATCAACAATGCAAGACTTTGACACCCATGCCTTAGTCATTTTCTTCCTAACCTTTTGAACCCTAGAATCATTTTGTGCTCTAAATTGGGTTCTTGACATTAATGATACAAAGGTTGGTTCTTTAGGTCGGTAACCTATACCTGCCTTGTTGTAAACCGCCCTTTGGGAATTTAGTACCATGTCTAAAGTTATAGAGTTAGTTGAAAACTTCTCAAGAATATTCTTGAGATTTTCAACTTCGCTCTTCAAGTCCTTATTTTCATTCTCAAGGATCTTAACATGCGAGTCATAATAAAAATCATTAATATCCTCACCCTTAGAGGATTTTAATTCGTCTACTTCTAATCTCAATAACTTAACCTTGTTCTTAGATTTTTTGAGTAAACTAGTTAAGCATGCGATGGTTCTATAGCACTTATCCAACTCGGGAGAGATTACCTCTTCATCATCCGAAGATGATGAAGGCGCGGTTGAGGAGCTCCTTGATTCGTTATCACTTTCTTCTCTCGAGTCCTCTAGTGCCATGAATGTCATGTGACAGTGAGTGTTCTCATCCTTCTTTTCCTTTCTTCTGTTACCTGCCACAAAAGCAAACCCTTTCTCCTTTGGGACTTGGTTAGAGATCTCATGTAGTTCCATTTCACAAAATAGATCTTCTAACTTAATAATTGAAAGATCCTTAGATACCTTGTAGGCATCCACCATGGATGACCACAAAGTATTCCTAGAGAAGGCTTTGAGAATATACCTCACTAAGTCTCGGTTTTCTACCTTCTCACTGATGGAGTGGAGACCGTTGAGTATCTCTTTAAACCGACCATGAAGTATACTTACAGTTTTATCCTCTTCCATGGACAGATTTTGGAGTTGGCTGTGAAGGAGGTCTTTTTTGGTAGTCCGGGTGTCTTGAGTTCCTTCATGGAGCTCAATGAGTTTGCTCCATAAGTCTTTGGCAGAGGTGAAAGGGCCAACCTTGATCAGCTCCTCCTTGGTCATCCCGCATTGCAAGGTGACCACAGCTTTGGCATCGGCTTCTCCCTTTTTGATTTGATAAGCCGACCACTTTGAAAAATCCAACTCTTTTCCCTCAGCATCTTTAGGAGTGGAAAAACCCTCCTTGACAGCAAACCACATGTTGATGTTGGTTTTGAGGTAAACCTCCATCCTTGACCTCCAATATGGAAAATCAGTGCCGTCGAGGAATAGAGGTCGGCTGGTGCTAAACCCTTCTCTTCCCATGGCCATCTTTGTTAGCTCTCAGATGTTAAGCCGTTTGAACAGAGCCCCAAGCTCTGATACCACTTGTTGGTCCTTGGATGGCTAGAGAGGGGGGGGGGTGAATGTAGCCAGACACAAAATTCTTTGATCTTTTAAAGTTTCTGCACTTGAATGGTTAGGTGCGGAAGCAAAGCAAACAGAAAACAGAGAAATACAGAATGTAGGAAAACAAAGACAAACTAAAATCACAACCGAGATCGCTAACAAGGAGGATTTACAAGGTTGGGGATAACTTGTCCCTACTCCTTGGCGTGCCCGTGAGGTGGGTGATCCCTTGATCGTCGGCAGATCAAGCTCCGGTGAACACCGGATAAACTGAAGCCTCCTTCTCGGTGGAGAAACCTCTACACAAGCTGTCTCACAGATGGATGCAAGTTAAGCTCACGAGACACTCGAGAAGAGAACCTCACAAGAATGTAGTAAGAACACTTAAGAAAAAAGCAACAGAGAGCTCTCGACACAGCCCAGCCAAACTCCTCAAGTTTCTGTCTGTTCTCTCTTTGCTCCTCTGCTTCCAGCTTCGTCTTAAGCATCCTCTCCTCGTCGCCAAGCTTCGCCAGCATCCACTGAGCACAGCCTAAACCCTCTGACCTCCCTGAGCACTCAGTCCACTGAAGACCCTCTCTAGCTGAGCCTCCGTCAGTCGCCAGCAGTGCCTCAGAAGCCGTTGAAACCAGAGAAGAGAATACGTACAAACCTGCTCAATGGAAAGTCTCTCACTGACCCTCCTTGAGTGTTTGAATCCTCCTGTATCACCTGCACACTTAGCAGACCCTTAGCAAATGAATATCAAACCATATCAGCAGTGTATCAGTGTATCAGACGAGAAAACAGACGCGATCAGAGCGTCTGACAGCGATTTCGAATTAAAGTTCAGGCTACTGATCGGTCACCAGACCGATCAGAGAGGACCCTGATCGGTCACCAGACCGATCAAGTATAGTCCTGACCAATCAGGCTCCAACCTGATCGGTCCATGGTGAGAAATGAGAAATCACGGACTTCTTGTGATCGATCACCCTGACCGATCACAAATCATGGATCGGTCACCGGACCGATCCAGCACTAGCTGGGCTTCCTCCAGCTTTCGCAGCCAAACCTCACTGATCGGTCACCAGACCGATCAGGTTGTGGCCTGATCGGTCTGGGGACCGATCAGGGCACTCCCTGACCGATCAGGCTCCACCCTGATCGGTGATAATGAGAAACTCGCGATGTTTGATTGTTCACCAGAACGATCAGGAGGTCTCCCTGATCGTTCACCAGACCGATCAGGAGCCAAGCAGAAGCCAACCAAGAGTTCTCTGTTCTCTCCCTGATCAGTCACCAGACGGATCAGCCTTCACTGGATCGGTCACCGGGCCGATCCACACCAGGAGTTCGTGCCAATCTCCCTGATCGGTCACCAGACCGATCCAGAGGCTTCCAATCCAACCCTAAGTCAAGAGAACGGGCTCCCAGCCTTCTCTGACTCGTGCTCAGTCCCCCGGACCAAGACTTCATGCCCAGTTTCACTCATCGGGACTTCATTCAACCTAGCTTCCCAAGCTAGGACCTGGCTTCCCAAGTAAGGGTTTCATCCAACCTAGCTTCCCAAGCTAGGACCTGGCTTCCCTAGCCAGGGTTTCATCCAACCTAGCTTCCCAAGCTAGGACCTAGCTTCCCAAGCCAGGGTTTCACCTAGTCCCACTAGGTCTTTTCTACTTCACCTAGTCCCACTAGGTCTTTTCCACCTAGTCCCACTAGGTGTTGTAGGACCGGTGCCGTCGATAGAGGGGGGGGGGTGAATATCGACCTTGAAAATCTTTCGGAAATCTTCGTTCGTAAAACTATTCAGATCGTTAGTGCAGCGGAAAATAAAAACAACAGAACACAGGTACACAGCGGATTTTACTTGGTTCCCGACCCCCCAGGGTCAGTACATCCAAGGCCTATGCACGGGAACGCCCGCCCACTATTGGTCTCCTTCCCGAACTTTCCAGAGGCGGAGAAACCCGACTTACAGTGAAATATTACAAGCAATAATATAGAAATTTAAGTACAGTAATTAAAAAGCAAACCAACGAGACAAAGTCAGAAGCTCGGCCGATCTGGACCTCTGAAGTGCCGCGCACCTCCTCCTGGAGCCTCCCGGTCGTAGAGCCTCGTTTCTAGCGCGTTGTCGTCGGTCGGAATGATCAGAATAGTACTTGGAAGTCGTGTCTGAAGCTGAGGGATTGAAGCCCCTTATATAGGCCTCCTGGGGGCGCCCCGGACGCTGGGGGCGCCCCGGAAGACTCGGTCAACTCTTATCCTTGCGCCTACTTCGTTGCACGTAATAAGACCTTTGACCAGGGCGCCCCGGATGCTCCGGGCGCCCCCGTGAGTGCTTATCCTGTGTTCTGACTTCGAAACAGCAAAACAGCTACTAATCCGGGCGCCCCGGACGCTCCGGGCGCCCCGGACGCTCCGGGCGCCCCGGTTGACACCTGTTTTGACTGCATCACGAAACTGCCACATTTAGTACTGCCTGAGGGCGCCCCCCTTGCTGGGGGCTCCCTAGCTGCATGGGGGCGCCCCCCTTGCTGGGGGCGCCCCCCTTAAGGCCTGCCAACCATGCTTTTTACCCTGCTTTGCCTCCGGTTCTTGATACCTGCAAGATACACAAACACAAAGCAAAGATACATATAATGTTAGCCTTAAGGACCTGGTTCGGACTTCAGATTTGCACGAAACCCTAGGTCGAACCGGCACGAGTTCCTATCCCCGAGAACTCGCCCTTCACCTACTCCTTTCAGGAGATGGTTGCCATCCAGTCCTTCGGGTGGACTTTTACTTAGCTTCCGATACTCCCGGACCTCGAGACGCCCAAACCCTGACCCGTCTCTACTCCTGTCCTTAGTCATCGCTTAGCTAAGTTGCTCAGTCCTTTGGACCAAGACTTCATTACCAAGCAATCCTTCGCCAGGTGCCTAGCAGTCCTTCGCCAGGTCTTCATTCCCTAGCAGCCCTTCGCTAGGTGCCTAGCAGCCCTTCGCTAGGTCTTCATTCCCTAGCAGCCCTTCGCTAGGTGCCTAGCAGCCCTTCGCTAGGTCTTCTATGCCTAGTAGTCCTTCACTAGGTGCCTAGCAGTCCTTCACTAGGTCTTAGGGTTAAGATACCTAGCAGCCCTTCGCTAGGTGCCTAACATCCCTTCGTTAGGTCTTGGGGTTTCAATACCTAGCAGTCCTTCGCTAGGTGCCTAGCAGCCCTTCGCTAGGTCTTAGGGTTTCGATGCCTAGCATCCCTTCGCTAGGTGCCTAATAGCCCTTCGTTAGGTCTTAAGGTTTCGATACCTAGCAGCCCTTCGCTAGGTGCCTAGCAGCCCTTCGCTAGGTCTTTAGGGTTCCGATGCCTAGATTAACTAGGACTTTTCTTCAACTAAGGTTATTTCACTTTTGCTCCCTTTTGTCTATTCATTGTATCACTGACTTAAGTGTATTGTCAAACATTAAAACACTTAAAGAGGAACATCATTGATGCATCTTGCACCAACAATCTCCCCCTTTTTGATGTTTGACAATAACTTAAGTTAGATTGGTTTAAGGGGCTAACTTACCATCTTTGGGGAAAAATTGACTTTGGTTTTGAACATAAAAATAAGAAAAAAAATTTCTAACTTAAGCATACCTCTCCCCCTTTGTCATACATCAAAAAACACAAGAAAATGCTTGCACCAACGATGAGAAATTTTGGTTCGTTTTGAAAATACTTGGTGCAGAATTTTTGAAAGCATTGTATTTTGAATGATATATTGCGAAAAAAAATGTAATTTTTTTGAAAAATATAAGTACCTTTGAAAATATATTGAATTTTTGAATAATTAAGTACTTTTGGAAAATGCATAACTTTTGAAAGAATGTTATTTTGGAAAATATAAATGTTATGCCTATTTTGCAAGTACTAACTGTTTTTCGAAAATAAGTGTTTTATGAAAACATAATATTTTTCAAGGTCAAGTAAATATTAGTAGAATTTTGAAAAAAGATGATAGTACTTTTGTATATTTGGCTTTATTTGGTTAATTTTCCAGTCTGACACTATCCTGGGAACCCTTGTTGACTACAAGGACATTTTCCTAAGTGTCCTGGAAGTTCTCCAACCCAAGTAAATATTATATAAAAAAATTTCATAAGTCACAGAATAATAGGATGTAAGTTAATTTTGAAAAATGTAAAGATTCTAAAGTGATAATACTTGATTTGGTTTATCTTCCAGTCTGACACAATCATAGAAAACCTTGTTGACTACAAAGACGTTTTCCTAAGTGTCCTGGAAGATTTTCCAAACTCAAGATATTATTTCAAATAAAAAAAACCAGATCAATTTTTGAAAATAATAGTATTTATTTTTTGAAAATTGATACTATTTTGAAAGAATACTTATGTTTTCAACAGGATTTGAAAATACCGCGCATGAAAACATTTGATATATTCAATAATTTTTTTTTTAATTTGATCTCCCCCTAAACTTGACCTAGTCCTGGGAAGCTTGTTGACCACAAGTACTCTTCCTCTAAGTCTTAAGGGTTGATTCAAATTAAGGAAATTATTTAATAATTTCAAAACAATTAATTAAACAAAATTGTTTCAGAAGTTTGATTTAGACTCCCCCTAAATCTGACACGTCCAAGGAGTCCATGTAGATTATGAAGTGGACTTTCCTCTGTGTCTTTAGGGTTTATCAAAATCAAACAAGACAGGTAAATTTTACAACATAAATCTCTTTTTTTTTCGAAAAACACATGTGATAACGATTTAAAGCTCAATTTTCGAAAAGTATTTTCAAATAATAGTAATTTTTTAAAGTGTAAATTTTTAAAAAAATAATGAAAAGTACTCCCCCTGTACCTGATACCGTTTGACTCTATCTAAGTGCCTTAAGGAACTTTAGTGTTGTCCTAAGAGGCTTGTGTCTAATTGAGTGAGTCAAACAAATTTTTGAAAAGATATATTTTTGGAAAATGTATAATATATATAATCAAACAGACAAGCATGAATTCCATAAAAACATTATTATGTTGAAGCACTATTTTAAAAATATATTTTTATGAAAATATTCTAATAATTTTGAAAAACAATTTTGAAAAATATTTTTCAATTCATTAGTCCTTAACACCCACCCATTTTAGATGTATCAATACAACAAGCATAGTTGCCTTATAGGTGTATTGTGAGATGCTTGATTTATTTTTCTTAATTTATTAACTCTAAGAATTAATTGAAGCTTGTGTTAGATTTGAATTTAACAAAGAATAATTTGAATTTGAAATTCAAATATTGGCTTCCAGGTCTTGGCGAGGCACTAGGCCTTCTTTGGCCGTAGCCTTATGAGATCATCCGCCCTTTCCTTGACAAAGCCGTTTAATGAAGTTTCATTTTCAAAATTATTCTTTGAAAAAGTTTTGGTCTTACTAGTTTGGGTTTTAGATCAGTAGCTTCGGCTAGTTTCTAAAGAGACCAAGTGAACTTGATCTTATTAGAATTGGCTTCCCTAACGTACTATCATCTCACCGCCACCCAATACTAGGTTGATCAAGTTTCAATTATTCTTTTTCCTATAGCCGTTTTAATATATGCATAAAATTTAAATATGCATGACATGTCATATATTTTAAAAGAATAGCAATTGCATGTCATGACAGTTATGCATGAGTCAAACAAGTCAAATAATTTTATTTAAGTTTCTAAAATGTATCAAATTCCCGATTTGATACATGTCGAGTGAACCCGCGAATATGTCAACTCACTTTGACATATTTAATGTTATTAATTTTAATTGTTACACTTTGGGTAAAATTTTACTTTAGTTTGAGTTTAAGTTATTTAAGATTTTAGTTGGATTCAGGTTAATTACGAATTAATTGAGGTTGAATTAATTAATTGATTAGGATTAATATTGAAGTTAATTTAATTGAAGTTTTTAATTTTAATTCAACATAATTTTACTTTGAATTTAATTTGAATTAAATTGATTTAATTAAGATTTAATTTATGTTTAATTTGAATTTAATTGAATTATTTGAATTAATTTGAATTTAATGAATTTAATTGAATTATTTGAATTAATTCGAATCTATTTGAACTTAATTGAATTATTTAAGATTTAATTAATTAATTTGAATTTAATTAATATTTAATTTGAATTTAATTAATATTTAATTTTAATTTAATTAATATTTAATTTGAATTTAATTAATATTTAATTTGAATTTAATTAATATTTAATTTGAATTTAATTAATATTTAATTTGAATTTAATTAATATTTAATTTGAATCTAATTAATATTTAATTTGAATTTAATTAATATTTAATTTGAATTTAATTAATATTTAATTTGAATTTAATTAATATTTAATTTGAATTAATTAATATTTAATTTGAATTAATTAATATTTAATTTGGATTTAATTTGACTTAATTTGAATTCAATTAGGATTTAATTTGGATTAATTTGAATTTAATTAGGATTTAATTTGGATTAATTTGAATTTATTAGGATTTAATTTGGATTAATTTGAATTTAATTAGGATTTAATTTGGATTAATTTGAATTTATTAGGATTTAATTTAATTAATTTGGATTTAATTAGGATTTAATTTGAATTTAATTAATATTTTATTTGAATTTAATTAACATTTAATTTGAATTTAATTAATATTTAATTTGGATTTAATTTGAATTAATTTGAATTTAATTAGGATTTAATTTGAATTAATTTGAATTTAATTTGAATTAATTTGAATTAAGGTTATAATGATTAATTAATAATTGTGGGTTTAAATTCATCATTTTCATTATTTCAAAAATTTCTTCTTCATCTTTATCTTTCTTTTCAAGTTTTTCTAATAATTTTGATTTATTTGAATTTTTGTAATTTTTATTGATTATGGCCTTTATCTTAGAAAATTCTATCTCCTCCTCAAGATTAGATTTTTCAATATTCTCACAGTAGGTGGAGTAATTTGGGCCACTAATTAATGTTTTGTAATAATCTTTAATATTATCTATAATTAAATTATTATCTAGGGGAATTTTATCTTCAAAATTATCCTCAGATATATTTTCAATATTTTCGACATTAATCTCTAGATTATCTTTAAGAATTTCAGAATTAATTTCTGAATTAATCTTGAGATTTTCAGAATTACTTTCTGAATTATCCTTAAGATATTCAAATTTGAATTCGGATTTATCCTTAGGATTTTCAAATTTGAATTCCGAATTATCCTTAGGATTAATTTTGTCTGAATTAAGATTATCAGAATTAATTTTATCAGATAAATTATCAGGATTAATTTTATCAGATAAATTATCAGGATAATAAAAAATATCAAATTAATTTATCAAAAATTACAGGATTAATTTATCAGATAAATTATAAATAATTTATCAGATAAATTATCAGGATTAATTTTATCAGATAAATTATCAGGATTAATTTTATCAGATAAATTATCAGAGTTAATTTTATCAGATAAATTATCAGAATTAATTTTAGCAATTATTGAATTGATATTAATAATTAAATAGTTAATTTTGGATATCTTAATAATATCCGTATTTTCTAATCTTTTATCCAAAATATTTAATCTACTATCCAGTAAATTTAATTTATCAGAAAAATTAACTGAATTATCTAAAGACAGTGCAGGAAATTGTAAAACTTTTGGAACGTAAATCTTACGTACCTTCGCCGGACACTTGTTTTTGTAATGTCCGTATTTCTTGCATTTGAAGCATTGTACGTGACTTTTGTCCCTCCGGTTTCCTGGCGCTGGTACCTCCTTTGCCGCCGGTGACGAACGATTCTTACGAGTAGGGCACTGATTTTTGTAGTGCCCTCTCTCCCTGCACGTGAAACAAATAATATGCAATTTAAAATTAGACATTAAAAAAAATGTACCTGATTCACCCCTGGGCTCCCCCTCAACTCCTGGCGTCGTTGCTCCGTCGGCGGTTAGTCCGGTGAAGAGCGGCTCGGCTCTGATACCAATTGTAGGACCGGTGCCGTCGATAGAGGGGGGGGGTGAATATTGACCTTGAAAATCTTTCGGAAATCTTCATTCGTAAAACTATTCAGATCGTTAGTGCAGCGGAAAATAAAAACAACACGAACACAGGTACACAGCGGATTTTACTTGGTTCCCGACCCCCCAGGGTCAGTACATCCAAGGCCTTTGCACGGGAACGCCCGTCCACTATTGGTCTCCTTCCCGGACTTTCCGGAGGCGGAGAAACCCGACTTACAGTGCAATATTACAAGCAATAATATAGAAATTTAAGTACAATAATTAAAAAGCAAACCAACGAGACAAAGTCAGAAGCTCGGCCGATCTGGACCTCCGAAGTGCCGCGCACCTCCTCCTGGAGCCTCCCGGTCGTAGAGCCTCGTTTCTAGCGCGTTGTCGTCGGTCGAAATGATCAGAACAGTACTTGGAAGTCGTGTCTAAAGCTGAGGGGTCGAAGCCCCTTATATAGGCCTCCTGGGGGCGCCTCGGACGCTGGGGGCGCCCCGGAAGACTCGGTCAACTCTTATCCTTGCGCCTACTTCGTTGCACGTGATAAGACCTTTGACCAGGGCACCCCGGATGCTCCGGGTGCCCCCGTGAGTGCTTATCCTGTGTTCTGACTTCGAAACAGCAAAACAGCTACTAATCTGGGCGCCCCGGACGCTCCGGGCGCCCTGGTTGACACCTGTTTTGACTGCATCACGAAACTGCCAATTTTAGTACTGCCTGGGGGCGCCCTGGCTGCATGGGGGCGCCCCCCTTAAGGCCTGCCAACCATGCTTTTTACCCTGCTTTGCCTCCGGTTCTTGATACCTGCAAGATACACAAACACAAAGCATAGATACCTATAATGTTAGCCTTAAGGACTTGGTTCGGACTTCGGATTTGCACGAAATCCTAGGTCGAACCGGCACGAGTTCCTATCCCCGAGAACTCGCCCTTCACGTACTCCTTTCAGGAGATGGTTGCCACCCAGTCCTTCGGGTGGACTTTTACTTAGCTTCCGATACTCCCGGACCTCGAGACGCCCAAACCTTAACCCGTCTCTACTCCTGTCCTTAGTCATCGCTTAGCTAAGTTGCTCAGTCCTTTGGACCAAGACTTCATTACCTAGCAATCCTTCGCCAGGTGCTTAGCAGTCCATCGCCAGGTCTTCATTCCCTAGCAGCCCTTCGCTAGGTGCCTAGCAGCCCTTCGCTAGGTCTTCATTCCCTAGCAGCCCTTCGCTAGGTGCCTAGCAGCCCTTCGCTAGATGCCTAGCAGCCCTTCGCTAGGTCTTCTATGCCTAGTAGTCCTTCACTAGGTGCCTAGCAACCCTTCGCTAGGTCTTAGGGTTAAGATACCTAGCAGCCCTTCGCTAGGTGCCTAACAGCCCTTCGTTAGGTCTTGGGGTTTCAATACCTAGCAGTCCTTCGCTAGGTGCCTAGTAGCCCTTCGCTAGGTCTTAGGGTTTCGATGCCTAGCATCCCTTCGCTAGGTGCCTAACAGCCCTTCGTTAGGTCTTAAGGTTTCGATACCTAGCAGCCCTTCGCTAGGTGCCTAGCAGCCCTTCGCTAGGTCTTTAGGGTTCCGATGCCTAGATTAACTAGGACTTTTCTTCAACTAAGGTTATTTCACTTTTGCTCCCTTTTGTCTATTCATTGTATCACTGACTTAAGTGTATTGTCAAACATTAAAACACTTAAAGAGGAACATCATTGATGCATCTTGCACCAACAATCTCCCCCTTTTTGATGTTTGACAATAACTTAAGTTAGATTGGTTTAAGGGGTTAACTTACCATCTTTGGGGAAAAATTGACTTTGGTTTTGAACATAAAAATAAGAAAAAAAATTTCTAACTTAAGCATACCTCTCCCCCTTTGTCATACATCAAAAAACACAAGAAAATGCTTGCACCAACGATGAGAAATTTTGGTTCGTTTTGAAAATACTTGGTGCAGAATTTTTGAAAGCATTGTATTTTGAATGATATATTGCGAAAAAAATGTAATTTTTTTGAAAAATATAAGTACCTTTGAAAATATATTGAATTTTTGAATAATTAAGTACTTTTGGAAAATGCATAACTTTTGAAAGAATGTTATTTTGGAAAATATAAATGTTATGCCTATTTTGCAAGTACTAACTGTTTTTCGAAAATATGTGTCTTATGAAAACATAATATTTTTCAAGGTCAAGTAAATATTAGTAGAATTTTGAAAAAAGATGATAGTACTTTTGTATATTTGGCTTTATTTGGTTAATTTTCCAGTCTGACACTATCCTGGGAACCCTTGTTGACTACAAGGACATTTTCCTAAGTGTCCTGGAAGTTCTCCAACCCAAGTAAATATTATATAAAAAAATTTCATAAGTCACAGAATAATAGGATGTAAGTTAATTTTGAAAAATGTAAAGATTCTAAAGTGATAATACTTGATTTGGTTTATCTTCCAGTCTGACACAATCATAGAAAACCTTGTTGACTACAAAGACGTTTTCCTAAGTGTCCTGGAAGATTTTCCAAACTCAAGATATTATTTCAAATAAAAAAAACCAGATCAATTTTTGAAAATAATAGTATTTATTTTTTGAAAATTGATACTATTTTGAAAGAATACTTATGTTTTCAACAGGATTTTGAAAATACCGCGCATGAAAACATTTGATATATTCAATAATTTTTTTTTTAATTTGATCTCCCCCTAAACTTGACCTAGTCCTGGGAAGCTTGTTGACCACAAGTACTCTTCCTCTAAGTCTTAAGGGTTGATTCAAATTAAGGAAATTATTTAATAATTTCAAAACAATTAATTAAACAAAATTGTTTCAGAAGTTTGATTTAGACTCCCCCTAAATCTGACACGTCCTAGGAGTCCATGTAGATTATGAAGTGTACTTTCCTCTGTGTCTTTAGGGTTTATCAAAATCAAACAAGACAGGTAAATTTTACAACATAAATCTCTTTTTTTTTTCGAAAAACACATGTGATAACGATTTAAAGCTCAATTTTCGAAAAGTATTTTCAAATAATAGTAATTTTTTAAAGTGTAAATTTTTAAAAAAAATAATGAAAAGTACTCCCCCTGTACCTGATACCGTTTGACTCTATCTAAGTGCCTTAAGGAACTTTAGTGTTGTCCTAAGAGGCTTGTGTCTAATTGAGTGAGTCAAACAAATTTTTGAAAAGATATATTTTTGGAAAATGTATAATATATATAATCAAACAGACAAGCATGAATTCCATAAAAACATTATTATGTTGAAGCACTATTTTAAAAATATATTTTTATGAAAATATTCTAATAATTTTGAAAAACAATTTTGAAAAATATTTTTCAATTCATTAGTCCTTAACATCTCACCCATTTTAGATGTATCAATACAACAAGCATAGTTGCCTTATAGGTGTATTGTGAGATGCTTGATTTATTTTTCTTAATTTATTAACTCTAAGAATTAATTGAAGCTTGTGTTAGATTTGAATTTAACAAAAAATAATTTGAATTTGAAATTCAAAAATTGGCTTCCAGGTCTTGGCGAGGCACTAGGCCTTCTTTGGCCGTAGCCTTATGGGATCATCCACCCTTTCCTTGACAAAGCCGTTTAATGAAGTTTCATTTTCAAAATTAATCTTTGAAAAAGTTCTGGTCTAACTAGTTTGGGTTTTGGATCGGTAGCTTTGGCTAGTTTCTAAAGAGACCAAGTGAACTTGATCTTATTAGAATTGACTTCCCTAACGTACTATAATCTCACTGCCACCCAATACTAGGTTGATCAAGTTTCAATTATTCCTTTTCCTATAGACGTTCTAATATATGCATAAAATTTAAATATGCATGACATGTCATATATTTTAAAAGAATAGCAAATGCATGTCATGGCAGTTATGCATGAGTCAAACAAGTCAAATAATTTTATTTAAGTTTCTAAAATGTATCAAATTCTTGATTTGATACATGTCGAGTGAACCCGCGAATATGTCAACCCACTTTGACATATTTAATGTTATTAATTTTAATTGTTGCACTTTGGGTAAAATTTTACTTTAGTTTGAGTTTAAGTTATTTAAGATTTTAGTTGGATTCAGGTTAATTACGAATTAATTGAGGTTGAATTAATTAATTGATTAGGATTAATATTGAAGTTAATTTAATTGAAGTTTTTAATTTTAATTCAACTTAATTTTAATTTGAATTTAATTTGAATTAAATTGATTTAATTAAGATTTAATTTATGTTTAATTTGAATTTAATTGAATTATTTGAATTAATTTGAATTAAATTGAATTTAATTGAATTATTTGAATTAATTCGAATCTATTTGAACTTAATTGAATTATTTAAGATTTAATTAATTAATTTGAATTTAATTAATATTTAATTTGAATTTAATTAATATTTAATTTTAATTTAATTAATATTTAATTTGAATTTAATTAATATTTAATTTGAATTTAATTAATATATAATTTGAATTTAATTAATATTTAATTTGAATTTAAGTAATATTTAATTTGAATTTAATTAATATTTAATTTGAATTAATTAATATTTAATTTTAATTAATTAATATTTAATTTGAATTAATTAATATTTAATTTGAATTAATTTGAATTTAATTATGATTTAATTTTAATTAATTAGAATTCAATTAGGATTTAATTTGGATTAATTTGAATTTAATAAGGATTTAATTAGGATTAATTTGAATTTAATTAGGATTTAATTTGGATTAATTTGTGTTTAATTAGGATATAATTTAATTAATTTGAATTTAATTAGGATTTAATTTGAATTTTATTAATATTTAATTTGAATTTAATTAATATTTAATTTGAATTTAATTAATATTTAATTAGGATTTAATTTGAATTAATTTGAATTTAATTAGGATTTAATTTGAATTTAATTTGAATTTAATTTGAATTAATTTGAATTTAATTTGAATTAAGGTTATAATGATTAATTAATAATTGTGGGTTTAAATTCATCATTTTCATTATTTCGAAAATTTCTTCTTTATCTTTATCTTTCTTTTCAAGTTTTTCTAATAATTTTGATTTATTTGAATTTTTGTAATTTTTATTGATTATGGCCTTTATCTTAGAAAATTCTATCTCCTCCTCAAGATTAGATTTTTCAATATTCTCACATTAGGTGGAGTAATTTGGGCCACTAATTAATGTTTTGTAATAATCTTTAATATTATCTATAATTAAATTATTATCTTGGAGAATTTTATCTTCAAAATTATCCTCAGATATATTTTCAATATTTTCGACATTAATCTTTAGATTATCTTTAAGATTTTCAGAATTACTTTCTGAATTATCCTTAAGATATTCAAATTTAAATTCGGATTTATCCTTAGAATTTTCAAATTTGAATTCTGAATTATCCTTAGGATTAATTTTGTCTGAATTAAGATTATCAGAATTAATTTTATCAGATAAATTATCAGGATTAATTTTATCAGATAAATTATCAGGATTAATTTTATCAGATAAATTATTAGGATTAATTTTATCAGATAAATTATCAGGATTAATTTTATCAGATAAATTATCAGAATTAATTTTATCAGATAAATTATCAGGATTAATTTTATCAGATAAATTATCAGGATTAATTTTATCAGATAAATTATCAGAGTTAATTTTATTAGATAAATTATCAGAATTAATTTTAGCAATTATTGAATTGATATTAATAATTAAATAGTTAATTTTGGATATCTTAATCATATCCGTATTTTCTAATCTTTTATGCAAAATATTTAATCTACTATCCAGTAAATTTAATTTATCAGAAAAATTAACTGAATTATCTAAAGACAGTGCAGGAAATTGTAAAACTTTTGGAACGTAAATCTTACGTACCTTCGCTGGACACTTGTTTTTGTAATGTCCGTATTTCTTGCATTTGAAGCATTGTACGTGACTTTTGTCCCTCCGGTTTCCTGGCGCTGGTACCTCCTTTGCCGCCGGTGACGAACGATTCTTACGAGTAGGGCACTGATTTTTGTAGTGCCTTCTCTCCCTGCACGTGAAACAAATAATATGCAATTTAAAATTAGACATTAAAAAAAATGTACCTGATTCACCCCTGGGCTCCCCCTCAACTCCTGGCGTCGTTGCTCCGTCGGCGGTTAGTCCGGTGAAGAGCGGCTCGGCTCTGATACCAATTGTAGGATCGGTGCCGTCGATAGAGGGGGGGGGTGAATATCGACCTTGAAAATCTTTCGGAAATCTTCATTCGTAAAACTATTCAGATCGTTAGTGCAGCGGAAAATAAAAACAACACGAACACAGGTACACAGCGGATTTTACTTGGTTCCCGACCCCCCAGGGTCAGTACATCCAAGGCCTATACACGGGAACCCCCGTCCACTATTGGTCTCCTTTCCGGACTTTCCGGAGGCGGAGAAACCTGACTTACAGTGCAATATTACAAGCAATAATATAGAAATTTAAGTACAGTAATTAAAAAGCAAACCAACGAGACAAAGTCAGAAGCTCGGCCGATCTGGACCTCCGAAGTGCCGTGCACCTCCTCCTGGAGCCTCCCGGTCGTAGAGCCTCGTTTCTAGCGCGTTGTCGTCGGTCGGAATGATCAGAACAGTACTTGGAAGTCGTGTCTAAAGCTGAGGGGTCGAAGCCCCTTATATAGGCCTCCTGGGGGCGCCCCGGACGCTGGGGGCGCCCCGGAAGACTCGGTCAACTCTTATCCTTGCGCCTACTTCGTTGCACGTGATAAGACCTTTGACCAGGGCGCCCCGGATGCTCCGGGCGCCCCCGTGAGTGCTTATCCTGTGTTCTGACTTCGAAACAGCAAAACAGCTACTAATCCGGGCGCCCCGGACGCTCCGGGCGCCCCGGTTGACACCTGTTTTGACTGCATCACGAAACTGCCACTTTTAGTACTGCCTGGGGGCGCCCCCCTTGCTGGGGGCGCCCTGGCTGCATGGGGGCGCCCCCCTTGCTGGGGGCGCCCCCTTAAGGCCTGCCAACCATGCTTTTTACCCTGCTTTGCCTCCGGTTCTTGATACCTGCAAGATACACAAACACAAAGCATAGATACATATAATGTTAGCCTTACGGACTTGGTTCGGACTTCGAATTTGCATGAAACCCTAGGTCGAACCGGCACGAGTTCCTATCCCCGAGAACTCGCCCTTCACCTACTCCTTTCAGGAGATGGTTGCCACCCAGTCCTTCGGGTGGACTTTTACTTAGCTTCCGATACTCCCGGACCTCGAGACACCCAAACCCTGACCCGTCTCTACTCCTGTCCTTAGTCATCGCTTAGCTAAGTTGCTCAGTCCTTTGGACCAAGACTTCATTACCTAGCAATCCTTCGCCAGGTGCCTAGCAGTCCTTCGCCAGGTCTTCATTCCCTAGCAGCCCTTCGCTAGGTGCCTAGCAGCCCTTCGCTAGGTCTTCATTCCCTAGCAGCCCTTCGCTAGGTGCCTAGCAGCCCTTCGCTAGGTCTTCTATGCCTAGTAGTCCTTCACTAGGTGCCTAGCAGCCCTTCGCTAGGTCTTAGGGTGAAGATACCTAGCAGCCCTTCGCTAGGTGCCTAACACCCTTCGTTAGGTCTTGGGGTTTCAATACCTAGCAGTCCTTCGCTAGGTGCCTAGCAGCCCTTCGCTAGGTCTTAGGGTTTCGATGCCTAGCATCCCTTCGCTAGGTGCCTAACAGCCCTTCGTTAGGTCTTAAGGTTTCGATACCTAGCAGCCCTTCGCTAGGTGCCTAGCAGCCCTTCGCTAGGTCTTTAGGGTTCCGATGCCTAGATTAACTAGGACTTTTCTTCAACTAAGGTTATTTCACTTTTGCTCCCTTTTGTCTATTCATTGTATCACTGACTTAAGTGTATTGTCAAACATTAAAACACTTAAAGAGGAACATCATTGATGCATCTTGCACCAACAGGTGTGCCTAGTCCCACTTGGTCATTTCCACCTAGTCCCACTAGGTCTTTTCCACCTAGTCCCACTAGGTCTTTTCCATGCCAGCGTGCGATCTCCCAGATCCACCTGGACTTAATCTGAATTCACTCAACCAAACTTAAATCGTTGTCAACACCAAAACAACAATGGGGTTAGACTGCATCAACATTATGGAGAGCATTATTTGTTTGAGCCAATTAAATCTTCTATTGCTTCATCATCTGACCCTATTGCTCAAGAGAAATTATCATCTGATGATAATGTAATGTAATCAATAGTTTACGATCCGATAAATGCACTTGATCATTCGAATCCAGATGAAATATCAATACTAAAAGTTTAGAAACTATATGACATGTCAAAAGCTAGTGAAAGAGAAGTGTAGTAAGACATTCCTTCTGATCATTCTCAACTATCAGGTACTACAAGGTTATTGAATATCAAGGCAGAACATCATTTCTTAGAACGATGTTATGATGACATTTATCCTTTGATGTCAGAGTTACTCCCTGTTAATAATATAATGACTGATAACTTTTATAGTATAAAGAAATTAGTTATTAGGGAGTTAAGTTTATCTGTAGAAAAGATTGATTGTTGTATAAATAACTATATGATCTTTTGGAATATGTATTGTGTTATAATACTATTTTATAGATATAATCATGTCAAATATTGCTACAGTACAAGGTGACCTAATTATTTTGAGAAGCATTAGGGATTGATAAGTATTGATATTATTAGTATTCTAATTTATCTAAGTTTTTATTCATTATTTATAAAATTAAAAGTTTTTTATGCAATTTGACTCTCAATAGGCATAGTCTAGTTACTTACATAAGTAAAAAATTTAAAGAGTGTTGGTGCATTTTTGGTTCTACATGGAGGCAAGTACACCAAAATCTTAAATATTTTTATTATCAAAAAGTTTTGGTAAGTAATTTAAATATTATTGATACTATATAATATAACATCCTTTTATACTAATTTTCATGACATTGTTGCAGAAAAAATATATTTGAAAGTCAGGACACGAGGCAAAATTTAAGAAATATGGAACAATTATTGTGTAAAACTATACAAGTGATGGTGCAAGATGCATCAGTGATGTCCTCCTCTAAGTGTTTCAATGTTTGACAATATGCTTAAGTCAGTGATACATTGAACAAAGGAAGGGTAGTCAAGAAAACTGGACCAAAGTGAACCAAAGTCCTAGTTAACCTAGGCACTAAGTCCTGGTTCTAAGAATTGGGCACTAAGACCTGGTGAGTGAAGCTGGGCACTAAGACATGGTGAGTGAAGCTGGGCACTAAGACCTGGTGAGTGAAGCTGCGCACTAAGTCCTGGTGAGTGAAGTTGGGCAAAAGTCCTGATGAGTGAAGTTAGGCATGAAGACCTGGTTCGAGGAATTGGGCATCGAAGTCCTGGACCTAGGGTTTGGGCACGAAGTCTTGGTCCGAGGGATTGAGCAACTTAGCTGAGCAATGACTAAGGACAGAAGTAGAGACGGGTCGAAGTTCGGACGTCTCGAGATCCGAGAGTATCGAAGGCTAAGCAAAAGTCCACCCGAATGGACTGGGTGGCAACTGTCTCCTGAGAGGAGTAGGTGAAAGGTGCGTTCCCGGGGGTGGGAACTTGCGTCAGTTCGACCTAGGGTTTCTCAGAAATCCGAAGTCAGAACCATTTCCTTAAGGTTAAGATTATCTGCATGTTTGTCTTGTATTTATGTATCTTGCAGGTGTAAAATACGGTAATTCGAAAATCTGGACCAGAAAATTTTTTTCGGGATTTTTCCAGATAGAGTTTAGGGTTTCCGGCCTACGAGAGGAGCCCAAGGGGCTTTATTGTAAGATCCTAAAATTTATCAAGGGTTTACAGGTAAACTCTTGAATTATGAAAGGGCAATTAACCTAACCTTAGAGATTTATGGAGGTGGATTAAAATATAGTGGAAAACCTTTACCCTAAAGGTTGAGTTGAATTTAAGAAAATTGAGGGACCTTTTTGTAAAAGATCCACCCTTTTTATAAGTTGGCTTCCCATTTTGCTTCTCGCGTGCCCTAGCCGCATAGACACCCGACGCCTACCCAAGCTGCAGCCGACCTCTTCTTCCGTTTTCCTTCACTCGCGTACCCTAGCTGCAGCCAAACGCCGATGTTCTTCTAGCTTTCCTCCTCTCAATCGAGCCTTCGTCTCCATTCATCTCGAGCGGCATCGGCGACGAGACCTAGGCTCGGGCGATCGGAGCTCTGGGTAGATCTTCCCCTACAATCCTGGAGTTGCGCCGGTGGCAGGGTTCTTTGGGAGCGACAATCCTCGCAACGACATCATTGTTGGATATGGGATCTTGCCGATGACCACAACTATTGGGGTTCCAGGGAGCTAGGGATTTCATTCCACACGACATAGGATCAAGGTAAGAAATCTTTGTTGTGTGAGGTATGTTAGGTTCGATTCTGAGTCTCTCTGTATTTCGATCTGCGTTTCAAATAGGAATCTGAGGGATTGAGCACTGATCGGTTTTTGGGATAAGATCTTGAAGTTTGATTTCATTCCTAATCTATGTTAGAATTAAGCATAATAGATTAAGATCTGTAAATTTAGTTCTTGGTGTAATTTCAGTTTTGGAATGCTAGCTTGGATTATTGTTGGATATCACAGGTTGAATCGTAGCTTTGTATAGGAAATTGATTGTGGTTCAGATTTGGGTGGGATTGCTCTGTCTAAAATTGGAATTCAATTCTGTACATGCTCTGTGTTTGGATGGTTACGTTTTAGATCTTGGGTTCTTGTTGTTCTGGGGTAAGCTTGATTGTTGTTTTCCTTCTTGTCCATGAGTAAATTCCTGTGTTCTTGTTGCTGGGAGCATTGTTCTATGCCATGGGGGATATAATTCCAATCATAGTTCGTTTCGGATTTGTGGCTTACAGATCTATTGGATTCGCTCAGTTTTAGATCTGTTCGGATTTAAATTTTCAATAGCAATTCAGTTTGTGCATGCTGTTAGTGTTGCTCTGTTATGGATGAGCATGTGCTGTGGGTGTGTGATTTGGTTCCTTGACTTGGTGATGGTTTATTACTCGATTTCTTCATGGGTTCTCTGTAGATTTATAGTTGGATGAGTTGAGGTGATTTTTGATCAGCGGAGTATTTTCGATGATGTTAGATTGTTGATGAGGGTTTTATTGGATGAAGGTTGGGTTTAAGTAAGATTTAACTTAATTAGCATTAACCTAATTAACTTCCAATAGTTAAGTTTAAAAATTGGAAGTTAATCATTATGATTAGGATGATCCTAGTTAGGTTGTGTTATACTTAGTTATTTGGCATTCGTATAAGTAGCTAAGTTATATTTTTGACACAGGATACTTATTTGGTTTCGGACTCCTGGACGGGGGTTCTCTTCTACTGACACGGACTTCGCAATTGGAGGCGGGTACCCTTTGACTTATCTTTTAGATATTGTCATATTGCTATGCATTGTCTGTTATAGATAGCAGTAAGTTTATACGCTATCCTGGTTTATTATGCCTGTTCTGGATAATTGTTAGTTATCCCTGAGTTATTATGCCTGTCCTGGATACTTATTAGTTATCCCTGAGTTATTATGCCTGTTCTGGATACTTGTTAGTTATCCCTGCGTTATTATGCATGTTCTGGATACTTGTTAGTTATCCCTACGTTATTTCTGCCTGTTCTGGATACTTATTGGTTATCCCTGAGTTATTATGCGGTTAGTTCTATACAGTCTCAAGTATTGTCATATCTATATGTATGCTTAGATATCGTGAGGTATCTCTTGCGTTTGACATTGAGAGATCTGTAGATTTCGGCCAGTATACCTTGTAGGTTACCTGCATTTCCTGTTATAGGATTTCAGACTGAGACTTAGTATGCTGAGGACTTGAGGAGGGAGGTATGTGTATCTATCATACACCATCCTTGCATTGTTGCATGCCGACGATCAGTGACTCCCTTGTGGTTGAGCCTATCGTCTTCCGGTACATGATATGCGCACACGACCACTCATGGGTTAGTGGATACCGTAGGATGTGCGCATTTGCCCTGTATTGCTCCGCACGGTCACTATTTGGAGGGTGGTTCCGGTGCGTGGTAGCAGCCAGGGATCCCTTCTCTTCCCATAGACTAGAGGAGATGAGAGCGACGCTCCCCCATATATACATGGGGTAGGGGGGCGGTCCTCCGCCAGCATCCTGTCCACTCGGTCACTCATGAGCAGTGATAGCAGGGTGCGTACAGTGTCACAGCTCTACCCACTCGGCCGACACAGTATCGCCTGTCTCGGTGGCTTGACTGGTGTTAGGGTGTGACCATGGCATTGCACCATGTGCATATTTTGCATCGTGCATTGTTTGCTGCACTTGATTGCTGCACTTATTTGACATGCATATTCTGGAGACTTGTTATCTGAGATTATATGTCTATTGATATTCCCTTGGTACTTATTATCCTCTTTTCAGGTTAGATGGATTCTGGTATGTATCTTGATTCAGTATCTTCGGTATACCCTTTCATATCGTTCATATGAGACTGTATCAGCGTAGACTCCTATTGCTATTATAACATACTATGCATATCTGCTGGGTATTCGCTGAGTTTATGGACTCACATCGTTGCCATATATTTTTGTTTTCAGGCTGAAATACTTGGAGTCGCCAGAAGAGCCCAGCAGCCAGTCCCTACCCATCGCGACGTCATGAGTTTGCTTTGTACTTGTAGTACATTTGTTTTATATTTCTTTTAGCGATTTGTATATGTCATAGGAGTGTGTCTTGTGCCCTAAGGGGTTTTTGTATTGGTTGATTTGTCGTAAGTCGGACCGGTCCGCAGTCAGGTATGATTTATTATGTTTTATTGTTATGGTTTTCTTAGTGTCTATATATATTTTGAGGTCTGAGGCCAATTAAACTGCGTGGTGATGTCATATAGGTTATGTGTATGTGTAAATTGTTCGCCGGACAGGGGAGGTGCTGTCCGATTTTCTATTGGATCAGCGGCTCCTGGGTCTCGGGGCGTGACAATTTATTTTGGTATCAGAGCCAAGTTTTGCGAGATACCTCGGGTATTTGCGGATTTTTCGGTGTTTATCTGATACCAATTTATTTTAGAGAGCCAAGTTTTGCGAGATACCTCAGGTATTTGCGGATTTTTCGGTGTTTATCTGATACCAATTTATTTTGGTATCAGAGCTCAGGTTGCGAGATACCTCAGGTATTTGCGGATTTTTCGGTGTCTATCTGATACCAATTTATTTTGGTATCAGAGCTCAGGTTGTCGGATACCTTGAGGACTTGTTGATTATGGGTGTTTGTCCGATACCAATTTATTTTGGTATAAGAGTGTAGGTTTGGGATGCCTACTTGTTTTACGAGTCTTGTCAGATTTGTTAGGAGTAGTTTTCTCGATGTGGTTGTTTGGGACTTGGCGATGGGACTTCTTCAGGCAACAGGTATTTCTCCTGATCTTTTGTATCCCTTATCCTATTTAGGTATTGGTTAGAAAATTCTCTTATGGCATTGGATTATGTTACCACTCTTGTATATTTAGGTATGATTAGTAATTCTCTCATGTTACTGGATCATGTTACTATACCTGTATATTTAGGTATGATTTAGAAATTCTCACATGTTATTGGATCATGTTACCACTCTTGTATATTTAGGTATGGTTAGTAGTTCTCTCATGTTACTGGATCATGTTACTATACTTGTATATTTAGGTATGATTTAGAAATTCTTACATGTTATTGAATCATGTTACTATTTCTGTTCCCGCCTAGTAAGTACCTTTTTAATTTGTTTAGGTCTGATGACTTAAGGTCAATCAGTTTATAGTAATCATGGTCAAGATCAACCATGAAGGCCATTAGTTGGCTTGTTGCGGAATTGTCTAAATGCAGAGAATCTTGATTCTTGTGTGATATCGACATATGGGTTGGAAGACGAGTGTTGAACCTGCCATCAAGATATTGGAGGTTAAGGATTTTGTTTGATTTTCCTGGACCTTACTATTCATAGTACTGGTACTAGCCACTATTAGCTGCGTGAGGACTAGGTTGCCTATCATAATTGACTCGATCAGTATTAGATCCATTCACTTTAGCTCATGGAGCTGCAAGCTTTTTATGTTATGTATATCTGGATAGATAATCTAGATGTCATGTCGTGAGTACATGATTAGTATTGATGCAATAGGGTAGCAGTAGCTACATATTATTATAATTAGTAGAGGATTGATACAATCTGTTCCTTGGGGGACTTTGACCATGGATCACTTGTACTTGGTAGTTGACCTAGAAGGTACATGTTGATAGATGATTTGGGCTAATATAGAAAAGTGTGAAGCTAGTTGCTTGACACTTACGGGTTACCGCTTGTACTTGGTTGAATAACTAAAAAGGTACCTACGGACTTATGATTTGCGTGGAGGCAAATCACTTATAAAACTAGACCACCTCTAGTTAGATATTATCGAGGACAACCTGTGGGAAAATAGAGGAATTGCTTTATGAGTATGTTGAGATACTCCTGAGAGATAGCATGTCTCTATCTCCTTGTTATGGAGTAGGACCTTATAGGGTTTTGACCATGGAGTGGAGGAATTGGACTGTATAGGATTACGAGTCGACGGTCGGTGTGACTCGCTAGTTGCTACGCTATTCTATGAGGGATTCTGACTCATAGATTGGGTGTATATGGTTGGATAATCTCGATGGTGCATCGGGATCTACGACCCGCTAGGGTGCGGAGGATGTGAAGTTAGGTTTAACCTCACCTTCTAGTGAGATATTGGACATTAATCAGGAGGTTAAAGATGTCCACTGGTTTTGGTTATTATACCCCCATCGTGGACCTATTAGTTCACGGGATGATAAGGTTGATATCACCATGGACTTTCTCGTTGGTGTTGAGAGATAGATTAAGATTGACGAATTGTTATGTTATGTTGTATTTTGAGGATTCTAGTAGGGGACATGGACCTACTAGATTTGTAGCTTTTTGATGGATCATTAAGGGGATAAATGATCTTTTGGTGGTTGATTATTTAGAAAGTCTGTTATTGATAGCAGCGTATGGCACGACATATTGGCATAATCTTTAAATTATATGTTATCTTCTGACGGTTTATTGAAGGATATGTATACATATATATGCCTTGTGATGCTTGAGAGGACATTATTGACTTGGGGATACTTGGGTGATACTCTTGGATTTCACGTTTTACATGCGAGGATCGGAGTAGAGACTTGGCGCCAGTGATTTTAGGATTGAGTCCCCTGAATAGTTGTGATGATTGAATGGTTGTTCGGGTGTATCTGGTTATCGGATGATAACCTCTGGATTGATAACTCCAGTTGCTCCGTAGCAGTGTAACCTTAGGGTATCAGATGAAGTGGTTACTCATGATGAGTACAGACATGTTTAGCTGCTAGTGTGTGTCGTATGAGGAATGATGAAATTTGGGGACCAAATTTTTATTAGTGGGGGAGAATGTAAAATACGGTAATTCAAAAATCTGGACCAGAAAATTTTTTCGGGATTTTTCCAGATAGAGTTTAGGGTTTCCGGCCTACGAGAGGAGCCCAAGGGGCTTTATTGTAAGATCCTAAAATTTATCAAGGGTTTACAGGTAAACTCTTGAATTATGAAAGGGCAATTAACCTAACCTTAGAGATTTATGGAGGTGGATTAAAATATAGTGGAAAACCTTTACCCTAAAGGTTGAGTTGAATTTAAGAAAATTGAGGGACCTTTTTGTAAAAGATCCACCCTTTTTATAAGTTGGCTTCCCATTTTGCTTCTCGCGTGCCCTAGCCGCATAGACACCCGACGCCTACCCAAGCTGCAGCCGACCTCTTCTTCCGTTTTCCTTCACTCGCGTACCCTAGCTGCAGCCAAACGCCGACGTTCTTCTAGCTTTCCTCCTCTCAATCGAGCCTTCGTCTCCATTCATCTCGAGCGGCATCGGCGACGAGACCTAGGCTCGGGCGATCGGAGCTCTGGGTAGATCTTCCCCTACAATCCTGGAGTTGCGCCGGTGGCAGGGTTCTCTGGGAGCGACAATCCTCGCAACGACATCATTGTTGGCTATGGGATCTTGCCGGTGACCACAACTATTGGGGTTCCAGGGAGCTAGGGATTTCATTCCACACGACATAGGATCAAGGTAAGAAATCTTTGTTGTGTGAGGTATGTTAGGTTCGATTCTGAGTCTCTCTGGATTTGGATCTGCGTTTCAAATAGGAATCTGAGGGATTGAGCACTGATCGGTTTTTGGGATAAGATCTTGAAGTTTGATTTCATTCCTAATCTATGTTAGAATTAAGCATAATAGATTAAGATCTGTAAATTTAGTTCTTGGTGTAATTTCAGTTTTGGAATGCTAGCTTGGATTATTGTTGGATATCACAGGTTGAATCGTAGCTTTGTATAGGGAAATTGATTGTGGTTCAGATTTGGGTGGGATTGCTCTGTCTAAATTGAATTCAATTCTGTACATGCTCTGTGTTTGGATGGTTACGTTTAGATCTTGGGTTCTTGTTGTTCTGGGGTAAGCTTGATTGTTGTTTTCCTTCTTCCATGAGTAAATTCCTGTGTTCTTGTTGCTGGGAGCATTGTTCTATGCCATGGGGGATATAATTCCATCATAGTTCGTTTCGGATTTGTGGCTTACAGATCTATTGGATCGCTCAGTTTTAGATCTGTTCGGATTTAAATTTTCAATAGCAATTCAGTTTGTGCATGCTGTTAGTGTTGCTCTGTTATGGATGAGCATGTGCTGTGGGTGTGTGATTTGGTTCCATTGACTTGGTGATGGTTTATTACTCGATTTCTTCATGGGTTCTCTGTAGATTTATAGTTGGATGAGTTGAGGTGATTTTTGATCAGCGGAGTATTTTCGATGATGTTAGATTGTTGATGAGGGTTTTATTGGATGAAGGTTGGTTTAAGTAAGATTTAACTTAATTAGCATTAACCTAATTAAATTCCAATAGTTAAGTTTAAAAATTGGAAGTTAATCATTATGATTAGGATGATCCTAGTTAGTTGTGTTATACTTAGTTATTTGGCATTCGTATAAGTAGCTAGTTATATTTTTGACACAGGATACTTATTTGGTTTCGGACTTCTGGACGGGGTTCTCTTCTACTGACACGGACTTCGCAATTGGAGGCGGGTACCCTTTGACTTATCTTTTAGATATTGTCATATTGCTATGCATTGTCTGTTATAGATAGCAGTAAGTTTATACGCTATCCTGGTTTATTATGCCTGTCTGGATAATTGTTAGTTATCCCTGAGTTATTATGCCTGTCCTGGATACTATTAGTTATCCCTGAGTTATTATGCCTGTTCTGGATACTTGTTAGTTATCCCTGCGTTATTATGCATGTTCTGGATACTTGTTAGTTATCCCTACGTTATTTCTGCCTGTTCTGGATACTTATTGGTTATCCCTGAGTTATTATGCAGTTAGTTCTATACAGTCTCAAGTATTGTCATATCTATATGTATGCTTAGATATCGTGGGTATCTCTTGCGTTTGACATTGAGAGATCTGTAGATTTCGGCCAGTATACCTTGTAGGTTACCTGTATTTCCTGTTATAGGATTTCAGACTGAGACTTAGTATGCTGAGGACTTGGGGAGGAGGTATGTGTATCTATCATACACCATCCTTGCATTGTTNGGTCACGATTCAACCTAAACAGAAATTAATCACTAATTAGGGTTAATTAGTGACAATCACCTTTAGGATGGTGATAATTGGGTTTGTATCGTGTTTATCTAGTTATCAGTCGATTTGGTAATTAATGAACTCTATCCTTTGATACATGACGTTGATTGGTTCGGTCGTATAGACGCGGAGGTACTTTCTTGGACCCAGACTCCACGTTGAAGGCGGGTACCCTTTGACTTATCTTTTAGATATTGTCATATTGTTATGCATGGTTGGTTATAAATAGCAGTAAGATTATACGCTAGCCTTGGTTATTATGCCTGTCCTGGATACTTGTTAGTTATCCCTGAGTTATTATGCATGTCCTGGATACTTGTTAGTTATCCCTGAGTTATTATGCATGTCCTGGATACTTGTTAGTTATCCCTGAGTTATTATGCCTGTTCTGGATACTTGTTAGTTATCCCTGAGTTATTATGCATGTCCTGGATACTTGTTAGTTATCCCTGGGTTATTATGCCTGTTCTGGATACTTGTTAGTTATCCCTGAGTTATTATGTCTGTCCTGGATACTTGTTAGTTATCCCTGAGTTATTATGCATGTCCTGGATACTTGTTAGTTATCCCTGAGTTATTATGCCTGTTCTGGATACTTGTTAGTTATCCCTGGGTTATTATGCCTGTCCTGGATACTTGTTAGTTATCCCTGAGTTATTATGCATATCCTGGATACTTGTTAGTGATCCCTGAGTTATTATGCCTGTTCTGGATACTTGTTAGATATCCCTGAGTTATTATGCCTGTCCTGGATACTTGTTAGTTATCCCTGAGTTATTATGCATGTCCTGGATACTTGTTAGTTATCCCTGAGTTATTATGCATGTCCTGGATACTTGTTAGTTATCCCTGGGTTATTATGTCTGTCCTGGATACTTGTTAGTTATCCCTGAGTTATTATGCATGTCCTGGATACTTGTTAGTGATCCCTGAGTTATTATGCCTGTTCTGGATACTTGTTAGATATCCCTGAGTTATTATGCCTGTCCTGGATACTTGTTAGTTATCCCTGAGTTATTATGCATGCCCTGGATACTTGTTAGTGATCCCTGAGTTATTATGCCTGTTCTGGATACTTGTTAGATATCCCTGAGTTATTATGTCTGTCCTGGATACTTGTTAGTTATCCCTGAGTTATTATGCATGTCCTGGATACTTGTTGGTTATCCCTGGGTTATTATGTCTGTCCTGGATACTTGTTAGTTATCCCTGAGTTATTATGCATGTCCTGGATACTTGTTAGTTATCCCTGAGTTATTATGCCTGTTCTGGATACTTGTTAGTTCATATGAGGTTGTATCAGCGTAGACTTCGATTATTATTATAACATACTATGCATATCTACTGGGTATTCGCTGAGTTTATGGACTCACACCGTTGCCATATGTTTTTATTTCAGGTTGAGATACTTGGAGTCGCCAGAAGAGCCCAGCAGCCAGTCCCTACCCATCGCGACGACATGGTTTCGTTTTGTACCTTATAGTGTGTTGTTTTATAATTCTTTAGGCTATATGTATATGTCGTATGTGTTGTGAGCCCTAAGGGGTTGTTGTATTTGTTGTTTCGTCATAAGTCGGACCGGTCCGCAGTCAGGTATGATCTACTTAGTTGTCTTGTGTTTTATGTTGTGTTTATCTATTTTTGAGGCCTGAGGCCAATTAAACTGCGTGGTCGTGTTCTGTGTATGTGTAAATTGTCCGCCGGACAGAGGTGGTGTTGTCCGATTTTATATTGGATCAGCGGCTCCTGGGTCTCGGGGCGTGACAAGGAGTAAAGTGCAAAATGACACATCGCTTAAACTTCTTTTCCTCTTCTTTTCAATTGTCCGCAACCGAGCAGCCATGCACCCGATCCCTTCCTCTTCATTTCTTCTCCCATTTCTTCGCGAACCCTAGCCTCAGTCGAACTCTCCAATTCCTCTCCTCTCCCTTACTTCTTCGATCGTAGCCAAGAGGAAGCCTCGATCCTTCCTACTTCGCATACCCTAGCCCACACCAATGCTCCGACTCCCTTCCTCCCCTTTTCTTCGTCCGACCCAGGGCACATCTCACTTGCGGGTTCTAGCCTTGCACGAGCAAGCCGGTGGCATCACCTTCTTCCACGCGAGCAACGGCGACAGTGTCGACTTCTCTTAGCCCTCGCGCAAGCAAGCAGATGTCGCTGTAGCGCCCTCTTCAGCTTTCTGTTGTCAGCGGCAACGACACGGGTTTGAGATAGTCGTCTACGCTAGAGAGGAAGGGACTTCTTGCTGTGGATGCACCCTATCGTGATTGATCACAGGGAGTCCATTTGCTTCACCAGATGAGATTTGGTTTGCTTAGATTGGTTTTTGGATTTGGATCAGATGGATTGAATCTAACAGAATAGGATTAGGCTGTTAGATCCTGCGTGGGGGAAGAATTGCTCAGTGTTCTTCTACCTCAGCAACCGGCTTCATTAGATCTGGGTTGGGTTGTTGCTGTTGACATCAATCAGGTATGATAGACTTTAAATTATGGTTAGATCTGAGTATTAGAGCTGGAGATATGCAATCACTAAGCCCAGGTAAGCTCTGAGTGCTAAAGGGTCTGGTTCATGTATAGATTTGTGGTTTTATTCGATTTTGGAACTCACTATTGGAATGGAATTTGATTTTTTTTTTGGAATGTTTTTCTTCATCATGGGAATTCCGTGAGTGATTGGGTGTTCTGTTATGGATCTCTATGATGTGAGAGTTGATTAAAAATAGGGATGTGACTATCCTATTTTAGCTTGGATTTAGTATAGATGTCTTTTTTGATTCCATGGTAGAGTTGGATCTTGTAGTGTCATGCGTGAGCTACTATGGTGGGTTGAATTAGGTGTGGAGCATAATTGAGGTGACCACTTGGGTTAAATGTATATTAACCCTAAACTTAAAACCAAATCCTAATAAATCGACTTAATTAGTTGTAAATATTTAATTAGGATTAATTAAATGAATGAGAAAATTAGGGATAATCCTAATTAATTGAGGTAGCTCATTTAGCTAATGTATAACATGTTATGATAGCTAAAAATTATGTCCTTTGATATAGGACACTGATTGTTCCGGAGTATTGGACGGGAGGTTCTTTACATATACAGACTCCTATTTTGTGGCGAGTACTTCTTGCTTGTATTTTGTAGATCACCTTTACCTTTTATGCATGGCTATTGATAATCAAGCAATAGGCTAATATTTACCTTTATCTACTACCGTTTTGTTATCCTGCTTGATACTTATGCTTGACATTGGATTTGATCTAAATTTCCTTTCTATACAGTCTCGTGTTATTGTTATTTGATTATGTATAGCATTGGTATAGACATGAGTAGGTAGATATAGCATAGCTCACCACTGTATGGTTCAATTGATTGCTTCTAGTCGTACTTGCACGTGTGTCTAGATATAGAATGATTGGGTTATGGCGGCATGTCACTTGATATCTACATTAGTTTGATTTCTGTTATTACTTGCATGTACACCTAGATGCATGATGGTTAGGTTATTATACCAGTGATCGACCTGTGCATGTTAGGTTGAGTAATGTATGATGACCAGGAGGGGTTGCTTGTGTTGAGAGTCATGCACCATCCCTGTACTGTTGCATACCGACGATCAGTGACTCCCTTGTGGTTGAGCCTATCATCTTTCGGTACATGATATGCACACGCGACCACTCATGGGTTAATATATATCGTTGGGTGTGTTCATTAGCTCTATATTACTCCACTCGGCCGCTC
The DNA here is from genome assembly GCA_024364735.1 of Boesenbergia rotunda. Lineage (NCBI taxonomy): Eukaryota > Viridiplantae > Streptophyta > Magnoliopsida > Zingiberales > Zingiberaceae > Boesenbergia > Boesenbergia rotunda. The sequence goes on from JAGFNQ010001008.1 coordinate 256,197, forward strand.
ATGGGTAGTGGTTCCGGAGCGTGGTTGCAGGTAGAGATCCCTTCTCTTTCCATAGACCAAAGGAGATGAGAGCGACGCTCCCTCATATATACATGGGCTAGGGGGGTGGTCCCCCGCTAGCATCATGTCCACTCGGTCACTCAGGAGTAGTGATGGCAGAGTGCGTACAGTGTCACAGCCCTACCCCACTCGACCGACACATTATCGCTTGTCTCGGTGGCTTGACTGACGTCAGGGGTAACAATGTCATTACATCATGTGCATATGATGCATTGTGCATTTTGATTGTGATTGCTGCATTTATTTGCTGCACTTGTTTGACATGCACATACAGGATATACCATTTGTGTGGTTTGATGACCCTGCACTTGCTTGTGTGGTACGAGTCCTTTTATGATCAGGATAAACTGATTTCTGATATGTACAATTAGTTGTTACTTACAGTTATGCATTATTCTGATATTCTTGCTGAGACTGCATCGTGTTGTTTCTTTATAGCTTATTCAGCTATTTTGTTGAGTCATGCATATCTTTCTATATACCCGCGGAGTCCACTTGGACTCACCACCCATCACAATGATTTTGTTTTCAGGTTGATTGCTCCCCGGAGAAGCCCAGTTGTTGATCTCGGGTCCCCATGACTCCATAGGATGGGTGCTTCTGCTGTGTTGTGTTTCTTTTTTATAGCTTAGTCTATATTTTCTATTCATTGCGATATCGTATTTTCTATTCATTGCGATATCGTGTACTTGTATTTGATTTATTCATGTGGTATTATATTTTGAGTCCTTTGTTGGACTTTGTGATATAGTTTTGCTGCGCGCCTGCCCTAGAGTCAGCTCAAGTGAGTTTTTAAGATGTTTTTATTGCGATGTCATTATTTTCATATTATATATATCTATTTTGAGTCCTGAGGCCAAATATACTCCATGTATGTTTGTGTAAATTGTCCGCCGGACTGGGGAGATGCTACCCGATTTTATATTGGATCAGCGGCTCCATTGGTCTCGGGGCGTGACAGGAGGAGGAGAGCGAGCCACTAGACCTCCATCGAAAACCCGCGGTCCCTTAGGCTCATCCAAGGAAAAGGACCCGCCCGGCCAGGGCAACTGCGGAGGAGGAAGATTCTGTTCCCCTCTCCAAGCGCTACCAGAGGGCAGCGTCGACGTCTGCAAAGCCTGAGGTTGAGGCCGAGGTCCGCCCCAGCGTCCCCAAGCCCTCCAACAGCCCCAAGGGCAAGAGAGCGAGACTAGGTGAGCCGACATTCACTAGTGCCCGCCTGCAGCGCAAGGTACAAGCAGCCGAGAAGGCAACCACTGGAGTGTTCCAACCAGTCTAGCTCAAGGAACTGCCATAGGGGAGATCTCCGGTCTATGAGGTGTCCTCCAGCATCGATGATGGCGCGGTCGGCCCCTCAAGTGTACCTGTCTCCCCGCCGTACCTCCTACCTCCTCGTGGCTCTGGGGCCACTTATGGAATACCATCCCCCTGGAGCCAGGAAGTCTTGCGGGGGTGCACTGAAGAACACATTACATCCCTCAAAGGGATGCTTTTAGCTGGGGTCATCGCCAGTTTGTTTGAGACACTCCTAAAGGTAAGCTCTTCAGTGCATTCATTTTAGTTCATTTTCTCTTTTTCTGACCCTTATTTTTCATGTGTCGAGGTCACTTCCGAGTGTCTCCTCTTGGGCCAACGGATGTCTCCTGAGCAAGAGACGAAATCCCTGCGTCAACAAGTGGCAGAGTTGGAGGCGGAGGTCTTCCGAGATCAGGAGGAGGTTCGGATGTAACTGGAGGTCAGCAGAGGTTTGCATGCCAAGGTAGACCACTACCTAGACACCCTGCAGGCCTCGAAAGTATCCCTCCTCAGCACTCGCCACCGGGAGCGACTGCTATCAGAGAGGGCAATAGCCCTCTCTGAGGAAGTGAGTCGCCTGACTCAGGACCAAGAGTGCCTCCAAGCTCGGGAGAAGGAGCTACTAGAAGATGTTCTCCTCCTTGAGTCATCCACTGAACTCCTGAATAGTCAAATTCAAGAGCAGGCACATCAGCTGTCAAAGAAAGAAATCGTCATAGAAGTCGCTACTGCTCACATATCCAGCCTACAGGAGGACCTCGCCCGAACCAACTTGCAACTTTCAACCACCTCAGAGCGGCTCAAGGAAGCCCTGGCAGATCAAGATCAAATGTCCTCTAAGGTAGCCAAATTTAAGTCTGCTTAGGATGAAGCCATAGAAGAACTGCAAAAACACAAGGCTGATGAAACATCCCGACAGGCAGAGGTGGAGGTTGAATTCAAAACCAGGCTCCTCCAGTCTGAGAAGTTCTGTGACATTTTAGCTGAACAAGTCCTGAAGTTCCTGAAACAGGGCTTTAATGGGGCCTTCCAGCAACTCCAGAGAGCCAAAGTGCTGAAACTGGAGGTGGACCTGAGTTTTTTGAGCGTCGACCAGGTTTGGGATGAGCTTCTGGATAAGGACAAAGAACTATAGGGCTCTTCCTAAATCTATGTTGTAATTTATCTTTTGTATTTTTGTTTTATTTTTTTGTTTCCGAATGTACTTAGAATGTAATATCTGCTTCTGAATGAAACATTAATGTCTTCTGTATCACTTTTCTTTTTTACCTTCTGTACCTTCTTGAATGAATATACTCCCATTGTGAACAGAATATACGAATATATTTGTCTTCTGCCTCTCTTTCTTTTTATCTTCTGTACTTTGTTGAATGCATATCACATGTAATTTCTGATTCTGAAATGAAATATATTTATCTTTTGTACCTTGTGAATTGTCTGTATGCTGTGTGTTGCTCTTCGCCCCTTCTCCCGTATAGCACCCTTCACATGTGCAAGGCCTAGTGTTGAGGAGGAGACAAGGACTTTGTGGGTTGTTACATGTCTGTGCTCCTCAGCCAGACCATTATATCTTGGGTGTCTTCAGCACCTCAAGATTGTATAGGTTCGGGTGACTCCCGGTCGTGCCTTCTTAGTACCATGCCCAGATCTTCCCTATCTCGGACATCCTTGGCACCCCGAGATGGTAGAGACTCGGACTGCTCTCGGTAGGACATCCTCGGCACCAGGACTAGGTCTACCCATCTCAGGCATCCTTAGCACCATGAGATGGTAGGGGCATAGGCTACTCCTGGTCTGGCATCTTCGGCACCACGACCAGGTCTACACATTTCGGGCATTCTTGGCACCACGAGATGGCAGGGGCTTCGCCTGCTCCTGGACAGGCATCCTCGACACCACGACCAGGTCTACTCGTTGTTGGAGCAATCTATGGTCCAGAGTGACCATGTGTTTTGATATTTGGGCAAAGAGTTTAAGTTAGGTTCACCCTTGTATTTGATATGTGTATGTGAGAGTGCAAGTTTGTAGGATACACATAGGGTTAGCTAGACGACTTCGGGTCCGGTGAAGGATGGCATGAGGAGACAAGTCGTGCGCTTATATGCGTCTGAGGGACCATGAACAAAGCAGGAACGATGAGCCGAGGGAAGCGCACTTTAAGGCATACACGAAGGATGGCATGAGGACGAGTCGCAGGCTCGTATGCATCCGAGGGATGAGAGCCAAAGTCGGAGACGGCTTGAAGACAGCAGGTCGAGGCTGCTAGGTGAAGAGTTAGCTGAGTTGTGAGGGACCGAGTGCTGAGAGAATTGTACTCGGGAAGGGAAACTTTAGGTTTAGGGTTTGGGCAATCGATTGATGCTTGGATCAGTCGACTGGTAGTTGGCACAGAAAAATCAGTTGATTGGTGTCGGCTGGAATTCGAACGTTAGACTGTAACGTTTGAATTCGGTTAGAACCAGTCGACTGGTGTTGGCACCAGTCGACTGGTAACAGCTATTTCAGCCACAAGTTTTATTTAAGGGAGCTCTATTTGGTTGGCTAGGGTTGACGAAATTGGCTTTGGTTAAAGGCCAATTAGTAGTCTAAGCTCTCAGAGGTCTTGTGCGAGTTGTGGTGAGGTTTCTCCACCCATAAGGAGCTACCCGAGCTAGCCGGAGGTCTTCCGGGGACTTATCCACCGACGGATCAGGATCGTCCACCTTACGGATAGTCGTGGAGTAGGAGTATCATCTCTGAACCACGTAAAGATTTTGTGTTAGCATTGTTTTAATTTGTAGTTTGTATTTTTGTTTGCGCTTGCTAACACGTGTAGAAAGAAACCAGCGAATCAAGTGGGTGATTGGCTATTCACCCCCTCTAGCCGGCGCACTGGTCCCAACACTCGTCTTGGGCATCCTCGGCACCACGAGACGGTAGGGGTTTAGGCTACTCCTCGTCGGACATTCTCGGCACCCCGACTAAATTTACACATCCCAGGCTTCCTCAACGCCACGAGATGGTAAGATCTTCACCTGCTCCTGGTCGGGCATCCTCGGCACCACGACCAGGTACTCATCTCGGGCATCCTCTGTACTATAAGATGGTAGAGATTTAGGCTTCTCCTGATCGGGCATCATCGGCACCACGACCAGGTTTACACATCTCGGGCATCCTCGGCGCCACAAGAAGGTAAGATCTTTGCCTGCTCCTGGTAGGACATCCTCGACACCACGACCAGGTCTACCTATCTCAGGCATCCTCAGCACCACGAGATGGTAGGGGCATAGGCTACTCCTGGTCGGGCATCCTCGGCACCACGACCAGGTCTACACATTTCAGGCATTCTCGGCACCACGAGATGGTAGGGGCTTCGCCTGCTCTTGGTCTGGCATCCTCGACACCATGGCCAGGTCTACTCATTGTTGGAGCAATCTATGGTCCGGAGTGACCATGTGTTTAGATGTTTGGGCAAAGAGTTTAAGATAGGTTCACCCTTATATTTGATATGTGTATGTGAGTATGCAGATTTGTTGGATACACATAGGCTTAGCTGTACAGCTTTGGGTCCGGTGAAAGATGGCATGAGGAGACAAGTCGTGCGCTTATATGCGTTTGAGGGACCATGGATAAAGAAGGAACAATGAGCCGAGGGAAGCGCACATCGAGGCATACGCGAAGGATGCCATGAGGATGAGCCACAGGCTTGTATGCATCCGAGGGATGAGAGCCAAAGTTGGAGAAGGCTTGACGGCAATAAGTTGAGGTTGCTAGGTTAATAGTCAACTGCGTTATGAGGGACCGAGTGCTGAGAGAATTGTACTCGGGAAGGGAAACTTTAGGTTTAGGATTTGGGTAGTCAACTGATGCTTGGATCAGTCGATTGGTAGTTGGCATAGAAAAATCAGTCGACTGGTGTCGGCTGGAATTCAAATGTTAGGCTATAACGTTTGAATTCGGTTAGAACCAGTCGACTGGTGTTGGCACCGGTCGACTGGTAACGGTTAGTTTAGCCATAAGCTTTATTTAAGGGAGCTCGGTTTGGCTGGCTAGGGTTGACGAAATTGACTTTGGTTAAAGGCCAATTAGTAGACTAAGCTCTCAGAGGTCTTGTGCGAGTTGTGGTGAGGTTTCTCCACCCACAAGGAGCTACACAAGCTAGCCGGAGGTCTTCCGAGGACTCATCCACCGACAGATCGGGATCGTCCACCTTATGGATAGCCGTGGAATAGGAGTATCATCTCCGAACCACGTAAAGGTTTCGTGTTAGCATTGTTTTAATTTGTAGTTTGTATTTTTCTTTTGCGCTTGCTAACACGTGTAGGAAGAAATCGGCGAATCAAGTGGGTGATCGGCTATTCATCCCCCTCTCCCGGCACACTGGTCCCAACACTCGTCTTGGGCATCCTCGGCACCACGAGACGGTAGGGGTTTAGGCTACTCCTAGTCAGACATTCTCGGCACCCCGACTTGGTTTACACATCCCAGGCTTCCTCGGCGCCACGAGATGGTAAGATCTTCGCCTACTCCTGGCCGGGCATCCTCGACACCACGACCAGGTCTACTCATCTTAAGCATCCTCAGTACCATGAGACGGTAGAGATTTAGGCTTCTCCTGGTCAGGTATCCTCGGCACCATGACCAGGTTTACACATATCAGGCATCCTCGGCATCCTTGGCACCATGGCCAGGTCTACTCGTCTCAGGCATCCACGGCACCACGAGACGGTAGAGTCTTCAGCTGCTCCTGGTCGGGCATCCTTGGCACCTCAACCAGGTCTACACATCTCAGGCATCTTCGGCGCCACGAGATGGTAAGATCTTCGCCTACTCCTAGCCAGGCATCCTCGGCATACGGCTAGGTCTACTCGTCTCGGGCATCCTCGGCACCACGAGACGGTAGAGATTTAGGCTACTCCTGGTTGGACATCCTCGGCACTACGACCAGGTTTACACATCTCAGGCATCCTCGGCACCACGAGATAGTAAGATCATTTCCTGCTCCTGGTCGACCATCATCGACACCATTTCCAGGTCTACTCATCTCGAGCATCCTCAGCACCACAAGACGGTAGAGTCTTCAGCTGCTCCTGGTTGGGCATCCTCGGCGCCACGACCAGGTCTACTCATCTTAGGCATCCTCGGCACTACGAGATGGTAGAGTCTTCGAGCTCTTGTATCGGGTCTTAATGAGACATTTTGTTTGTTTTTTTATTACTGAAATTGCAAAGAACTACAAACATGCATACAAATACATATATTGCCCACATGGCTCACCGAGTATGATACGGCTGGAGGTGATTTGCATATCATGGCCTCTCCAGCTTTTTGGCTTCATTGTCTTGTATATAATAGCTACCTCTGGTGAGCTTTTTGACAATGATGTAAGGTTCGCTCCATTGTGGCTCGAGCTTTTCGGGGCTGCCGACTGGTTTGATTCTTTTCCAGACCTTATCCCTAACTTGAAAAGTTCGGGTGATCACGCGGCGATTCTACACTTGCTGCATACGCTACCGATATGCAACTAGTCGGGTAGCTATCTTGTCTCGCATTTCTGTTACTAGGTCCAAGTCGATCAGTCATTCCTGATCATTGTCTTCTTTGTTGTAGTGTTGCTATCGGACAAACTCATCGCCTCTCTCCATTGGAATCACCGCTTTTGCTCCATACACCAGATTGAAAGGACTCTGACCCGTTCCTTCTTTGGGAGTGGTGCGGTAGGACCATAGGATGCTCGGGAGTTCTTCGACCCAACTGCGTCCAACGCGGTCCAGCTTTATCTTGAGTCCTCTAATAATCTCCTGGTTGACCACTTCTGCTTGGTCATTGCCTTGGGGATATGCGATTGAAGGGAAGGCTTGGTGAATACCTAGTTTTCACACCACTCTCTGAGTTTGCGCCCTGCAAACTGTCTACCATTATCTGACACCAACTTATAAGGAATGTCGTACCTACAGACTATATCCTTCCACATGATTTTCATCACGGCGGCATCCATGATGTGCGTAAGCGGTTCAGCTTCAACACATTTGGAGAAGTAGTCGACCAGCACTAACAGGAACTTCTTCTACTGAGGTCTGATTGGAAAGGGGCCTACAATGTCCATTCCCCACTAGTCGAAAGGGCAAGAAACAGTGGAGGCTCGAAGTTGTTTAGTCGGGCGATGAGTGATATGCTGATACTTTTAACAGGCTTCGCATCCAACAATAAATTTGACAGGATCAGCTTGTAGTGTGGGCCAAAAATATCTAGCTAGAATAATCTTTCTAGCTATGGACCTTCCTCCAATATGGCTTCCACATATGCCTTCGTGAAGCTCCCGCATAATGTAGTCGACCTCCCCTAGACCAATACACTTGAGCAAAGGTCGGGTAAAGGCTCTTTTATATAAGTGCTCCCCGACCAGCGTAAGCCTGGTAGCCCTGTGATGGAAAAGCCGAACTTCCATATCACCCGCCGACATAGCTCCACTACATAAGAACTCCACATAGGGCTCTCTCCAGTTGGATAATGCAGTGTTAGCGGCCTCCTCTCCGATCTGGGCCACTGTTCCTTCTGGAGTGCTGGGCTCTTCCAGCATCCATAATGTAATAGAGCTGGCCAATTTGGCTAGCTCATCTGCCTTGGCATTATCAACTCGGGATATCTTCTGCAGAACAACCTCAGTGAAGGAAGACTTCAGTTGCTCATATATGGACACATACTTCTGCAAGCGCTCATTCTTAATTTCGAACTCGCCTTTTATCTGCTGAGCTACGAGCTAAGAGTCTGAGTGCAAGATAACCCAAGTAGCTCCCACTTGCTTGGCCGCTTGGAGCCCCGCTAGGATCGCCTCATATTCGACTTCGTTATTGGTGGCTCGGAAGTGGAGTCGGATAGATAGTTGTAGTAAATCTTCCCTCGGGAAAATCATCAGAACTCCAACCCCAATTTTCCACACTCCATCAACTTCAGGTCCTGGGACAACTTCGAGTATAAAGTCAGCTAGAGCTTGAGCCTTGATGGCAGTACGAGGGTGGTACTCAATCGTATACTCGCTCAACTCTGTCGTCCACTTGATCAGCCATCCCGAAGCCTCTGGATTGGTGAGGATGCACCCGAGTGGACTATTGGTGAGCACCACAATGGGATGTGCCAAGAAATACAGTCTCAGTCTTGGGGCCATTAGTACTAAGGCATAGGCCAGCTTCTCCAAGGTAGTATACCGAGTTTCTGCATCTTTCAGGAGATGCCCGAAGAAGTAAATGGGATATTGAGTAGTCCCCTCCTCCCGAATAAGCGCAGAACCCACGGCTTGCTCAACTGTGGACAGGTAGACAAATAACGTTTCTCCCTCCAGCGACTTATATAGAATGGGGAGTTCAAAGAGATATGCTTTCAAATATGTAAAAGCTTTCTCGTATTGGTCATCCCAATCGAACTTGATAGTCTTCCTCAGAATTTTGAAGAATGGCAAAGTTCTGTCAGCAAATCTGGAGATGGATTGGGACAGAGCTGTAATTCTGCCATTCAGCCGTTGTACGTCTTTGAAATTGTGAGGGGATGACATGTTGAGAATAACTTACACTTTCTCCGAATTAGCCTCAATTTCCCTTTCCGTCACTATGTACCCGAGGAACCAACCACTTTTCACCCCAAACAAATACTTAGCAGGGTTCAGTTTCAGCTTGTTGACCCTCAAGGTGGCGAATGTTTCCTCTAGGTCGGCTATCATGTTCTTCCCCTTCTTTGTCTTGACCAGGATATCATCTACATATACTTCAATGTTCCTCCCGATCTAGTGGTGAAAGACCTTATCTATCATTCGCTGATAGGTTACCCCTACATTGCGCAACCCGAACGGCATGATATTGTAGCAGTAAGTGTCATCTGTCATAACAAAACTAACCTTCTGTTGGTCTTCCTGAGCAATGGGAACCTGGTGGTATCACTGATATGCATCCAACATTGAAATGAAATCACAGCCAGAGGTAGAATCCACCAGCTGATCAATGCGAGGCAAGGGGTAACAATCTTTAGGGCAGATTTTATTTAAATCACAAAAATCAATATAGATCTGCCATTTACCCCCGGGCTTAGGGACTAGTACAACATTTGCCAACCAGGTCAGGAATTGAACTTCTCTTATATGCCCAGCCTTCAGCAACTTTACGACCTCCTCCCTGATTATCTTATCTTGCTCAGGTTCAAAGTGTCTTCGCCTCTGCTTCATCAGCCGGGCTCCCGGGATTATATGCAACTGATACATGGCTAAGGCAGGGGGACTCCCTTGATCTCTTCAGTAGCCCATGTAAACACGTCCCGATGGTCCATTAAGCAGTTGATCAGACGGCTTCTCAGTTCTGGCGTAAGATCAGCAGCAATTCTAGTGATTCCTCCAGCATGTTGAGGATGAATTTGGACCTCTTCGCTTTTGACCTCCCTGCATTCCTCTTTAGGCCCTTCTTCTTCTCAAGGATTGGCCAGGTCGATTTACAACTCTTCATTCATCCTCGGGTTCTTATGGGTTTCTTTTCTGACCTCCTCACTGTAACACCGCCGGGAAGCCAATTGATCTCCTTAGATTTTGGCCACCTGCTCGCCCACCGGGAACTTAATCTTCTGGTGGTAGACTGAGATCACTGCCTGGAATAGGTTGAGCGTCAATCACCCCAGGATGACATTGTAGGACTATGGGGCATCCACAATCATGAAGGAAGTCCTCCTTGTCTTCTGCAGCGTGTTGTCCCCCAACGACAGAGACAGGGAGATCTGTCCCATTAGTTGTACCCTATATCCAATGAAGCCGAAGAGCAGAGTGGAGATAGGATTCAGCTCATACTCGTCGACCTGTATCTGGTCTAGAGCTGCCTTGTATAAGATGTTGACGGAGCTACCTGTATCCATAAAAATATGTTTAACCTCGTAATTAGCTATTCTGGCGAGGATTACCAGTGCATCTTCATGGGGAGCTTCCACGTCCTCCAGATCGTCAGGGTCGAATGAAATAACCGGGCTCTAACGCTTGTCTTTTCTCATCCCAATGACATAGTTTCCTAGCCGGCAGGTATGGGCCTTTCTTGCCCAATGAGAGCCTCCTCCAGTCGGCCCTCCTGATATTACTCCCACATGGCTCGATGGAGGTGCGCACGCCGGAGCTTTGCCCTTCTTGGGATCCCTTGCAGGGGAGATAGACTAGTGGGACACTATCTCCTGACTTCTTCCCCTCGAACATGACTGGGACCAACGTCTGGATTTATTCTCCCCTGATTGTCATCGATGAGGAGAAGGGCTTCAGCTAGGGGATGGCTGTCGATACCCCGCTTTGTTCCACCATTTGTGGGGCTTGGCGTCCGCATCCTCAGACCTCCTTTTCTTCAGTGTATAACACTCCTCTATAGAATGTGTTATGCTGTCATGCAAGTTGTAGTACTTCTTCGGTGGCTCAGGTCCCGCGGTGTCGACCGTCTCCACCAACCTCTTCTTACCGACACAATGATCCTTCCTGGAGTGAGGATCTTTTGGCCGAGCTGGTGCGGGTGGTTCTCTCCTCTCAGATCATACCGAGATCTGGATAGGGACTCCCGTCGAATCTTTACGGCGAGTGTTGCACCTCTTCGACATTGACGTGCTTGACTGACCGCCCCAATAAGTCATCGAAGCTAGCTGGTGGCTTCTTCACTAGTGATCGAAAGAAATCGACTGTCTTTCTTGATTATGGTGTTGGTTAAAAGGGGTATCGTAATTTTGATCTAGTCAGTAAAAAATTATATGTCTCTCGTCATGTAATGTTTCTTGAGCATATTCCTTTCTTCTCCATAACTCCTCTATCACATGATATGGCACATGCAAATTTTATTCACATTAATCCCTTCAGTACCGACACTGATGAAGCCTCTCCCACAGCTCCTCATGATAGCTCCACCAAATCTGGTACTCTCGAGATGTCGTCTCCTCCCCCTCCTGTGACTGTTCCATTACCTGGAGAGATTGTGGATAATCCTATTCGTCGGTCTACACGTCCTTGTAAGTCTCCTAAACTACCTGATTTTGCTTATTCTTGTTATTCTAGTTCTTTTGCTTCTTTTGTCACCTCTATTCATCATTTTTCTGAGTCTTTGTCCTATAAAGAAGCTGTTGATAACTCACTTTGGCAGAATGCTATGGACGAAGAATTAACTGCTCTACATCATATACATACTTGGGATTTAGTACCTCTGCCACCAGGAAAATGCACCATTGGTTCTCATTGGGTCTATAAGAGCAAAACTAAATCTAATGGTTCAGTTAAACGATTTAAAGCTCGCCTTGTTGCTAAAGGTTACTCTCAGGAGTATGACATAGAGTATGAGGAAATTTTTGCCTCTGTTACTAAAATGACTATCATTCATATCTTAATTGTTGTTGCCTCTGTTCGTCGATGAAAAATATCTCAAATGGATGTCAAGAATGCCTTCTTAAATGGTGATCTTCAAGAAAAGTGTATATGATACCTCCTCTTGGAGTTGCTCACCAATCTGGTGAAGTTTGTAGGCTTCGTAAAGCTTTATATGGACTCAAACAAGCACCTCGTGCTTGGTTTGCGAAGTTCTCCATGATAATTACCTCTCTTGGCTTTTGTCTCAGTGATCATGATTCGACTTTATTTGTTAAGTGTATGCGTGCAAGTCATATACTTTTATCTTTATATGTGGATGACATGATAATTACTGGTGATGACTTTGATGAAATTGAGTCTTTGAAGTTTGAATTAGCTCATTACTTTGCTATGAAAGACTTGGGTTTACTACGCTATTTTCTTGTGATCGAGATCGCCTCTTCTCCAAAAGGTCATCTCTAGTCTCAATCAAAATATATAGCTGATCTATTTGAGCGTGCGCGTCTCACTGACAACAGGATAGTTGATACTCCCCTTGAGACCAATGGTCGGTACTCTCTATCAAATGGTTCTCCTTTTCCAGATCCTAGCATCCATCATACAGTTGTGGGAAGCTTGGTTTATCTCATTGTGACTCGTCCTGATATTGCGTATACTATGCATGTGGTTAGTCAGTTTGTCTCTACACCTACCATAGTTCATTGGGTTGTTGTTTTTCGTATTCTCCGGTATCTTCGAGGAACTCAATTTCAAAGTCTCTTATTCCTTTCTACTTCCTCGTTAGAGTTATTTGCATACTCTGATGCTAATTAGGCAAGTGGCTCTACGAATCGTAAGTCTATTACCGGCTTTTGTGTTTTTCTTGGAGACTCACTTATCTCTTGGAAGAGTAAGAAGAAAGATGTTATGTCCAAATCTTCCACAGAAGCTGTGTTTCGTGACATGGCTACCACCACTTGTGAGATTGTTTGGCTACGTTGGTTGCTTGTAGATATGAAAAATTTTCTTCGGCAACCTTCCGCTCTTCATTGTGATAATCAGTGTCGTTCAAATTGCCCGAAATACAATTTGTTATGAGAGAACGAAGCATATTGAGATTGATTGTCATTTCACTCGTCATCATCTGCAGCTTGGCACTATCACGCTGCCTTTTATTCCTTCCTCGCTGCAGATAGCCGATATGATTACCAAGGCTCATTCCGCTTCACACCTCCATTTTTTATTTGATAAACTTTCAATGCTTCTAGCTGTAGCATCGTGAGTTTGAGGGAAGATGTTAAATTATATATATTATAATTATTTATTTATAGCTTTTAGGATATTTTAGTATTTTTCCTTATAGTTTAGGGTTTAGGGTTTCTTAACTCCTCTATATAAGACTATGTATTCTTTCTTTCTAAATCACTTTTGGTTTAATAAAAAGACGGCTACTTCTCTTTTCTCAATTTCTACACTCACAACCTATGGTCCTTTCTATTTGGGAGGAGGTGAAGGAGGTGTAAGTAATGGAAAGATAATTTTTACCTCTATTTGGGAAGAAGGTGAGGGGAGGGAGGGGGAACTTTTACCCTCCCTTACCCCTCAAATGACCTATTTTATTACACTCCAAATCGGGGTGTAAGGAAGTTACCTTTCATTTCCCTTCCTTCCCCTCCCATCCCATTCCATTAATGAACCTCCCCTCACCCCATCCAAACAGAGGGTTAATCGTATATACAACCCCGGGGTAGAGTTTGATAGTTAGGCTCTCCAATAATAAATCAAAGATCTAGAGTTCGAAACTCAACTACGACGTATTATTGAGAACTTTTCTCTTTAATGGATAGCGGACTTAAGAACATTGGCAATCAAGATGAGTCTACATGTGCACTTCTCCGATTTACCCTAATGGCCGATGAGAAATTTTTATGAGGCCAGGCTAGTCGTCTTAGGTTCGTCTGCTACCTAGTTAATCCTTTTTTTTAATCGCATATATAAAAATGACTCTTCGATCCTTCCTAATTAAAAGGTAGAGTAGACACTATATCAAAAATAATTAATCAAGTAACAATCGAATTTAGAGTGACTGGTCCGATCCCACGAAAGTTTGTCATCGACCACTAGAGTAAATCGGGAAAGTGCATATAGAGGCTCATCCTGATATCAACATTCTCATATCTGCTATCCATTAGGGAGAAAATTCTCAATAATACGCCGCAGCTGAGTCTTGAACTCTAGACTCCTAATCTATCACTATAGGGACTAATCATGACACATTGCCGAACCTGGGACAACTGACCTGACCCAACACGATCGGCAAGGTAATCTTGACAACCAACATTCTCATGTCCGCTACTCATGATTAATCAAGTAATAGTCGAACCTGGGACGACTTACCCGGTCTCAAAGAAGTTTCTCATCGGCAGTTAGGGTAAATTGGGGAAGTGCATAGAGGCTCATGCTGATATCCAACATTTTCAAATCCGCTATTCTTTAAGAAGAAATATTCTCAATAATACGCTGCAGGTGAATCTCGAACTCTAGATTCCTGATCTATCATTGGAGGATCTAACCATGATACCCTGCTCCCAGAGGGTTAAAATGATTTACCAGGTCAAGTAACGTCAAACCTAGGGCAACCGGTCAGATTTCATGAAAATTTTTCACCGGCTGTTATAGTAAATTGGGGAAGTACACATGGAGGTCTATCCTAACCATTAGCATTTTAACAAATCTAAGAATGTTGGCTATCAAAATGAATCTCTATATGTACTTTTCTAATTTATCCTGGCGACCGATAATGAACTTTCATGAAACTAAATTGATGATCATAGATTCAATTATTACCTAATTAATTATTTGTTAGAGTAGATATTATATCAATAAATTTGATGAATTCATTCAATTAATATTTATTTGAAAATCAGCATTGACTGACAAGCTAATCCTCATCCTTTTCCATCCGGAGTGCCACTGACTTGATGAATCAGTAGTAGGCATTCCACTAATTGTTGTCAAAAAGTTTCGTCCTAATTAGGATGTCTTGATCGATCAAGCTCGATCGCCTTTTCACTCTCGATCTAAGTACACCATCAGTTGACAAAAAGCAGTGGCTCTTCTGGGAGTAGGAGCAGCAGCAACATCAGAGTCAATTATCTGTCTCAGGCCTTTTGTTACTCTTCAGTAAAACTCTCTAGTTAATTACCCTTTTCTTCATTCATCTCGCACAAATCTATCAATTTATCTATCTATCTATCCGTTGACACAACCACAACCGTCTTTCAATTGCATGAGCCAAGCCCCTCTCCCTGGGAAGGACCACAAGAGAACTAGCAGAAACTTTAAAGTCTTACTGAGGACATGAAAGGAATTAGGTGAAAGCCACAATGCTTGCCCCAAAAGCTGAGGAAGGATGACAGTGCTTTCTCTGTTCCAATGTCGGTGTCCATGGCACCATGAACACCAAGGATTAGGATTAGAATTAGGGTTAGGATTGGAATTAGGGTTAGGATTGTGAAGGTGAGCAGAGCAGCATAGGGGAAGTTTGATCTTAGCAGCTTTAGCAGCAAAAAGCAAAGGCTAGCTGTGGCATCCTTCTTCCTAGGACCACAAGGGAAGGGAAGGGAGTCTCCTTCACAGGCCCTGCGCTGCCCTGTCACACCTCAACCTCAACCTCATGGTGCAGTAGAATACAGGACAGGACTTGTTTCTGCATGGCAAATTCACCTCTACTCCATCCTTATCAACTCAATTAATCTTGAATATAGATGGTATTCCCCTTATTTCATCTATCAAATAAATTCGGAAATGCAAATGACTTCTCATCCGGTAGTTAGCATCTTAGATTTTTCATCAAAAATAGCTGATATTCGAACCATGAATGTTTGATCAATCTGTTGCTATATATGTAACAATAAAATCGATTCGACTATGTCAAAAGAATAATACATAGAACTTTTAATCAAAATTTTTTAAATCAAACTAGATTAGAAATAGATAAAATCATTATTCTAATACTATTGTTACTATGTTTAGTTATTGCAGAGTTACTAATATGAGAAATATATTAGAGTACTTTTTAATTTTGTTTACGAAATATGTTTTTATTTATACTTTTTTTAAAAAAAAATTAGATACGAGTAATATGGGATCTGAGAAAGAATCTATTATATAATAGAGTTTTATTGGCATTACAAATGATTATTTTTATGATTTAAATGTGTGATCATCAAGTCATACCATAATAATTTTATCATTTCGTCATTCCTTTCCTCATGCCCAAGGCAATGGTGCATTAGGGTGTCTTTTCAATTTCTCAAATATTTAAGAATTGAGTCATAATCTTGGTGAAATAATAGATGAATTTTTTTCAATGAATAATTGATTTAAGAATGCGAATGCTTCTTGATTTATTCTGATGATAAGTAAGAAATTTTCATATGACCGAATTAATTATCTTAGAATTAATGAATGTAATTGAATATTAATATTAATTAAAAAATAAAAAATAAAAATAATAAAAGAAGGTGGAGGTTAAAAAATTTTGTTAGAAATTGTCATAAGTTGGTGGCATTGCATTGAATACGTAGTGTCCCCCTTCATTGCTGAATTTTTGGAGTATATATATTCAATGATTGGGGTGGCGGCCATCTGCTGCTACGTGGACCCCCTTTTGCACTACAAGCCATAGTCCATGGATGGGCAAAAGATGAAATCCCCTCAAGTTGAAGGGCTAAGAGCTAAAATGTTTTTATGATTTTTTTTTATATAACTATAATTCATCCTTGTGGATAGTGACGGAGTCAAAAATTGATCTCTATCCGGGCTAAAAAAAAACCCAGACTATTAGTGGGCTAATGACAAAATTTAACCCCGGGCTAACAAGTAAATAACTTTAAAAAATTAAGAATGATGAAATAAATAATTGAGCAATTAAAATGATATCTGGTGGGGGCTCCCGGACTTAGGGATGATAATTTTTTTCAAATTCGATAGAGAATCTAATATCCAATCCAAATGGAGGAAGGTATGGAGAGACTATATATATATAACTCTTTGTATTGATGTTAGGAGTAAGTTATATAGATGTTTAATTTATTTTTAAAATTATATATATATATATATATATATGATGTTAATTCTAATGTGATTTTGTTGAATGATATAATTTGATGGATAGAAGAAAAATCATTAGTATACAAGATAGCTAATTTTTTTAATAGGTATGAGTATTCAGATGGATATTCGATACCTGATAGATATAGGGACGAAGGATATAGAATTTGACCCGAACTCTACCCATTATCATCCTTACCTGGACTACAGCTTGGGCCGAATACATCAATGTTTGGCTCCACCCTTGTTTATGGATGACGACTCCTTGGAAAACAAAAGGAGAGCATCTGGAGCTCTTGGGTAAATCAATCTATTTGGATAAGAATTTGTTTATCTTGGTGAACAATATTTAATATATATGTACTATCTAGCTTTTAATATTCACAAACAAAAAAATATAATTGATTCGTCAGTAATATTTTTGATCGACATTTATAAATCATATTCATCAATAAAATTTTTATCAACCAATAAATAAATTTATAACATTAAATCATTAATCAATCAAACAAAGTTCAAAATATAAAAGTTTAAAAAAATCAAACTAGCTTGAATTGAAAACACCATAATATCTAAACGAATTAAACTCAAGTCAAGCATAAACTAAGCTCAAGCTATTAAAAAGAATCAAGTCAAATTTTAACAACTATTTCAATGACTTGATTTATTTTAAACTCGATTTAATTACCTTATTAAATTTGCATACTCGATTCGGCTTGTTTATATATAGCAAGAGTCTCATGTATCTAGAATTTGAAGAGAGTGGCGGAGGCGTTGGGAGCGAACGAATCATCTTTTATCGCTTAAAATTTGAAGAGAGATTATATCGAGGCATTGGTATATAAGAGCAAGAAGTGAATTTAGTCTATCACTTAGAATGCAATTCAAGTGTGAGTTAATATTGCAAACAATAAAGTTCTTCTATCCTACCAAATAGAACTGTAGTTGACTTATTTCTTTCTCTCTTTTTTGTTTTTCTTTTACCATTTAGGTATCTAGGCATTCCATTCAATTAGTCCAAGAGGCGGACGATCAGATCCCATAGATCGGTTATCAGGCAAATTTAGAAGCATGAGCGACTTCTCGCCCAATAGCCACCATCCTAGATTTTTCATTCCACTAAAGGAAAATGCGGCTGCTCACCCAATAGCCACCATCCCAAATAAAGGAAAATGTGGCTGGTCACCCAGTAGTCATCATCCCAAATTTTTCATTGCACTAAAGGAAAATGCTCTACAGTGTGTCGTAATTAAGATTCGAATCATTAGTACTTGGAAAATTACTTAAGCACCTTGTCGTTGCACCATGACCCAAGTGGCAACCGTTCTTTTTCTTCGAACAAAGTTTTAATTGCCCAAGAGGCGATCGTTCTTTTTCTTTGAATAAAATTTTAATTGCTCTTTTTTTTTAGTTGACCTTAGGTATTTAGCTTACGTCGATTAATTCTAAGGGTGATCAGCTCGGGCTCATGAAAGCTTTCTATTAGTCACCAGGATAAATCAGGAAGCACTCACAATGAGTGGTTCATCAACCTAACATTCTTGAGTCAACTATTCATTAAAAAAAAACTATATTTGTCCACTACAATGGTGGATCCAATGACCATGAGATTTTCGAGTAAGGTGAACTAAGGACTATTCCTTAAACAATGACTCCCCTCTTCGTTGGCTTTTTTTTTTTTGGACCGAGATTACAAATTAACATTACATGTTAATTAATTACAAGTAAAATTGTGATAATGATAATTAATCTGATTAACGTAGTTTGGAAATGACATCTTTGTCATCACAAGTGGTATCCATCCTAAACCCTAATGTACACATACCACCTCATTGTCCCCTTGGCTACCGCCCGAAATCATGCCTAGCTAGCAAGCATGTTACTTTGAGCTAAAGCTTATCTTTCCGATGAATCTTATTAACCTAACACTTAGTGCTTCCTAATTTAGATCTACTATTTCAACCACACGGTTTTGAACTCGATCACACCTACTGTTCTATTATTTCGCAAGGGCTTGAACCATGTAGTTAAAATTTAGTTGTCAAAAAGAACGGAAAGGAGAAGGAAAATGGTAGTAGATATATAGATTCACGAAGCATGTGTGATAGATCCTTGCTCCGGGAAAAGATCACTTTGTTCCTAAGTGAGAAAAGGAGGGGGAGTTGGCGATCGATGTTCTAAGCATGGGCATGGATCGACTTTTGGATGATGATTGGAATGAATAGGCAAGAGGAGAGGGTACTCTTTGTTTGTTGCATGGGAAAGAGATGTGCAAGCTAAGGAGGCAAGGTGTGGTGGGTGGTGGGATCCATGGGAGGAGCATGTATGATTGTACCATCAAACTCGATATGATTAGAGGTGGACGATTGAAAACTCCATGAAAAGTGCCTAATCTTTGGGCCTAGCTCGGAGTGAGAGATGAATGCATGTTGTAGTCGAGTCAACAAGGTGGCTAAGCTAAGTAATCTCTCGCGGTGTCTTCTTCGATAAGTATAATTGACCTAGGCTATATGATAAACTCAAAGTAGATAACCAATAATGTTAGACATAGTTTGAATGGACCCGAAATAAGATTGTAGTCATTGTGAAAAGATATACTAAAGGTATATATATAATTGATATATTTAAAGATTAGAAAAAGGCCTCTTTAAGCTTTTAGAATTCTCAATTGAGAATTTCGCATCTAGAATTTGAAAAGATTTTTTATGTTTAAATATATAATTTTGGGAGAAAAATGGACAAAAGACATTCAAGATTTATCAAATCGACAGATGGACATCCTCTTTTTTAAAAAAAAAAGTCAAAAAGGACATCTCACTTTTCAAAAATATCGAAACTTTCAACGCTCTTATATATAATAGCTATAATGTGCAACGGCTATTAATACCATACTATTATAATATTATAGTGGCTACTTAGTAATTTTTATAATTATTTTAAAATAATTTTAATAAAAATTTAAATAATTATGACTAAATTGATAAAAAAAATATTTTGATATAATAGTGTTTAAAATATAAAATTTAGGATTTATCTACTACTTTGTAACTGTTATTTAAGTAGTTTTTACAACTATTTTCAAATAATTTTGATCAATTAAAAATGATTTTGAGCAAATTGATAAATAATATTTTGATATAACAACATTTAGAGTTTAAGATTTAGGGTTCAAAATTTTAAAATTTATAAAATTTAAAATTTAGTTATAATTATGTATCAACTACTTAATAACTTCTAAAACTTAGTAATAATTACTTGTAGTAATTTGATAAAGTTTAAGTAATTTGATAGTTGATATTTAATATTTTGATATAATAATATTTTGTATATAATAATTTTAATTAAAATGAAATAATCAAATTTTCACGTTGTGGCAACTAATCTTTTTTTTTTGAAAAGGATAAATGGAATCATCAAAAATATAAATGAACAAGATACCGTTAGTTCTAACTCATCATGTTCGAACATCTGCAAGATCAGAAAAGATAAACATGACACCATCTATATATTGATGCATGCACATGCCCACCAACCTACATCACTAATGAGTAATGACACACAAACCGAATACAAATACAATCACGAGCATAATCACAAACGTACATCCCTCATCACCAATGCATACTGTCATAATCCTTGTGATTTCGTTGGTTGCGGCTTCTCATCCTTGGTATCCTTGGTGACCGGCAACATCCTAACAACCTCCCAAGTATCCAACCGCACCCTACTAATCCGACAACAACCTCTAGGTGTAGATTGAGCTCGGAAGAAGACATGATTTACCATTCAGACACAACCCTTTCCCTACCTAATTTGTAGGATTCCAGTAACGACAATTTACCAAAGGGCGTATCCAACTATTCGTAATTACCGAAAAGAGTACCATGGTTTCTATTATACCAAAGGGCGCATCCCATATAGTGAAGTTACTTTTATACCCCTCCCGCCAAAGAATGACTTTATCAAACACAGTTTCGAGACAACCGAACCACTTTATCAATAAAATATTAATTTGTGGTTCGGATGGGTAGCAGTCGAAATTTTCTCCGTTCTCTCTCAGCGCAACAACGTAAATGGAAGTCCTTCATTTCGGATAAAAGCTCACTCTCAACCTCTCTCAGCGCAAGAACTCGCCTTCTTGCAGTTCTACGTGCCCTAGCTGTGATATAGTCGCGAGCTCATCCCCCGAATCCCTGCGGACAACCAAAACCTAGGCATTGCTCGAAAGCGTTTCTGTGTGATCCTGAGGTGGGTTTTAGTGTTAACGTTGAAGTGGAGACTGATCGGCATAATACACCAAGGGGTTAGGGTTTCTGCACGTTGGATTTATTTGATAATGTCAGGCAAAAAGTCTGTACGTGGTTCAGCGTCTTCTTCCTTGGCATTATCCACCAAGGTATGTTAGCGATATGCTTAGGTCAAACCAGCATTGTTTGTCAACATGTTTAAAATTATTTTACTGAATAAATTTGTACTGTATATAAACTGTAGGATTCAGATGACATTGGACAAAAATTACATTGGTGCAGTATTTTAGGCCACTTTAAACAATTTTTTGAAGAATTTGACATTTTAAATGATCGACACATTGCGAAGATCAAAGGGTCGTCTTTCAGTTTTTTCCTGGACATACAAGAATTGCAGCATATCCATGGAATTTTGGTTAATATATTTGAAAGTTGGGATTCAACCTCGCAAGGTTTTAAATTCTCAGGTAATAGTTTTAGTTATGAATTGTAGACAATATCTATAGTATCTATAGTAAGATAAGACAGTAATATAGATGGCCTCAAATGATTAGTTTTTGATAAAGTTTAATCATTTCATTTTAGGGCTACTGAGGGACTGAAGTGAAAATGACTTCAGGCCCTCGGTAGGCCTGAAATAAAATCATTTCAGGCCTACCGAGGGCCTGAAGTTAATTTAGTTCAGGCCCTCGGTAGGCCTGAAATGAATACATTTCAGGCCCACCTCGGGCCTGAAATGAATTCATTTCAGGCTCTCGTCGGGTCTGAAATGTATTCATTTCAGGCCCTCGTCGGGCCTGAAATGTATTCATTTCAGGCCCTGGTCAGGCCTGAAATGTATTCATTTCAGGCCCTCGTCGGGCCTGAATTGAATTCATTTCAGGCCCACGTCGGGCCTGAATTGAAATCATTTCAGGCCCAACGTGGAATAATTTCAAGCCTATATTCTTGATGATAACTAAATATTGTAATTGTTTCAGGTATACCGGTTGCGTTCTCCAGACGAGATGTTGCATTGATACTGGGTATAGTGGATCGTGGTGTTTCGGTCCCTATTAATTCAACTAAAGCATCGGGTGACCTCTATCGTACTTACTTCTCAAAAGAAAAACAACCTACAAGAACAAGACTTGAGGAGTTACTTAAACATTTTTCTAAAAGTGTTGAATCAGAGGATGATGTGTTATTAGTGTGTAAATTTTATATTTTGTATATATTTGTTTGTGTTTTATTTTCGTCTAGTACATATAAGGTTCCTCTAGGTCTTGTAGATATAGTAGATGATTATGACAATCTAGGTAGATTCAATTGGGTAGAAGCTATCCATCAATTTTTGTCTCCACAATTACCTAAGATTGGGGACTTATTTTCATCAACTCAGGGAAACCAGAGCACCACCAACCTCCTTTACCTAAAGGGATTTGCAGGGCTTTTGGCAGTGAGTAGAATTATCTTGTTAAATTTTATAATATTTTGATGTCATTAATGTATTTGGCTGCAAAAATTTGTGTAGGCATGGTTTTTGGAGCATGTACCAATTCAAAAACCATTCAATGTTGAAGGGCCCCGAATAAATAAGTGGAGGAATATTTCTTCGCATATTAGTAGGGTGAGGGGCCTTGTCGACCGACTCTCGTCTAAAGAGGTAATTATTCTTAAATGTGATCTATCTGAGTTAGATAGAGAGGTAGTAACATTTGTGTACTTCGTAATTGACAGGTTATTGTTGAATTAATTCCTACCCTACATGAGAACACATTGTTTGAGAACCTTGATATCGGTGATGACATACCACGGCCAATGGAGACATCAGAAGGAGATGTTAGGCTATGTGGTGAATGCATTCTTAAGGACAACCGAATCAAGGAGCTAACAGAGGAGAATATATGTTTGAATGAAAGGGTTAAGGAATTACTTTCAATTATTGAAAAAAAAGGCATGGAGGGTCAAGAAAGCTATCCTGTAGTCGATCCTCTTTCTGATCCAGTATCTTGTACACCTAGGAGAGGACGTGACCGAACTCGGTATGATTCAGGGATACTCCAATTGACAGTCCAGTATGGCACCAGCTTTTACCTAAGGGGAAGCGGGACAGGAAACAAATATCAATTGTTATGGACAAGGGAAAAAGGAAACTTAGTGAGGAGGATATGGATGAAGCAAGAGGAAACATTTACGATGTAATGGAAGTCATGTCTGAAGAAGACATAGAGGAGGAAACAAGAAGAACCTCCGAACTATACAAAACGAGGCAACAAGGCATTGATGTAAGTGTGTTAATTTCATTTAAAATACATCAATTGTATTGAATTTGGTCAATAATTAGTTTGGGCTAAATAAATTTTATTGATGTAGTTTGTGAAGAAACATTTTATGAATACAAAGAAGAAAAATAAAGATAAAGAAGTGGTCTACCTGATAAATAGATTGGAGAATCTAAAGTAAGTTACAAAATATTATAGTTTAGGTTAGTTTTTATATATTCTCTTATGTAATATATAATCATATCAATTTACATGGCAGGTTGGCAAATGAATTTATCTGGGAGGATGCACCCTTTGCTTTGAATTTGCATTCATTCTTACAAATCCTCAATGGAGAGGTTTTTACAAAAGGCGAGGTCATTGATGCCTTTTGTAAAATTTTATTTAGGGGAGCATCCGCATGTGGTAGGTCATACAACAAGTCAATATATTGTTCAACCTTCTTCACAGTAAGTGATGTATATTAATTAAACAGATATATTGTACAAGACCTAATATTATGATATGGGTATTATTAATTTTGTGAATGCATATTTGTAGGCATCAATCAGATCGTCAAGAAAGATTTCCCTGCAACAAGTGATGAAGACTGATATGCTTGAACAAGGGTTTAGATTTATTTTAATCCTTTGTGCAGTGATAATACACACTTTCACTTGTTAGCGGTGGATACAGAATCCATGACTTTTAATCATTTTAATTCTCTTGCTAGTGGTCGTAAATATAAGCATGAATTTGACACAGCGGTGAGCTACCTTCCTTTATTCTTATATATGGTCATCATTTTCTCTAAAATGTCATTGATGGTGATTAATAAATTCATGATATGTTTGACAGGTAAAAGAACTTAAACAATATACTCGCGAGGAACTTACGGCTATTCATCCGTATCTACAAAGTCATCATCCCTTGGACAAATGGCCCTCCGTCAGACAAAAATGTCCCCAACAAGAACATAGGTAACTAAATGAGGAAGAACTTTCTTATTTTTTAAAATAAGAAAGTATTTTATAAACCCACTTATTGAAATCTAAAAAAGTGTTTGTTAATTTCAGCGTGGACTGTGCCTTCTTTGTCATGCAATATGTTCGATGTCTCCTATATGATGAGAAGATGGATTTCAAACAAGGAGACATGAGTAGAATCAGATTTGAGCTGACAGTTAATATTCTGAGAGACATGTTTTGTAAAACTTGAGATAATCTGAAAACTGTATTGGTGATGTAAAAATCCATTGCTGTTGATTGACATCCATTTGTATGGAAAAATCTCCTTATGTGGATGTTGTTATGATTATGTAGATGTTGTTATTCTATATAATATATTGTCAACAAAAGAAAACAATTGGGTGATGTTTATTCAAATCCAGTTGTTGCACTGTTGTGTGCCAAGTGATACGGTCAGATATAATAACTGATAATGCACTGTTGTGTGCCAGTTGCTGCACTGTTGTGTGCCAAATGATCTATTCTGTTACATCTTGTAGGTAAATATAGATTATTATTCTAAAAATCATTATATAATCTAATCAACAATATATATTATATAAATCAGATATAGGAGGTTCAACCGGTGGGTTTTGAGCAAAACCCACTGATGGAACTAAACTAAACCTATAGGTTTGGAAAAAATTATAATTTGATGTTTCGGACACCTAATCTACATTCTCCAACCTCAACCCAAACTACTGATAATGGATTTTCAGAAATCCAGATATGGGAGGTCCATCAGTGGGTTTTGCTCAAAACCCACTGATGGAACTAAACTAGCCCTATAGCTTTGGAAAAATTTATAATTTGAGGTTTCCGACACCTAAAATACTTTCTAGAACCTCAACCCTAACTACTGATAATGGATTTTCAGAAATCCAGATATGGGAGGTCCATCAGTGGGTTTTGCTCAAAACCCACTGATGGAACTAAACTACACCTATACTTTGGAGAAAATTATAATTTGAGGTTTCCGACACCTAAAATACTTTCTCCAACCTGATCCCTAACTGTTGATAATTTTTTTTCATTAATCCAGATATGGGATGTCCATCAGTGGGTTTTGCTCAAAACCCACTGATGGAACTAAATTACACCTATAGGTTTGGAAAAAATTATAATTTGATGTTGTCGACACCTAAAATACTTTCTCCAACCTCATCAATGGGTCCTTCAGTGGAGTTGAGGTGTTACAAACCTCAAATTATAATTTCAGGCCCACGTCGGGCCTGAAATAACTTTATTTCAGGCCCAAGGTGGGCCTGAAATAAAGATATTTCAGGCCCATAGTGGGCCTGAAATACATTTATTTCAGGCCCACCGTGGACCTGAAATAAAAACATTTCAGGCCCACCGTGGGCCTGAAATAAATATTATTTGAGGACCACCCTTAACCATATAATATTTTGACTTCATCCCCCAAGTTGGATTACATATTTTATCCCTAAACCCTAAAATATACTCTCCAACCTCACCCCTAAATACTGATAATGGTTTTGTAGAAATCCAGATATGGGAGGTCCATTTGTGGGTTTTCAGCAAAACCCACTGATGGAAATAAACTAGACCTATAGCTTTGAAAAAAATTATCATTTGAGGTTTAGGACACCTAAAATACTTTCACCAACCTCATCCCTAACTACTGATAATGGTTTTTCAGAAATCCAGATATGGGAGGTCCATCAGTGGGTTTTGCTTAAAACCCACTAATGGAACTAAACTACAGCTATAGGTTTGGAAAAAATTATAATTTGATGTTTCTGACACCTAAAATACTTTCTAGAACCTAAACCCTAACTACTGATAATGGATTTTCAGAAATCCAGATATGGGAGGTCCATCAGTGGGTTTTGCTCAAAACCCACTGATGGAAGTAAGCTACACCTATAGGTTTGGAAAAAATTATAATTTGATGTTTCTGACACCTAAAATACTTTCTAGAACCTAATCCCTAACTACTGATAAAGGATTTTTAGAAATCAGATATGGGAGGTCCATCAGTGGGTTTTGCTCAAAACCCACTGATGGAACTAAGCTACACCTATAGGGTTGGAAAAAATTATAATTTGATGTTTCTGACACCTAAAATACTTTCTAGAACCTAATCCCTAACTACTGATAATGGATTTTCAGAAATCCAGATATGGGAGGTCCATCAGTGGGTTTTGCTCAAAACTCACTGATGGAACTAAGCTACACCTATAGGTTTGGAAAAAATTATAATTT
The DNA here is from genome assembly GCA_024364735.1 of Boesenbergia rotunda. Lineage (NCBI taxonomy): Eukaryota > Viridiplantae > Streptophyta > Magnoliopsida > Zingiberales > Zingiberaceae > Boesenbergia > Boesenbergia rotunda. The sequence continues at coordinate 282,709 of JAGFNQ010001008.1, forward strand.
GATGTTTCTCACATCTAAAATACTTTCTAGAACCTAAACCCAAACTACTGATAATGGATTTTCAGAAATCCAGATATGGGAGGTCCATCAGTGGGTTTTGCTCAAAACCCACTGATGGAACTAAACTAGCCCTATAGCTTTTGACAAATTTATAATTTGATGTTTCCGACACCTAAAATACTTTCTAGATCCTCAACCCTAACTACTGATAATGGATTTTTAGAAATCCAGATATGAGAGGTCCATCAGTGGGTTTTGCTCAAAACTCACTGATGGAACTAAACTAGCCCTATAGCTTTTGACAAATTTATAATTTGATGTTTCCGACACCTAAAATACTTTCTAGAACCTAAACCCTAACTACTGATAATGAATTTTCAGAAATCCAGATATGGGAGGTCCATCAGTGGGTTTTGCTCAAAACCCACTGATGGAACTAAGCTACACCTATAGGTTTGGAAAAAATTATAATTTGATGTTTCTCACACCTAAAATACTTTCTAGAACCTAAACCCAAACTACTGATAATGGATTTTCAGAAATCCAGATATGGGAGGTCCATCAGTGGGTTTTGCTCAAAACCCACTGATGGAACTAAACTAGCCCTATAGCTTTTGACAAATTTATAATTTGATGTTTCCGACACCTAAAATACTTTCTAGATCCTCAACCCTAACTACTGATAATGGATTTTCAGAAATCCAGATATGGGAGGTCCATCAGTGGGTTTTGCTCAAAACCCACTGATGGAACTAAACTACACCTATACTTTGGAGAAAATTATAATTTGAGGTTTCCGACACCTAAAATACTTTCTCCAACCTGATCCCTAACTGTTGATAATTTTTTTTCATTAATCCAGATATGGGATGTCCATCAGTGGGTTTTGCTCAAAACCCACTGATGGAACTAAATTACACCTATAGGTTTGGAAAAAATTATAATTTGATGTTGTCGACACCTAAAATACTTTCTCCAACCTCATCAATGGGTCCTTCAGTGGAGTTGAGGTGTTACAAACCTCAAATTATAATTTCAGGCCCACGTCGGGCCTGAAATAACTTTATTTCAGGCCCAAGGTGGGCCTGAAATAAAGATATTTCAGGCCCATAGTGGGCCTGAAATACATTTATTTCAGGCCCACCGTGGACCTGAAATAAAACATTTCAGGCCCACCGTGGGCCTGAAATAAATATTATTTGAGGACCACCCTTAACCATATTATATTTTGACTTCATCCCCCAAGTTGGATTACATATTTTATCCCTAAACCCTAAAATACTCTCTCCAACCTCACCCCTAAATACTGATAATGGTTTTGTAGAAATCCAGATATGGGAGTCCATTTGTGGGTTTTCAGCAAAACCCACTGATGGAAATAAACTAGACCTATAGCTTTGAAAAAAATTATCATTTGAGGTTTAGGACACCTAAAATACTTTCTCCAACCTCAACCCTAACTACTGATAATGGTTTTTCAGAAATCCAGATATGGGAGGTCCATCAGTGGGTTTTGCTCAAAACCCACTGATGGAACTAAACTACAGCTATAGGTTTGGAAAAAATTATAATTTGATGTTTCTGACACCTAAAATACTTTCTAGAACCTAAACCCTAACTACTGATAATGGATTTTCAGAAATCCAGATATGGGAGGTCCATCAGTGGGTTTTGCTCAAAACCCACTGATGGAACTAAGCTACACCTATAGGTTTGGAAAAAATTATAATTTGATGTTTCTGACACCTAAAATACTTTCTAGAACCTAATCCCCAACTACTGATAATGGATTTTTAGAAATCCAGATATGGGAGGTCCATCAGTGGGTTTTGCTCAAAACCCACTGATGGAACTAAGCTACACCTATAGGTTTGGAAAAAATTATAATCTGATGTTTCTGACACCTAAAATACTTTCTAGAACCTAAACCCTAACTACTGATAATGGATTTTCAGAAATCCAGATATGGGAGGTCCATCAGTGGGTTTTGCTCAAAACCCACTGATGGAACTAAACTACACCTATAGGTTTGGAAAAAATTATAATTTGATGTTTCTGACACCTAAAATACTTTCTAGAACCTAAACCCTAACTACTGATAATGGATTTTCAGAAATCCAGATATGGGAGGTCCATCAGTGGGTTTTGCTCAAAACCCACTGATGGAACTAAGCTACACCTATAGGTTTGGAAAAAATTATAATTTGATGTTTCTCACACCTAAAATACTTTCTAGAATCTAAACCCAAACTACTGATAATGGATTTTAGAAATCCAGATATGGGAGGTCCATCAGTGGGTTTTGCTCAAAACCCACTGATGGAACTAAACTAGCCCTATAGCTTTTGACAAATTTATAATTTGATGTTTCCGACACCTAAAATACTTTCTAGAACCTAACCCTAACTACTGATAATGGATTTTCAGAAATCCAGATATGGGAGGTCCATCAGTGGGTTTTGCTCAAAACCCACTGATGGAACTAACTACACCTATAGGTTTGGAAAAAATTATAATTTGATGTTTCTACACCTAAAATACTTTCTAGAACCTAAACCCAACTACTGATAATGGATTTTCGAAATCCAGATATGGGAGGTCCATCAGTGGGTTTTGCTCAAAACCCACTGATGGAACTAAACTAGCCCTATAGCTTTGACAAATTTATAATTTGATGTTTCCGACACCTAAAATACTTTCTAGACCTCAACCCTAACTACTGATAATGGATTTTCAGAAATCCAGATATGGGAGGTCCATCAGTGGGTTTTGCTCAAAACCCACTGATGGAACTAAACTACACCTATAGGTTTGGAAAAAATTATAATTTGATGTTTCTGACACCTAATCTACATTCTCCAACCTCAACCCAAACTACTGATAATGGATTTTCAGAAATCCAGATATGGGAGGTCCATCAGTGGGTTTTGCTCAAAACCCACTGATGGAACTAAACTAGACCTATAGCTTTGGAAAAATTTATAATTTGAGGTTTCTGACACCTAAAATACTTTCTAGAACCTCAACCCTAACTACTGATAATGGATTTTCAGAAATCCAGATATGGGAGGTCCATCAGTGGGTTTTGCTCAAAACCCACTGATGGAACTAAACTACACCTATAGGTTTGGAAAAAATTATAATTTGAGGTTTCCGACACCTAAAATACTTTCTCCAACCTTATCCCTAACTGTTGATAATTTTTTTTCATTAATCCAGATATGGGATGTCCATCAGTGGGTTTTGCTCAAAACCCACTGATGGAACTAAATTACACCTATAGGTTTGGAAAAAATTATAATTTGATGTTTCCGACACCTAAAATACTTTCTCCAGCCTCATCAATGGGTCCTTCAGTGGAGTTGAGGTGTTACAAACCTCAAATTATAATTTTGAGGCCCACGTTGGGCCTGAAATAACTTTATTTCAGGCCCAAGGTGGGCCTGAATAAAGTTATTTCAGGCCCTACGTGGGCCTGAAATACATTTATTTCAGGCCCACGGTGGGCCTGAAAGAAGACAATTCAGGCCCAGCGTGGGCCTGAAATAAAAATATTATTTGAGGACCACCCTTAACCATATAATATTTTGACTTCATCCCCCAAGTTGGATTACATATTTTATCCCTAAACCCTAAAATACTCTCTCCAACCTCACCCCTAAATACTGATAATGGTTTTGTAGAAATCCAGATATCGGAGGTCCATTTGTGGGTTTTCAGCAAAACCCACTGATGGAAATAAACTAGACCTATAGCTTTGAAAAAAATTATCATTTGAGGTTTAGGACACCTAAAATACTTTCTCCAACCTCAACCCTAACTACTGATAATGGATTTTCAGAAATCCAGATATGGAAGGTCCATCAGTGGGTTTTGCTCAAAACCCACTGATGGAACTAAACTACACCTATAGTTATGGAGAAAATTATAATTTGAGGTTTAGGACACCTAAAATACTTTCTCCAACCTCATCCCTAACTGTTGATAATGTTTTTTCACAAATCAAGATATGGAAGGTCCATCAGTGGGTTTTGCTCAAAACCCACTGATGGAACTAAACTAGCCATATAGCTTTGGAAAAATTTATAATTTGAGGTTACTGACACCTAAAATACTTTCTAGAACCTGAACCCTAACTACTGATAATGGATTTTCAGAAATCCATATATGGGAGGTCCATAAGTGGGTTTTGCTCAAAACCCACTGGTGGAACTAAACTACACCTATAGTTTTGGAGAAAATTATAATTTGAGGTTTAGGACACCTAAAATACTTTCTCCAACCTCATCCCTAACTGTTGATAATGTTTTTTCACAAATCAAGATATGGGAGGTCCATCAGTGGGTTTTGCTCAAAACCCACTGATGGAACTAAACTAGCCCTATAGCTTTGGAAAAATTTATAATTTGAGGTTACTGACACCTAAAATACTTTCTAGAACCTGAACCCTAACTACTGATAATGGATTTTCAGAAATCCAGATATGGGAGGTCCATCAGTGGGTTTTGCTCAAAACCCACTGATGGAACTAAACTAGCTCTATAGCTTTTGACAAATTTATAATTTGAGGTTTTTGAGACCTAAAATAGTTTCTAGCACGTCAACCCTAACTACTGATAATGGATTTTCAGAAATCCAGATATGGGAGGTCCATCAGTGGGTTTTGAGCAAAACCCACTGATGGAACTAAACTACACCTATAGGTTTGGAAAAAATATAAATTTGAGGTTATGGACACCTAAAATACTTTCTCCAACCTCATCCCTAACTATTGATAATGGTTTTTCAGAAATCCAGATATGGGAGGTCCATCAGTGGGTTTTGAGCAAAACCCACTGATGGAACTAAACTACACCTATAGCTTTGGAAAAAATATAAATTTGAGGTTATCGACATCTAAAATACTTTCTCCAACCTCATCCCTAACTGTTGATAATACTTTCTCCAACCTAAAATACTTTCTCCAACCTCATCCCTACTTTCTCCAACCTATAGCTTTATTTTAGGCCCACCTCGGGCCTGAAATATCTTTATTTCAGGCCCACGTTGGGCCTGAAATAACTTTATTTCAGGCCCAAGGTGGGCCTGAAATAAAGATATTTCAGGCCCATAGTGGGCCTGAAATACATTTATTTCAGGCCCACCGTGGACCTGAAATAAAAAAATTTCAGGCCCACAGTGGGCCTGAATTAAATATTATTTGAGGACCACCCTTAACCATATAATATTTTGACCTCTTCCCCCAAGTTGGATTATATATTTTATCCCTAAACCCTAAAATACTTTCTCCAAACCTCACCCCTAACTACTGATAATGGTTTTGTAGAAATCCAAATATGGGAGGTCAGCAAAACCCACTGATGGAACTAAACTAGACCTATAACTTTGAACAAAATTATAATTTGAGGTTTCGGACACCTAATCTATATTCTCCAACCTGAACCCTAACTACTGATAATGGTTTTTCAGAAATCCATATATGGGAGGTCCATCAGTGGGTTTTGCTCAAAACCCACTGATGGAACTAAACTACACCTATAGTTTGGGAGAAAATTATAATTTGATGTTTAGGACACCTAAAATACTTTCTCCAACCTCATCCCTAACTGTTGAAAATGCTTTTTCACAAATCAAGATATGGGAGGTCCATCAGTGGGTTTTGCTCAAAACCCACTGACGGAACTAAACTAGCCCTATAGCTTTGGAAAAATTTATAATTTGAGGTTACTGACACCTAAAATACTTTCTAGAACCTGAACCCTAACTACTGATAATGGATTTTCAGAAATCCAGATATGGGAGGTCCATCAGTGGGTTTTGAGCAAAACCCACTGATGGAACTAAACTACACCTATAGCTTTGGAAAAATTATATATTTTAGGTTATGGACACCTAAAATACTTTCTCCAACCTCATCCCTAACTGTTGATAATAGTTTTTCAGAAATCCAGATATGGGAGGTCCATCAGTGGGTTTTGCTCAAAACCCACTGATGGACCTCCCATATCTGGATTTCTGAAAAACCATTATCAACTGTAAAATCCGACACTTTTGATTAGGTTCCGGAAATTTTCGGAGAATTATCAGATAGATTCTGGGGTTCCGAGTCCTTGGATATAAAATTAGGGACTAAAATGTAATAAAACTAAAAGTTTCAAGGGCTAATGTGTAAGGAATTAAAACCTTAGGGGTGGTTTTGTGAATAGGCAGAACTTGGTTGGACTAAACTGCAAAATTCCAAGCCCTAATATACTCCAAATTCCTCTCTTCGCTCACCCACAGCTGACGCAGCGCCTCCTTCTTTCAGCCCCGTGCCCTAATCCGCCGCAAACCTTAAGCACGCCTCCTGTGTCTTGTCCTTCGCCCGCAGCCAGATCCAGACGACGCCAGCGACCTCGCCGCTCCTTTGGCCGGCGATCCTCTTCCTCTACCGATCGAGTGACACGTGAGCTTATCGCTGGGTGAGTTCCTCCGATCGGTTTCCAATCAGGCGCACGAGTACTCCGTCGTCAACCTCTGGCAAGGAAGAGGGATCTGAGCTAAAAATCAGGAGGTAGGGGCTTCCTAAGGGTTTAGTTCTTGGCGGATTGGATTGGACTTCTCAGCCAACGCAAGGAGGTTTGGTGAGTTCCTGTTCCTTTCTATTTGGAATTGGCTGTTGATTTTGGTTTGAGCTGTATGCGTGGCTTGGATAGAAATTGAACAGAATGCCATGAATGCTTTTACGATCTCTTAGGTTTCGTCTGGTGTGGGTTTCCTCCCTTCGAGCTCCAGATATTGCTGGGGAATTGAGCTCCCATTTCGTATGCAGGAGGTGTTCTGTAAGAGTCAGGTTGATCGAAACATAGCTGTGAGATGGAGGATCTTTGTCACCAGAGCTGAGGTAAGGTCTTCGGGTGATTCTACTATTGATATGGATGATTTCTCCTTGAATGAACTGTGTAATTGGCTATGTTGGGTTGCAGCCCCTGGAATTGGAATTTTGCAGATTGGGTTTCTGCCGCGGTGTGTTGCGTGGCTCAGGTAAGAGTTCGATTGAGTTTTGGCTCAATCCTATATTGAATTGGAAGATATATGTAGTTCTATTTGTGCTATGGTTTTGGGTTGTAGAGTAAGGAGTAGTTTTTGCTCTGGTTTGGATTATACGCACCGTATGTACAAGGGTTGATCAGTGGTAGGTCTTGGGGTTGATCCTAGATTGAACCATGTGTTGAAATTGGGTTGTAGTATGAAACTGAACCCTAATAATGTAAGTGTGGTGAATTCGAGTTTAGGATTAACCCTAAAGTAGAACCTGAACCTAATCTTAATTACACGGGGGTAATTAGGAACCTTCTATTTAATTAAAGGAAATTAGTAGAAAGAAAATGGATTGGGTTAACCCTTAAACAAATTAGGGATTAATTAGCTAACTATCTTTATTTGTAATAGCTAATTAAATCTATTCCTGATACAGTGACTTGATTTACTCTACGGTTGCGGATTATATTGGACGGGTGTTTCTTCCGGTTTGATACGGACTTCTCTTTCTTTGGAGGCGGGTACCCTTTGACTTATCTCTTTTGATATTGTCATGTGATTATGCATAGACTGTTATAGATAGCAGTAAGATTATACGCTATCCCTGTTTATTATGCCTGTTCTGGATACTTGTTGTTCATCTCTGAGTTATTGTGCCTGTTCTGGATATATGTAGTTTATCCCTGAGTTATTATGCTGTTTGTTCCATACAGTCTCGGATATTGTCATATCTATATATATGCTTAGAGATAGTGGTGTATCTCCTGCCTTTGACCTTGAGGGATTGGTAGTTTTCCGGTCAGTATACCTTGTAAGTTACCTGTATTTCCTGTTATAGGATTTCAGACTGAGACTTAGTATACTGAGGACTTGGGAGGGAGGTATGTGTATCTATCATACACCATCTCTGCATTATTGCATGCTGACCCACGCGGACGTTATGGACGATGTCCTGACTGGGTACAGTTTGTCACAGCTCCACCCACGCGGACATTATAGACAATCCTGACTGGGACTAGGGGGTGACACATGTCATTGCATCAGGGTGCTTTATATGTTTAGGGCATGCACCATCCTTGCATTGTTGCATGCTGACCCACGCGGACGTTGTGGACCATGTCCTGACTGGGTACAGTTTGTCACAGCTCCACCCACGCGGACATTATGGACAATCCTGACTGGGACTAGGGGGTGACACATGTCATTGCACCATGTGCATATTTTGCATTGTGCATTGTTTGCTGCACTTATTTGCTGCACTTGTTTGACATCGCATATTCTGGAGACTTGCTAACTGAGCTTATATGTCTATTGGTTTTCCTCTGGTATTTCTTACCCTCTATACAGGTTAGATGGATTCAGGTATATATCCACTTCGGTATGTTCAGTACTAGTTTTTCCCCTACTGTTGTTGTGAGACTGTAGTAGCTGAACTCTTATTGTTGGTATAACCTTCTATGCATATCTGTTTGGGTATCCGCTGAGCTATGGACTCACCCCGTTGCCATATATATATTTATTTCAGGTTGATGTCTGAGAGGAGATCCCGAGCCGCCAGTCCCCAGCTCCCGAGGAGCCCCTTTTTGGTTTTCCTTGTTTTGTTATGGACCCTGTAGCATTCCTATGCTTCCGCTGTATGTTTTGAACATGTATGCACGTTCTGTTTGAAGGTATTGTACTTTTGAGTCCTATGTTGGACTTCGTTCGGTTTTGGCTTTGTTCCTGCCCCCTGGCAGCTCAGGTGAGTTCGGATTTGGTTTTTCGATAGTTATAACCATATAACTGTTGTTTTTGCATATATCTGAGGCCTGAGGCCCTTTAAACTGCGTGGTTGTGCTATATATATATATTGTATACAGGTTATATTATCTGTGTGTATGTGTAAATTGTCCGCCGGACAGGGGAGGTGCTGTCCGATTTTATATTGGATCAGCGGCTCTTGGGTCTCGGAGCGTGACATCAACAGTTAGGGATGAGGTTGGAGAAAGTATTTTAGGTGTCCATAACCTCAAATTTATATTTTTTCCAAAGCTATAGGTGTAGTTTAGTTCCATCAGTGGGTTTTGCTCAAAACCCACTGATGGACCTCCCATATCTGGATTTTTGAAAAACTATTATCAACAGTTAGGGATGAGGTTGGAGAAAGTATTTTAGGTGTCCATAACCTCAAATTTATATTTTTTTCCAAACCTATAGGTGTAGTTTAGTTCCATCAGTGGGTTTTGCTCAAAACCCACTGATGGACCTCCCATATCTGGATTTCTAAAAAACCATTATCAATAGTTAGGGATGAGGTTGGAGAAAGTATTTTAGGTGTCCATAACCTCAAATTTATATTTTTTCCAAACCTATAGGTGTAGTTTAGTTCCATCTGTGGGTTTTGCTCAAAACCCACTGATGGACCTCCCATATCTGGATTTCTGAAAAACCATTATCAGTAGTTAGGGTTGAGGTTGGAGAAAGTATTTTAGGTGTCCTAAACCTCAAATTATAATTTTGTCCAAAGCTATAGGTGTAGTTTAGTTCCATCAGTGTGTTTTGCTGACCTCTCATATCTGGATTTCTACAAAACCATTATCAGTAGTTAGGGGTGAGGTTTGGAGAGAGTATTTTAGGGTTTAGGGATAAAATATGTAATCCAACTTAGGGGATGAAGTCAAAATATTATATGGTTAAGGGTGGTCCTCAAATAATATTTTTATTTCAGGCCCACGCTGGGCCTGAATTGTCTTTTTTCAGGCCCACCGTGGGCCTGAAATAAATGTATTCAGGCCCACGTTGGGCCTGAAATAACTTTATTCAGGCCCACCTTGGGCCTGAAATAAAGTTATTTCAGGCCCGACGTGGGCCTGAAATAAAGATATTTCAGGTCCTCGGTCAATTTGTGAAAATCATCCGAGGGCCTGAAATATTTGATAAAAAATAAATTCCTCTAATCCCTCTAATTTTCAGGTTGATTTGTGGAAAATCAGATAAATATTTGAGAATTAAAAATTTCCTTTTAATTTTGATATGTGTTATATATTTGAAATACAAAAAATATACCTAAGTTATTTGTAAAATAACTGTAAAAAAAAAGTTACCGTTTAGGGCCTGAAATCCTCTATTATCATTCGACTTGTGCAAATCATTTCACATATATATATTGGCTGAGAAAAATTCGACTGCTACCCATCCGAATCACAAATTAATATTTTATTGATAAAGTGGTTCGGTTGTCTCGAAAATGTGTTTGATAAAGCCATTCTTTGGTGGGAGGGGTATAAAAGTAACTTCACTATATAGGATGCGCCCTTTGGTATAATAGAAATCATGATACTCCTTTCGGTAATTACGAATAGTTGAATACGCCCTTTGATAAATTACCCTTCCAGTAAAACTCTAGCCAAACAGTCGGAGTTCCGGTCGTCCAACAAGTTCCCCCGTGAAGCTCACCATTCACTAGTAAAAGAAGTGGACGACTCGATGATGATAGCATTCAGCTAGTAGTAACTACTATACTTTATAATAGTTAATCATAACTATTCCATGTTGTAGCTAGGCGTACGTAGTTGTTATAATAACATTGAAATTAAGAGTATTCTCAAAAAGTGAGGTGTCCTTTTATTTGTTTTTTTAAAATGGAACGCTAATAAAGAATATTCAATTCGACAATAGGTCCATCACTAATAGTTTATGACTCTAAATTCAAACTAAGCGATACGTTCGATTAATCTAACAAATTTGAAATACTCATTTAGGGGTGAGCAAAAATTTAAAAAAATTGAATTAATCGAACCGAATGGACCGAATTTTGAAATTAAGTTCGGTTAATTCGGTTTTTGATTTTTTTTTTCAAAATTCGGTTCGGTTTTTGGTTAATTCGGTTCGATTTTCGATTTTGAATTTTGTAATTAATTAAACTGAATAAGAATATTAATTTAATTATTTTTATTTAAAAATATAATTAAATTAAATAAAATCTTGTTTTTTTAATAAAATTTTAAAATTTCGGTTAAATGGTTAAAAACCGAATTAACTGAGATTTTATTAGTTCGGTTATTTTGAAAAATATCGATTTATTCGATTTACGGTTTATTCGGTTCGGCTCGGTTCAATTTTAATTGAATACTCACCCCAGCTCATGTTTCGATTAATCTAACAAATTCAAACTAAGTGATACTCAATTCGACAATAGGTCCATCTCTAATAGATCGTCCAAACGATCCAACAATACAAAATAAACTTGAATGACCGTAACCTAAAGAATAGACTAAACCAAGTTGATATATATACAAAATTATTACACTGGTGATTTCATAACATGGTCGAGGCATTTGGAATTAATCTAGGCGTCTCAATGTTGAATTATATGTTTTTTGTTTAGCCTCAGGGTTAAGCTAATTAAATTACTATTAAAATTTAGAAGTTGAGTTATAGTATTCAAATTAAAAAATTTAAAATTCCAAAATTTTAAGTGCTCACGAGATATAGTATATGTATTTAAGATGTCTAATAGTAGTTTTTTTATTTATTTTTTTAACTCCTAGTTAAGCCAATTAGATTTTGTCTTTAGGGTTTAGGGGTGAGATTATAATTTTTAAGCTAAAAAAATTAAAACTAAACAATTTTAGGTGCTCACAGATTATAATATATGTATTTAGGATTTTGGATTTAATGGAATTTTATTTTTTTTTAAAAAATAAAGGAATCGAGGCGCCTGGATCAAATCTAGGCGCCTCGAGCACTCAAGCGTGGACGGTCGTGCAGTGTACCATCCACAGCCTTATGTCGCACATCCCGTGCACACCTGAAAAAAGTTTGATTCAAAAATTTTTTTTTGATATTATAATTCAATCCCTAAATTATAAAGTAAAATCTTATTACATAATCGGGAGCTTAAAAAATAAACAAAAATAATAATAAAATGGAAAATTACATGATCGTGGACGATGTCCGCAGGGGATGGTCCAGACTTCAAACGTCTACTATCAAATTTTATTTATTTTTTTTATCTTGTGGGTATTTCATTTTGAATTTTATTTTTGAAATTTAGAAGTTAAATTATAATATTAAGCGTAAAAGAAAAATCAAATCGAAAACATATTTTAAATGTCCGTGTACGGCATCGGCATAAAGTTAGCGCCATATCTAACCTCATATACAAACTTTTTCCTTTGCGGATCGTACGTTGCAAACCCATCCACAACTATGTAGTGGAAACAAAAAATTATGCTGGCTCATTTAGACTTGTTAAAATAATCTTTCACGTTACTAATTGACAATTTTTTTTCAATCTTAATTTTTTTTATAAAATTTCATTATATTTCAAATACATTATTAAATAAAAACATTAACCTTTTATATTTTAATTTTTTTCTATTAATGGACCTAACCTACTGTCGTTGAGCAACGAAATTATCTTTAATTTAACCCTAACTGAATAACATAATAAACATCTATAATATGACACATACCGAAGAGTTATATGTCTAACGAATATTAGGCAGTACTTTTCCTATATGAAAGGTAGGATATAAATCTTATACATACATACCACATATATCTCATCTAACAATATAGAATAAAGAGTAAACAAAGAAAATAGATATTCATTGTCATTAATATAAATGAACCATCGAAAAACTAAACTACTGAAATGCCATCCGGGCAGATCGACAATGCAAATACATTAAATCCATAAATGTACAGGTCCAAAAAGCATATAAAAAATGAAAGTACATCCCAACTGTAATGAAAAGAAAATACGTAGAGAATCGAAACCACTACAAAGTACGAGGTAAGCAGGACTGGCTGTTAGGCTCTTCTAACACCGTCATTCTGAAGAAAAAATAAGTGAGCGATTGTGAGTCCAGGGGGACTCCACGGATATATAAACAGATAGATATGCATGACTATAAAAATATCATACAACAGCAATACAGAAATAAGCAGATACAGTCTCACGGGAAAAATCAGAATATATTATCAGTACATTACATGCAAGTGCATACTCATATCCAACTCACCTACAGGATATGAAGGTCATAAATCTCCGAATTTGAATGGTCACCAGACCATAAGTAACAAAATACCTCCATATGTGCATATCATCCAAATTCAACAATAATAGCTCAAACAAATGCAACAAACATAAACAAATGCAATATATATACAATTGTGTATATGATGCAATAACATGGTCACCCCTGACGCCTGTCAGCCACCGTCACCGGTCATGGGTGAGGTCGAGTGGGTAGGGGCTATAACAATTGTACGCACTCTGTCATCACTGTTCCTGAGTGACCGAGTAGATAGAATGGTGGTGAAGGACACCCTCCGATCCCAAGTTATATGGGGGAGCACTGCTCTCATCTCCTCGTATCATGGGAAAGAGGAGGGATCCTGTCTACTACCGCATTACAGAAACCACTACCCATAAGCGGCTGGGCAGAGCCTTGACAGGACAACTACACACACTCTCTTGATAGTACCACTAACCCATGAGTGGCAGTGTGTGCAGATTCTAATATGACTAACAACATGTCTCAACCACAAGGGAGCCAAGGATCATCAGTTATGCGATAATGCAAAGATGGTGCATGACGCTATCACCCATCAAGCAAATCTCAAAATGACATACACAGGTCTAAAACATAAATCATGACATACAAATAACCTACTAGGTATACAATAATGTTGGGTATCAATAAATGTGTTTACTCTCTAGAACCAGAATATCAAGTATAAAAACTGTATTGAAAATAAATTTGAATATGTCAAAAGGTCAAGCAGTAAGTATCAAGAAAGATAAATAAAAGGTAGATAAAGGTAAATCTTACTATTATCCATAAAAAAACTATGCATAAAAACTTGACAATATGTATAGAGATAAGTCAGAAGTACCCACCTTGTAAATAACACATATAATATCGGAAAGAATCTTCCGTCCAGTTGATCCGTATCCAATCAGGGTCCTGTAATAAATGACATAATATTTAGCTATAATAATAAATGATACTTATCTAACCAGCTACCTTAATTAATTACAATTCTTCCTTATGTATAATGCTGATTAATTAATCCCTAGGTGGCTCGCAGTAATTGCAATAATGTTACAAGATCTCTCTCAAACATTCTAGATAAGCTTTAGCCCCTATGCTCTAAGAGACTCAGAACAATTAACCCAACAAAACATGATCTTTTCCCAAACAACTCAATCACAGATCCAATCCCCCTGATCAGTGGTGGCACTCGGCAGAGCCTCAATGAACACATCTAGAAAATAATTCCCATAGCAGGTCAACCATAACTCAACATCCAGCTCAATGTAATTGTCTACCACTCATGGCATCAAAACCCATCAACTTAGTCACCCATAGCAAAACCAATAACATGCATCCCCCTCCCAAAACCTGCTCACGGCAAGACATGAAGTAACTAGCAAACTCCACCCAAATTTCATGGCAAAGAAAAACAGCCCGACCAAAGGACTCGCGATAATGGTTAAAGATCCAAAGACCACCTCTTCAACCTTCTTTTTAAACCAACACACTACTCAACTAAGAGCAAAAACCCTTACCTGTTTTCAAGCGGATGTTGATTGTAGCAGGGAAAAATCGTCTGTTGCCGTCGGCATTGGCGTTAGCAAGGGAGCTACCTCGGCGTGGGGGTGGAGACTGCGTGTAGAGGAGAGAAGAAGAAGGGGAAGAAGAAGGCTGGCAACCTTCCCTTCACTAGCATCGGCACGGCGCGTGGAGAGGATTCGTACAAGGGTGTCCGGCAGTTAGCTAAGGTTTGCGGTGGTGAAGTGAATAGGGTGCAAATCTAGTGTATTTGATTTTTTTTTTATTGTAATTATCCTTAGGGTTTAGTCTTCCCATTTGAGTTATAGTATTAAGTATAAAAAAATTTTCAAACTAAAAAATTGTTAAGGTTTGCACGGAGTTTGCACGGTAATATCATTAGCATAGCAAAACTCTCTTTCTCTATATATATATATAGAAATGCTCTGTTGTGAATCGCGTACGCGACACGGCTGATCGGTCACGGGACCGATCAAGCGTTGGCCTAATATTTATGTGTGCTTATGTGCGCACATAAACATTACCCGTGCCTAATGTTTAGGCGTTGGCCTATTAATGTTTATGTGAAGGCGTTGGCTTATGTGCGCTGTAGAATATATATATATATATATATATATAGATATATATATATATATATATATATATATTCTACAGCGTTTATGTGCGCTTGGCCTAATGTTTTTTATTATTATTATTTTACTTGTAATTGAGTTATTTAGAATTTCATTTTTAAAATTTAAGATTGAAGTATGGTTTTACGTATAAAATATTTAAAATAAAATAAAATGAGATGTTCACTCACTACATGTGTAATATAAAAGTCAGGGTAACAAAATTTTATTTTATATATATATATACACGAATCTCAAAGCACAATGCCGCCTTCATCCGCCGTCTAAGTTCGCACGGCCATTCGTTCATCTGCAATACTCGTGACGCATTCGTGCACGGGAGAATAAAACCCGGCCGTGCACCCTCCGAGTGTGTGGAGAATTTTGGAGCCGCGCGGCGGGACCTACTCCTCCGCCACCGGCCAGTCGCACCCACGTACAGTCGATGCCTGCCGAGTCCAAAAGAGAAGATTCCTCCGATGCACCCGCTGCGTCACCTCCTTCGTTCGCTTCCAGTCAACGTGGACGGTCCGATCTCGATCTCCCCCGAACCAACGGCTCCTCCACGTTCGAACGTGCTTGGTTAGGACCGTTACTCGTACACCTGCGGACGTAATTATTGGACCATGCGGTCGTGACGGCCGTTTCAGTCTTGTAATTATTGACCGTCCGATGGTGAGGGCGATCGCCGATCGGACGGTTTGTGATCGTAATCTCGTTGTGTTCGTCGGAGTTACGCCGTAACAGTGACGGCACCGTTTGATCGCCGTTAGAGGCGAGCGAGAGGTCCACGCCGATCGCCTTTATATCCGGCCCTCGCCGTCAAATCAGATCCGCTCACTGCCCTCGCGTTGTTTCTTACCTTCTCTCGCGTCGCGGCGGAAGACGGTGGCGATGGGGAAGCGATCGGAGAAATGCGGAGGGAATGAGGAATTAGCGGCGAGGAGGTCCGGGCTCGCGGCGACGTGCGGCCGCCGGAGTCAGACTAGGAGGAGGGCGGCGGTGGCGAAGCGGGAACGCCGGATTCCCCACCGGGAGCTCCGGAAACGAAGCGGTGGACTCAGGTCTCCGATCGACGAGCTGACTTGGGGGAATTTAGGCGGCCTCCGGTGCAAATCGAGCCCCGAGCTCGGTCGAATCTCTCGCTGCTCCAGCGACGCCTCCTCCGAAGCGTCGACGACGCCATCGCAGTCGTCGGAGGTATAATTATCTTCAGAATTCGACTTCCGTAGAGTTAAAAAAATCACATCTCGGATCTTCTTTCTCAGCTTGGGCAGCGACGCGATGCTGCTTCGCTCTTCCGATCCAACGGCGAAAGGTTAATTTTCCCTAGTTTCTCGTCTCATTTTGTTAATTTTTTGCCCATTTAATTCCATTCCTAGACTAAATTCTTTCTTAATTTTGTTAATTCAGAGAAGAAACGACGGCCTCGAGCAATCACCGAGGTGAGACTAGCGATGTGGACTCGACTCTGGAGACGGGTCCGTGCAAGAGACGTTGGGCTACAGCGACGCCGCCGGAGGAGGAGCTGGAAGAGTTCTTCGCGACGGCAGAGAGAAATCTGCGTCAGCGATTCGCCAAGAGGTAAGTAATCAATTAATTCACCCCCGAAACAAACTAAATTCCTCCGATTGCAACACCAGAGCTCCATCATTCCTCAACCTAAACCTCTCTCTCCCGGCGCATCGTCGCAGGTACAACTTCGACGTCGTCAACGACGTGCCCATGGCCGGCCGATTCGAGTGGATTCCAGTAACTCCCTGAAGAAAACCAGAAAAAACAAGACTCTTCAATTCCCTCTCCTGTCAGCTCCCCCCTAATTAATTGCGCCATTCAAACTCCCTGTACAGCTACCTCGTGCCTGCGTCCGCATTTCCCTAATTTCCTAATCTAATTTCTCACAGTGACACTGATGCAACCGCATGATGGCACCAGGTGGAGTCCTTCTCTCTCTCCCCCCTTTGAATTCAAGCGTTGAGATTCCTTTTTCTCAGAAAATTGCTCCTTTTCCAGCACATCTGAGTTGGGAATGAGTAAAATCATGAGTCTTGCTTCAAATTCCACGAGCGTCGCCATTAAAATAAGCCTGACTGCGATTGCTTCGGATCTGCTGCGCAATGTGCGCATGTGATCCTCCGGGAGAATGAATGTCACTGTACTGAAAGTCAACATATCATATCCCCCTCTGTTCTTTTTTTGCTTTCGTTCATCATCATCATCATGCATTCATGCTCCTTTTTTTCTTCTGGTCAACTTGTTTGGATGGCTCGCTTGATTAAATCTTCTTCCAGTTGTTTTTAATCCTAAAGTGATCATGATCCACTCGATTGCTCTGAATATGATTTCAGTCGAGTACACTTTTTCTGAAAGATGATTTTTGCTGTTGATGTACTGTCTCTGTGATGTCCTTTGGTGTCGAGTAGAACATGCTGAAATTAATTGCAAATAGGGTTTAAGAATTGCTGTCATCTCTTTTGTTGCTTGATCATAAATTTTCTTCTGTACCATGCAAATCAAACTGTTTGAAGAAGAATCTTATGTGTTCACTGTTTGTAAAATAATGGCAGGGAATCTAGTGGACTCGTAGTTGCTTGTAGCTTAATTGTGGAATTCCAACAAGAAAAAAAGGGAAAAATATATATATATATTTTTGTTGGTGAAAGATTGTGAATTTTTATTAAAAATTCATTTTTGACTGTCTGATCCATCAAAATTGAGTTCTACCATCCTTGTCGGAAAATTTTCAATTAGTTGATGCATGTGTTCATTGTTTGTAAAATAAAGGTAGGGGGGACCTAGACTTGTAGTTGTTGCTATGTAGCTCAATTGTGGAATGTACTTCTTTCACCAACAAGAAAAAAAAATGGAAAATACTTTTTTTTGGTTGGTGAAAGATTGTGAATTTTTATGAAAAATATTTTTTTACTATCTGATCGATTGAAATTCAGCTCTAACATGATGATGATCATCATCGGAAAACTTTCAATTAGTTGATGCATGTGTTTTTTGTTTGTAAAATAAAGGTAGGGATCTAGTGGCTTGGAAATGATTGCTATGTGGCTTAATTGTGGAACATGTTTCATTAACAAGAAAAAAAAAAGATAAAATACTCTTTTATTGGTGAAAGATTGTGAATTTTTATGAAATACTTTTTTTTTTATGATCGATCTTTTTTCATCAAACAGTGACACAAGTGATCTACTTTCTTTCAGATTCATCCAAATTTAACAAGTTTAAGGAATATTGTGGAGTCAACTAATGAATTCTTGTATTTTCTCAGAGGGAATTACAAATTAAAAGAAATTATTTTTCAAAAGTTGTTATTGTCAAAACACAAGTATTATCTTGTTTTTGATTTGGTCAAGAAAATTATTAGATTGTTTAAAATATTTTAAATCAAAAAATAAAATTAGATTTGAATGGCTCAAAAACACTTAAGAATATAAAATATGGAAAACAAATCCTCTGTCCCCAATGGTCTTCTATCTCCGTGTCCCAACTCGTCGGCGATGGCCGACGAGTCCTCCGATCGTTGATCGAAAACTACCGGCAGCCTCCGGCCGCCGCCCCGAACAAAACTATACTCTAGGGAGTACGGTGAACTCGTCGGGGATCATCGCAATTGCGATCTTGACAGATTCACCGTCGAATCCTGCGAGATCGCAATTGCGATGATCTCGACCGATTCATTGTTCTCCGAGGATATCGTTTGATTCGGAACGACGATCGGAGACTAATGACGGTGTCCGATCGACGATCGGAGGACTCACCGGCCATCGTCGACGAATCCGAGATATGGGGGCACGGGATCCTCGGGACAGTGGATCCCGTTTGTAAAATATGATTCAAGAATTACTAAATGAATGATACCAAAATTTGTAAAATTAAAAAATAATAATAATTTGAAAGTACATGCTAATTTTAAAGTACAATTATAAAATATTTTCTTAATTTATAAATTATTTAAGTTATATTAATTTAAATAATTCTAATACATTCTTAACAAATTTAATGTTATTATAATTTTATAATAATGAAATAATATAACCGTTCGCCTCTTAAATTCAAAATATGTCACTTAATTTATACTCATGCAGCCACAATTTTAACATTACATTGATAATTAAAATCTAAAATAAGTGGAATGTTTTTGTTAAAAATTATTCTTTACTATTTAAACATTATATTAAAATTTTATTAAAAATATTTTTCTACGTTTAAAATAATGTATAAAAAATAATTTTTTCTATTTAAATTAAATTACCTAGGCAAGACAATAGCTCCATGACTTATTTATTTGACTCAATTTGACTTAGCTCACTCGACTAAATTAGTTTATTTTTTTATTGGGAATTTATCAAAGGACGTTGATAACTCATTGAAATTATCAAAAGACACACTACACTTTCTAATTTACCAAATAACACGCTAAATTCCCCTTTTATCTCCCCCATCAACCTCCTTTCTAGACTCCATTTCTAAGGCATCCGACACTTTGGAATGATTTTAATTTGAAAAATAAAATGATGATTTAGATGCATGCAATATCAATATTTTTTCCCCTCTTTCTCTCTACGTGTGCAAACCTAGTATATTCTTTTATGTCTTCCATTGTAAAATTCCGCACTATGGTTTAGTCGGCGTCGTTCCCCACCAAAAGCCTCCGCACCTTCTCAGTTCACGTCAAGGGTTTCCGATGAAATCTATACAGATCAACTATCTAAAGTCAAGGGTTTAGGGTTTTGTTGGCCGTCAATACTCTCTTTTTAGAATGACGAAAAAAATGTAGAAATTGTTTCGACCTCTGCTTCTCAATCATTTGCAAAAGTATGTATCGTGGACATGTTTACCTTACAAACTCATACAATCGGTCAAAACAACGCTACTACTAGATGTATTCAAAAAAAATATATATCTAAATATGAAAACTTTTACCAGTTTGAATTAATTTGGTTGTTAATAAATTCAAATTTTAAAAATTATCGACTTCAGTTGATCTTGGGGAGAAACTGTATTAGAACAGTGTGTTAGGTCATTTTAACAGTATTTTTCGAGCATTCACAACGAAAGGAACACATTATGAATTTACTATTTTACATTATTAACACATAGCAATAATCAAACAACCTCCCTTTGGTATTTTCTTGGACATACAAGATATTCAGCATATCCGTGATATATTGGTCAATATATTTCAAAGTTGAGATTCAATATCTCAAACTTTTAGATTCTCAAGTACAACTTATAGTTATGAAATTTAAGCACGAAGTAGTAATAATATAAAATCAAATAATTTGAGAAACTTAATTTTTTTCCATTTTCATTTTGGTCAGCAAAAAATATATAGTAGCAAATAATTAATCATTTTAGATTTTTAGGTGCACCGGTTACCTTCACTAGAAGAGACGTGTCTTTGTTGCTTGGTATAACAAATCGATGTGCTTTGGTTCCTATGAATTCAACTAAAGTATCAGTTGACCTCTTTCTTGCTTTCTTTAAAAAAACTTACCAAATCAAGAATTGAGGAGTTGCTTAAATTTTATTCCTAATGTTATAAAAGATGATGATGTTTTATTATTTTACAAATTCTATATTTTGTATATATTTATTTGTGTCTTATTTTCTTCTAGTACATATAAGATTCTTTTAGGTCTTGTGGATATAGTACATGATTTCACAATCTTGGTAGATTCACAATTACCTAATAGGTTGGAGTCATCTATTAATTTATGACTTCACAATTACCTAATATTGAGGACTTATTTTCATCAACTCAGATATATGACTCCAACACTACATTCCCTTATCTAAAGGAATTTGTTTATCTTTTGTCTGTGAGTTTATTTTTGATGTTAAATTGCATCCCAAATATTTTGTAGACTTTTTTTTTGAATATTTAACACTTTTTCTGATGAATCAGACATGGTTTTTGGAGTATGCTCCAATCCAGAAACTATACAATGTTGAAGGAGCATGAATAAACAAGTGGAGGAATATTCTTTCACATATTAGTAAGGTGAGGGCCTTGTTCGACCAAGTTTCACTTGAAAAGATAAATATTGAAGACTATTCTCTTAGGTTAATATACAATTTTTAAGATTTATTTTCATAATTTGACAGGTTCTGATTGAACTAATCCCTAACCAATGTGAAAATACATTGGTTGAGAACCTTGATTTCATTGATGATATTCCATGTCCAATAGAGACATCAAAATGTTGGGGCAATCTATGGTCCGGAGTGACCATGTGTTTTGATATTTGGGAAAAGAGTTTAAGTTAGGTTTATCCTTATGATTTAATATGTGTATTTGAGTGTGCAGGTTATACAGGTTACACATATTGACTTAGTTGGACGACTTCGATATGGTGAAGAGTGGCATGGAGACAAGCTGGAGGCTTGTGTGCACCCAAGCGACCATGGATAGCAGGGATGATGAGCCAAGGGGCATGAACTTCGAGGCATGCGTGAAGGATGACATGGAGACAAGCTGGAGGCTTGTGTGCATCTGAGGGACGGAAGCCGAAGACGAAGAGGGCACGAAGGCAACAGTCAATGCTGTTGGTGAAGAGTCAGCTGAGTCATGAAGGGACGAGAGCCGAGGGAAGAGGACTCCAAGGGCAAGCCGGGAAGTGGACTTCAAGAGGACACACGTGAAGGGTGGCATGGAGGCAAGCCAAGGGAAGGCTTGTGTGCGCATCCGAGGGACGATAGCCAGTGGAAGAAGACTTCAAGGGGCAAGTCAAAGGAGTGTACTTGAAGGCACACATGGAGGAGGGTCGTTGTAGTGAGGAAAAGGGTTTGTATAAGCTGGGCAGTCGACTGGGAATATAACAGTCGACTGCCAGCACAAATAGAAACTTACAGAAGGTTTTCGACCCTGGACCAGTCGACTGCCCCTGAGCAGTCGACTAGTAAGTAGCCAGAATTCGAACGTTGAGCTGCAACAGTCGAATCTGAGTGGGGGCAGTCGACTGCCCTGGGAGCAGTCGACTGGTAGGGCACTTTCCAGCTTTGAGCTTTATTTAAAGATGCTCGGGTTTGGCTGAAAACCCCTGACGAAACAAGCTTGGTTAAGGCTTGTTAGTAGTCTTTAGAGCTCAGAGGTGTACTTGGATTTGTGGCGAGATTTTTTCCACCCACAAGGAGCTACGCGAGCTAGCCGGAGGTCATCCGGGGAGTGATCCACCGAAGGATCGAGGGATCGTCCACCTCACGGACTGTCGTGGAGTAGGAGTCTTCATCTTCGAACCACGTAAATAGGTTTGTTAACATTATTTAGTTTTATTTTAGTATATTCCACTTGCGCAACTAACCTTGCATGAAGAACGAACCGAGAAATTGCTATTCACCCCCCTCTAGCAAGCCGTCAACGATCTAACACAAAATTGATGTCACAACAGCTGGAAGCCAATGTCCATTGGAATATATCATAATTGTATCATTTAAGTAAACCAAATCAAGGAGCTAACATTGGCGAATAAGCACCTAAATGAAAGGGTAAAAAAATTACTTGAAATAATAGAAATAAAGGCATGGAGGCCTAATTAATCGAGCGATCTCGTAGTCAATCCTTATCCTTAACCAATTGTTTATGGAACAAAGAATAGGAGAGGATGTAACCGAAGTCGCTATGATTACAGGGATACTCCAATTGATAATTCATCATGGAGGTAACTTTTTACATAAGACGAAGCGGATGATGATACAAATATGTGAGCCCATGGAGAAGATTATAGAAGGAGCGGGTGAAAAATTTGTAAACGAACCTGATGTTGTGGACACGGGGAAAGGAAAAATTAATGGGGATGATATGGAAGAATAAAGAGACACTATCACAATTATGAAAGGCAATTTTGAAGAAGAGGCAATGAAGGAAGCAGTTAGGATTGCCCAACTTAACAAAATAAGGAAACAAAAATGATTAACAGTTAGGATTGTCCAACTTAACAAAATAAGAAAACAAAAATGATTAACGAGGTTTTTCCAACCTCAGGTGACCGGCCCGGCCTCACGAAAGTTTCCCACCGGCCACCAGGGTAAATCGGGAAGCGCTCGCGGTGGGCGGTCTAAAAGCTCAGCGTCCCAGGATTCACACACATTTAGAGAAAAAATTCCTGTAAATACATCATAGCTGGGAATCGAACCGCGGATGCCTGGGATAGCGACTAGTCGTCCTACCACAACACCATAACCCCAGAGGCAACAAAATAAGGAAACAAGCTATTGTTGTAAGTGTGTATTTGTATATAAATTAGTTTTAGTCATTTATTTTTAATCATTAATTATTTTTTTTTATGTTTATGGTCGTAGTATTTGAAGAAGCAATTTAAGACTTCAAAGAAGAAAAATAAGATGAAGATGTAACCTATTTGATAAAATAATTGGATAACCTAAAATATGGTAGTCTGAATTTTGAATTACATAGTTTACTTAATTAAGTGATAACTTACGATAAGTATTTCGGTTCTTTAATTTATTTTCCTGATTTATAATAATTGATTTAGTTTGCATGTTTACAATTGAATTAGTTTGGGAGGAACTACCTTTTGGTTTAACTATGCCTTCTTATCCGATGTGAATGGAGAGATTTTTTACAATAGGAGTGTTGATGGACACCTATTGTAAAATTCTATTTAGGGGGAATCCTCGTTTGATAGTTCATACAACAAATCTATATATTGTTCAACCATCTTAACGGTAAGGAATGTAAATGATTTGAGAATATATGATATTATAATAAATTTTATTATTTGGTTAAGTAATACCTTCTTTGCATATTTGTAGTCAATAATAAAATCCTCAAGGAAGTTTGTCATGTAACAAGTGATAAAGACAGATATCGAAGATGAAGGGGTTAGATATATTTTTATATCTTTGTCTACTGATAAGACACATTTTCACTTGTTTTCGACGGACACCAAAGCAATGACTTATAAACATTACGATTCTCTTGCAAGTGGTTGTAAAACGAAATATGATTTTGATGTAACAGTGAGCATCCAATATTTATGTGTATGCTAGTACTTCGGTATAAATTCTAATTCATGTCCATTTTAATTTCCTATTAATTCGAATTGGAATAGGAGTTAAAACAATATATGTTATGTCATCGCAAGTGCACAGTTACATCATCAGTAATAAAAAATATCGATCCATAGAGACTGAGATTTAAGCACTAGCTAAGGTTGCGGAGGAAGTTATCTAGGCTAACGAAAGTAGGAGTGGTCTCTAACTCTAAAGAATGTGAACTAGAAAGAATGAGAGAAGGATGAGAGGTCTAAGAGTTCTAGGGGTGAAAGTGGTTTGAAATACTTCCTAGGCTTTTGGTTTCATTACAATACTAGTTGATGTACTATAGATTATTCATATCATACTCTCTATGTTTAAGCATTTATAGAGATCCTAACTAGGTACTGGTGTGAACCTGTAGAAGTGCACCGGAGTACGTCTCCCATGACTATCCAATGTCATTAAGTAGAGAAGGTAACTTAGAAAGTCTAGTTAAAGGGATACTCCCTGTCACATGAGAGCCCTCCGGTGATAAGTCTCTAGATTACACAAAACACTTCCTAATACAGGATTGAGAGAAACCCATTAAGCATTATTAGATAACCTCTTGTAGAGGATTGACTTCCATTTCAATGCAACGCCCAAGATGTTCGGTGAAAAGTGTACTCTTTATCACAAAGGGTGCCCTAGTCATACGATCTCAAACATTCTCTCCACATGGTGACCAAATCTTCACAACCACATGAATTCACCACATATACATTAAATCAAGCACATACAAGACACAACACACATGGAACAAGGATAATCATATAATTGAATAAGAAAATAATCAAATCCATAGTATTTATATCAACAATCACATTACAATTACTCCCCACACCCTAGAGATCGGAGTTCTACTCCATAAAGAAAGGAATAGAAATAAAGATATAAAAAAGGCAAGCTTCTACTCAATTTACGAGAAGAAGGAAACTTAGCCTAGTGTCGAATCCATGTCTTTGAAATCAAATCCTTGCTTAGGAGGTAGAAAGGATACAGACTCTGACTTCAGATCATCAATTATTGGTCGAAATGGTGTCGGATTTAGACCTCTTGGGTCTTCCTTAAGGGAAGAACCCTCCTCCCCATGAAAATGGGGAGAACTTCCCTTTTTATAGGCAAGGGCACGACTCTACCTCGCTGCGTCACATGGTTGTGCCTAGTAGGCATGACATGATCGTGTGGACTTCGCTAAAGGGAGGCACGGTCGTGCCTTAAAGGCACGATCCTTTCGTGGTTAACTCAACTAGGTGAGGCACGACCTACCCGTGTCACTTTCGCTGGAGGGAGACATGGCTATCCTATTGAGCAAGGTACAAACGTGTGAGCATCTGGAATTGATTTTGTGTGCTTTTAAAGGACATGCCCATTCCTTTGGGACATAGTTTGGCCATGTGAAACTCTGGGAGTAACTTGGGTGTGGCTTGGAGAGACATGACAGTTCCTTTGGGACATAACACCGTCGTGTGAGCTTTGCTGAACTTGTTTTTCAAGTGAATTTTTGCTCCAAATTATCTCCAAACCGTGTCCTATCATGAAAAACATCAAAAGACTAGATCTCCGAACAAATCAGAGTAATCATGCTGATAAATGATAAAATGGGATGCGAGAATATAAATCTCAAGCAAGAAAAGCTTGTGAATGTGTGTTAAATAGTGTCTAAAAACATATATAATCTACATGCATCAATATACACATGAGCAACTTACTACTATTCATTCATATTTTGAAAGTCATTATCCCTTAAATCAATGAGCATCTCTCACAGGTAGAATATCTTCAACAAGAAGTTAGGTAAATAAATGAGAAACACATTGTTGAATATAAAATGTGTATATTAAATATCGAATACTAAATTGTTCATGTTATTTCAGCGTTGATTATGCCTTCTTGTGATATAATAAATTTGATGTCTGCTATATGATACGAAGTAGACTTTAAACAAGAAAACATGAAAAAAAAATCAGAATTGATGTACTAGTATTAATTTTGAGGGACAGGTTATGCAAAAGATTATTGTAAAGCTAAATAGTTGGGTAGGGAATGTAAAACTATAATTGTGTAGAGTGTTGTTACTGTTGGAACCCGGATGGCTAGAGGGGGGATGAATATAGTCAATCACTTGAACTTTAAACACTTATCCAATTTCTGCACTTCACTTTGTTAGTAGCACAGCGGAAGCATGAAAACAGAGTATGCAGAAAGAAAAAAAAAACAGGAAACAAAACAAATTAACACCACTAGCAAGATAGCTAACAAGGAGGGTTTATAAGGTTCGGGGATAACTTGCCCCTACTCCTTGGCGTGCCCTTAAGGTGTGTGATCCCATGATTGTCCATTGATCAAGCCCTGGTTAACACCGGATAGAAAGCAACCTCCTTCTCGGTGGAGAAACCTCTCCACAGCGTGTTTCAATCAAGGATATAGTTTTAAGCACAATGAAACACAAGGAAGATCTTACTTAGCACTTGGCAAAGACAAGAACACAACAGGCTTCTCCAAGCTCCACCCAGCGACGATCTCACGCAAGAATCTCTTTCTCCGTGTCTTCTCGCTGTTGGATTTCAAGCCTCTTGTTCCTTCCTCCAAGTGCTCAAACAAGGAGTGGTCGCTTCTCAGATCTCAAGAGCTTGCTCAGAAATGATGGAACAGCAAGATCACAATCACGCAGCAAGCCCCAAGAACTTCACAGCAATACTGATTCGTAGAAAATTTTTCTCGTTGTTGTTGAAGACTTCTTGCAACCGGCGCTTAAGTCTTCTCCACACAGCTCCAGGTCACCATCCCACAGCAGCCTCCAGCTACTCTCCTGCAACCACCAGCCACCACTGAGCCCTTCTGGACCTCCTGAGCTTCTCTCAGACCAGCCCCAGACAGCAGCTCCAGCCAGCGGCCAGCGCCCGTTGCAACCTGGGATGGAAAACAGACAAACCTGCTCCAACGAAAGACCACCATAGGACTCTCTTGAGTGTTTTGAATCCTTCCCTGTCACCTGCAGCTTAATCAGTGGGTTAGAGCAGCATATCAAGCAAGAAATCAAGGATCAGAGATCAGGCACAATGTATCAGATATGCTCAGACGCGATCAGAGCGTCTGACAATGTAATTGAATTAAAGTGATCGGTCACCAGACCGATCCAGGGCTCGTGGGTCCGTCACCTGACCGAATCCACCGCTTCGCTGGGACTCCCAGCTCTCGCCGACAACACAAGCCTGATCGGTCACCGCACCTATCAAGTGAAGCTTGATCGGTCACCAGACCGATCAGAGTGAAGTCTGATCGATCACTCAGACCGATCAGGTCTGGATGAACAGTAATCTCGGAAATCAGATCCTAAGTCTTTGATCGGTCACCAGACCGTTCAAGAGCTGATCCACGGGGG
Organism: Boesenbergia rotunda; assembly: GCA_024364735.1. Taxonomy (NCBI): domain Eukaryota; kingdom Viridiplantae; phylum Streptophyta; class Magnoliopsida; order Zingiberales; family Zingiberaceae; genus Boesenbergia; species Boesenbergia rotunda. The sequence continues at coordinate 310,341 of JAGFNQ010001008.1, forward strand.
AACTCAACTCACTGTTCACTCCCTGATCGGTCACCAGACCGATCAGGAGCAAGGCAGTGAGGAAGCTGCCTGCTCCCCTGATCAGTTCACCGGATCAGATCAGGAGCCAACACAAGGCAACAACCTGCTTCTGATCGGTCACCAGACCGAATCAGACATCGCTGGATCGGTCACCAGACCGATCCACTAAGGAGCAACGTGCCAACTCCCGATCGGTCACCAGACCGATCCAGGGACGCAGACCTAGCCTTCCAAGCTAGGATTTTTCCATCTAACCCTCCAAGTTGGGACTTTTCACCTAACCCTCCAAGTTAGGACTTTTCACCTAGCCCTCCAAGCTAGGACTTTTCACCCAACCCTTCCGAGTTAGACCTTTTCCACACCTAGCCCTCCAAGCTAGGATTTTTCACCTAACCCTCCAGTTGGGACTTTTCACCTAACCCTCCAAGTTAGGACTTTTCACCTAGCCCTCCAAGCTAGGACTTTTCACCTAGCCCTCCAAGCTAGGACTTTTCACCCAACCTTCCGAATTAGGACTTTTCACCACCTGGCTTCACTTACCAGGACCCGGCTTCACTCACCGGGATTTCCAACACCTGGCTTCACTCACCAGGACCCGGCTTCACTCACCGGGATTTCCAACACCTAACCCTCCAGGTTAGGATTTCAATCATCCCATGCCTAATCCACGATCAGGTCTTAATCATAATCAGAATCATAATCAACCTAAACTAAAATCGGTGTCAACACCAAAATAACAATAGGGTCAGACTGCATCAATAGTTACTTTAATATATTTGTAGTTATACATATTAATAGTGTTGTTTGAAAAATAGTTTAGTATGAAATGTTTAAACTACAATTTGTA
>JAGFNQ010001009.1:0-28193 GCA_024364735.1 Boesenbergia rotunda
AATTTGAGAAATAGAGAGATTTTTTTTTTAAAATTTAGTCATCCAAGAGATTTGAACCCTAGATGCATGCTAAAATAAAAATTAAATTTACCATTAGACCCACTATAAATAACATTTCTGAAGGAGTCAAATTATATATATATATATATATACACACACACACACACACACACACACACTAAGAATATAAAAATTTCTACACTAAAAAAATAAAATTTTCTATATAAAAATAATGTTATTAAAAAATTGGGATAAAAATTTCTATACTAAAAAAATAAAATTTTCTATATAAAAATAATGTTATTAAAAAATTGGGGGGTCATGACCCCTCCAGATCCCCATGTAAATCCGCCCCTGGACCTTATGTAATTGCAGAAGAGGAAATATGCTACTCTCCAAGTGCATGATATGTTCTACAAGGCAGCATATTCTCATATCTGTATAGTTGCTATGTTAAAAGCCAATATAATATAATTGTTGAAGTGTACATCAAGATTTATTAGGAGAAGAGGTTGAGCCTTGAAGACTATGGCTAAATCATATGCATTTTTAGTTCATGAAAGCCGTTTCTAGTTTATGTTCTCCAAAAAAGTAAAAGAATTTGAAAATTGACCTTTGACACCATTTTGTTATAAAGTGTATTTTTTTTTTAAATACTGAAGATGCTTGATCTTCAAAATAGGTAAAGAATTAATATAAAATGTTGAAAAGAAATATAAATCTGGTAATGACAAGAGAAAGATGTTGACTTTTGAGTTTCTGTAAATAAACACGTTTACCAAGGAGCCTCTTTAGCGATTGTCTCCTGTAACATCCATGAGTAAGCATTATTAATTTTCTCAAACTAATATTCTACGTGCTTTTTCAAATTTAATTCAATGAATATTATTGCTTTGTAATTGGCCATTTCAAAATCCCAATTCAATGACTGATCGAGAATCTATAACAAATGTGATTGTCATATTGCATTGATTGATTTCAATTATTATTTTATCTCAAGTATTAGCAGAAAGACATTTATATGTTCTTGTTTTAACCTCCACATTTATGATTGCTTTTCAACTTTTGATCTCAGGTTGCATTGGATGTTGATTACCATCGCAACATGTATTTGTCTCACCTAAAAGTGAATCCCAAGGAAGTACTTGTTGGATGGTAGGTTAGTCTATGGTTTTTTTTAATGTTATCATGTATAGAGTTGTCTTATTTCATAGTTTCTTAATTCTGCACCTTTTTATTATTTGAAAATGGAATAAAAAACTTATGATCTTTTTCGCTGGTTACCACTGTTCACGTTTTTGTATTAATCTAAAAATGGAATACTCAATTTATAGGTTATTTTTTCTGATAATTACTGTCTTATGGGGCTCATATACTCTCTAGATAGTGTCTTCTTAAGCTATTTATATGATCATATTGTTTTCTTCTTGGAAGCTTTTCATTTCCATCAAATAGTTCTTAGCCATTACAACTAAAATTGACATATTATTGATTTAACTTTTTCTATATGGACAGGCATTCCTCTTTAAGTTAATAATGCACATTTTTAGTTGCTCATTACATGTTTATCGAAAACATGATATTTTCTTTTGTTAACAAGATCACTGTCCCTCATGTTCTGGATTCCTTGTCTCAAACAACAAACATTGGCCTTTAGTATCCTATACTGCTTCAACTTCATCTGATGTGGTTGTGAACTATTGCTCCTGAGTAATTTATCTTTGTTTTAACATACTGTACCATTATTGTGATCTGATTTCACCATAAATGCTTTCTGTCAAAATAACAAGATTTTGTCAGCGTTTATTTTGTAACTAATCATGATTCTGTATCACCAACAATGCCTTTGGTGCTTGGAACCAGCTGTTGTCTTGCTAATTTGTTCAATTCTAGTAGTTAGCTAAATCTGTTTAGTTCATGTCCTAATTGAAGGTTGAGTCACTGCCATGATTATTAACACTGAAGCAACTGGTAAAAGAGTTAGGTTTTTCTCATCTTGAAAACTACTGATGCCTCTTGCTTAATCCTAATCTCAGGTTTTCTACTGGCTTTGGTGTTTCTGGTGGGAGCGCATTGATACATGAATTCTATGTAAAAGAACTTAAAGAAGCACAGAGTTCTATTCCGCCTATCCATCTCACTGTTGATACAGGGTTCAAAAATGGGGAGGCATCCATAAAAGGTTATGTCTCTTCGAATTTGTCTCTTGGAGATAGACCACTTGCTGCACAATTTCAAGAAATTCCCTTGGATTCGAGGATGATTGAAGCAGAACGGGTTGGATGTACGAACCTTGACTTGAGTAGTTTAAATATTTTACATTTATTTTGAAGTAGGACAGGCTGGATGTGTGACCTTTGGGTTAGTCTAGTTTTACATCTTGCGCTTTTATGTCATTATTGGACTGTGTCTAGAATACAAGTTAGTAATCCTATTTCTACCGTCTTAGAACATGATACAATGTGTATCTACTTTGAGCCTGCTGATTCATGCCCTTTATTGTGGAGCAAAAAGTGATAACGCTCACCCCAGATGCCCAGAATCGCCAGCCCCTGGCTAGATACAGACACTCAACAAGGCATTCATGCCCTTTTGGGTGTTTTTGAATCAAATTCCATCCACAGATGGAGCATCTCAAACATAGGCAAAACCACACAATAATCTAAATGCACTGTCATGTGGAATAGCTTAACTGAATCAGTTTTTCTATAGTTTTAAGACTACGGTTCCAGGAAATGGTGCATTTATTAACCATTTGTTTGAACCATCCATATACATTTACTCGAAAGCTGCTGGACTAAATAAGAATATTTTTAGCTATAGCCCCAAAAGATACATTTACTTTACATCTCCTAAATTTTGTAAGGATGTGCTTTCTCCTTTTTTATATTACCAAATCTTCTTATTTTATTTTTGTTTAGTTATTTCCTTTCTGTAATATAGATTTTTTTTACATCATTTATTCAGTACTAATAACAGGGTGGCATCCTTTCTGTAATATGGATTTTTAATTTAACTACAATGTAACTGCTTTTTGTTTTGGGTTTGGTAGTTGACATCTTGAAGTCAACTGTCGTTGACAAGCTCCCCAATGATCTTGAAGGAATGGAAGCTTCAATGGAGAGATTGCACTCTCTGCTCGATGAGATTTACAAATATGTTGATGATGTTGTGGTAAGGGTCTCAACTATCAATGGTCTTTGCACCTTTCCATTTGCAGGTATAAAATGTAGATTTTCTATGATTTTCCAGGAGGGACGAGTAGCCCCAGATAACGATATCGGGAGATTTCTGGCAGACACATTGGCTTCAGTTCCAAGAATGTCTCCTGCAGCTTTTGACAAGGTCTTCAATGACAAGATTCAGGTGAAGACTCTTTCCAAAATCATAGTTGTTTTTGCCAGCAACTGTTTAAATTGTTTTTTGCAAGTCATTTTTCTGACTGCTTATGTGAGGCCCTTTTCTTTGTTACAGGACAATCTCGCTTTAGTTTACTTGTCAAGCCTTATTAAAACGCAACTTGGCATTGCTGAAAAGCTGAATACAGCCGCTCAGATATTGTAAAGCATCAGCGATTTGAGATGAAAATGACAGCGTATGTTCTCTTGTTTTGACCGGTCATCCTTGTTAATGGCATTGTTGAAGTTGCCCTAGTTATGGACATTGCTATTTTCTGTCTTCAGTTTCGCTCCAATTGCTGGTGCTTCTTTTCCAAGTAGATTCAATACTGTTTATATTCCGTAGTATTGTAGTCGACAAGTTTTGTGAAATTGATTTACTAGCTTTGCAATCTTCGGAGGCATGTTTGGCTATTTGTTTCTAGGTTTCCAAAGTCTTTACTTTAAGAATCTTTTATCACTGCAATCTCCAAAATGATCTTATGTTGAAAAATCATGCATATTTTCTTATGCTATTATTGAATTTTCTATTGTTTATTCTACTCTGATTACATGCTAATTTCTTTACTTTATTTAGTAAATGTAATTATCATAATAAGTTATCTAATATTATTACAACAACAAGACTCACAGCCTTTAAGGTGATTTTTGCAAGTTCTTGCTGGGCTTTGGCTTTAACCAGTTTTTTTTTTTTCCCTTCAAACAAACATAACTTATCTACACTCCCTTCAACCTTAGTCAAACTATTAGATTTTCTCGGATTCTTGATCAACTAGAGCACGCGAGTTTTAGAAACAGGTGCCCAAATAATGTGATTCTCTTGGATTTTTCATGTATTTTGGGGACAGACTTTCAGTTGGTCAATTATTTAACCTTTCATTTGACTAAACCATTTTAGTCTTGTAGGAAAGCATTTTATTTACCTAAACCATGCACTCAGTCAATTAGAATCTCCTATGGACTCATGGATGTCGAGTCAAGAAGGCTAAGCTAGGAAGGTTTGAGTTGCCAAGGAAAACTCAACTGCCAGGGAAGGCAAACAAATATATTAGCAACTAATCACTGGTGGTTCGAGGTGAATTGAACATACTTGAACTCTTGTCACCAAGAAGGCAAAGGAAGAGCAGAGGTGGAGAACGTGGGAGAGGAGTTGCTTGTTGGATGGATTATTTTCTCTTATATTCTGTGCATGGAGGGAGCCTTCTTTTATAGGCTTGAAAACCTAAAAAATGATTTATCAGGTTGGGTAGGGACGGAACCAGGGAAAAAATATCGAGGGTGCTACATTACACGGATAATTTTTTTTTTTGTACAACTGAATAACTATATTTAATAATTAAAATTTTACATCAATAATAGTCAAAATAATAAAACACAATTATAAAGCTATTGTTGATGAACACTGGACGAAGTATTAGTGTTTGATGTGGATTTGCTGCGACAAGTTGGTACAAAAGGAGGCAATTGGATTCTATGAGACTGCATTTGTTGAAAATGTTGCAATATTTGCTCATTTTCAATTGTAGAAAAAATATCTTCTCAATTTATACAATTAGACCGTCATTCATCCATTCATCTCTCATTCTACTAAGTAAATCAGTCTTCATTGCAGAAAAAGCTCTTTCAACGGAAGCAGTTGCAACTGGTAAAACTAATGCTAACTCTATCATACGACAAATCAATGGGAAAACCAAATGTTTTTCAGTTTTAATCGATATCTGAGTCAGAATTTTTAAGTCGTTAATTGAAGAAAATTGAGGATCATCTTGCAAATTATAAAAGTAACTCATAAGTTATTCCAAAAATAAATAATCAGTACCACAAAAGTCTTCGGGATAAAAATCAGCAAGACGGATGAGTTTATGAACATCAAATTGAGAGAAATAGTTTCTTGGATGAAGCTATGCTATGCAACCAAGCAATTCCGTACTAACTTCTAAAAAACGATTATTCATCTCTGGTATAATTAAATCAACAACCTAGCATTCAAATTTGCAACCATATTAAAATTATTAATCAATGAAATTTCTTTAACAAACAAAAAAAATAAATTTTTAGAATAATACCTAACAAAAAAATCTCCACATGATAATGATGAAAATTGGTGATGAGTTGCCCTCTGCGCTTGCTATGACCATGGGTTAGCATATTGTCCTCCATATCAAGTATTGGGATCATATTTAATTCACAAAATTTGTTAATTTGTTCCAAAATTATCTGTCATCCATCTTCCCTAAAGTCTCGTAGTCAACTTTTCAACTTTTCACACTTCTAATCAAGGACATATCTAAAAAATTCACTTATAGTATAACTAGGCTAGATATAAGTTGAATCTGTGTAAGTTGATCTCTCCTATTACAAGATATACCAGATATATTCACAATCATGGTGATGTATCCAAAAAATTCACTCAGTATAATTTTCATTGACAACAACAACAAGAATTAATTGGAGTTGGTGAGAGAAACAATGAACATACATTGTAAATTGATTCTCTTGCGGTATCAGAGATTTCAACCCATTGAACTTATCGTGCATATTTGAAGTTCCATCATATCCGTGGTCTCTCAATCTAGATAATGATTGATCCAGGCGTATGATTTATAGAAGAGTCGAGAGCTCGGCCGGGTTCGGTTGCCGATCTGAATCGGTGTTAAGCGGGTCGGGACCCTCGAGGTCAGCCTTCTGAGGTCGGGGACCCTCGAGGTCAGCCTTCTAAGGTCGGGACCCTCGAGGTCAGCCTTCTAAGGTCGGGGGCCGCGAGGTCAGCCTTCTAAGGTCGGGACCCTCGAGGTTAGCCTTCTAAGGTCGGGGTACTCGAGGTCGGCCACGGAGATCGGGGCACTCAGAATAGATCAGCTAGGTTTGGGATGAGCAAGGCAGGTCGTTCGAGGTCAGCCTCTCGAAATATACTAATAGAGGTCAGGTATTTACGATTGCACGGAGATATCCGGACAAACGCGAGCCTCTCTTAACATATGAGCTTTCCTTATCAGACATGCGGAGGTAACCCCTTCTGACGCAACCACTGCCTGGCAAAGCCATCATTAATTAAAGAGGGACAGAGAAGACAGCTTCAGTATGGTGTCGAGCGGCGGTAACAGTCTCTCAACATTAATGTAGCTGTCCCTATCATAATCTGTCTCTCGATCTTCTCTTAATGAGATGTGACAGCTCGCACGTGGGGAGACCCTTCCTCCCCCCCTATATAAACCCCATTGAAACTGTAGAAAAGGGGTCGCTGCCATTTTGCAACCACTCCACCATATTGAGAGCCTCATTTCGGTCCGACCTCCCCACTACAGCAGACCGAGTCGGCCGGGTTAGACCGAGTCGCCCAAGGAGGAACCGATCTTCGCTTTAGCATATTGTCCTCCATATCAAGTATTGGGATCATATTTAATTCACAAAATTTGTTAACTTGTTCCAAAATTATCTGTCATCCATCTTCCCTAAAGTCTCGTAGTCAACTTTTCAACTTTTCACACTTCTAATCAAGGACATATCTAAAAAATTCACTTACAGTATAACTAGGCTAGATATAAGTTGAATTTGTGTAAGTTGATCTCTCCTATTACAAGATATACCAGATATATTCACAATCATGGTGATGTATCCAAAAAATTCACTCAGTATAATTTTCATTGACAACAACAACAAGAATTAATTGGAGTTGGTGAGAGAAACAATGAACATACATTGTAAATTGATTCTCTTGCGGTATCAGAGATTTCAACCCATTGAACTTATCGTGCATATTTGAAGTTCCGTCATATCCGTGGTCTCTCAATCTAGATAATGATAAACCATGTTGCACAAATAAAGCATCAATAGCCCTTTTCAAAGAATGAGATCTAGTGTTAGACACATGCACAACTACAATAAATCCTTCAATCACACATTCTTCTTTATTCACATATCTCAAAACAACTCCCATATGCTCCTTCACTACATTGTCCTGAGCTTCACCAACTATCAAAGAAAAGAATTTATTTCCAATATTATTGATTATAGCAAGTGTGATCTTTAAGGCATAAGAACGTGTTAATTTCTTTTGAATTTTTGGGGAAGTCATTTGATTGTTTGCAAGAGCATTTTGCTTTATAACTTTGGAAACCTCTTCATTTCGTTGACTATACCATTCAAGCAACTTAAGAAAATTATCTCTATTTGAAGAACTAGTTGGCTCATCGTGTCGTCGAAAAGGTAACCCTTGCTTTAATAAAAAGCGTACACATCCAACATTGTTGTTAAACGAGTGCGATAATTAATTTCTATATTGCGTCCATGTACTCGTAAAATATTTCCCACACTATGCCTTTGAGCTTGAAAAGACTCAAATTGTATTCTAGTTTCATTGTGATAACTCTTCACGGTCCCCATATGACGATTGAATTTTTTTAATGTCCTTTTCCAATTATTGTATCCATCTTTGATAAAGATATTATCTACATTTTCTTTATGTAATGGTTTGAAAAGTTATCATCAAAAATAAAATACCGTATCTTTTGATATGCTATATTCTAGTCATGTATATTTTTTATATCAAGTTTCTTAAAAACTCCTTTCTTGATTACTAAAAGTTATTTTCGGAAACACATGATCATTTGGTTGATAAGGTCCTTGGAGCACATATTCTCTTCGAGCTTGATCTCGAATAGCAATATCAAATTCTTCAATTGGTTTTCGTAATCCCAGATCACAAATAATATCATCCAAATTTAATTCAATATGAGATTGATTTTCCACTTATTCAATAATATTACACCCTGTTTGGAAACTTTTAAGTAAGGAATTAGAATTCAATTCCGGTCAGAATTGAATTCCGACCGGAATTGAATTCCAATTCCCATGTTTGGAATGAATAGTAAACAACAGAATTGAATTCCAATTCCCATGTTTGGAATCAATCGGAATTGAAATCAATTATTATATTTTTACCATTTTACCCTTAAGCAAAATAAAGATGGAAGCAGAGTTGCAGCAGGGTTACAGCAGGGTGAATTAGTCATTTTAAAGTTGGAAGGGAATGGAATTCAATTCCTTTCCCAAATCAGACTCTTTTGGGTCTGATTTATTTTGGGGTGTGTGAAGGGAATTGGAATTCAATTTCTTTCCAATTCCTTCTTAAAATTTGCTACCAAAGAAGGGAATTGAATTCCAATTCCCTTGGGAATTCCAATTCTCTTCTTTCCAAACACGCTGTTAGGCTGATTAGAGGAGGCAGAATTACGAATTCGTTTAAAAAATCTCTCATATCCTATATAAATAAATAATTAAAAATAAATTCATGTATATTATTTAAAAAAAAATAATTCTAATAAATAATAATCACAAATCTAAAATCCTTACTACAATACTATCCAAATTAATTTAATAAATGATAAATGTAAATTTATAAACTAATCAAATAATAAAAAATTTTAACCACAAATCTTACCTATGAATCTGCTATCTTTCTGCCACCTGCCGCCTCACACCTGCGATCAACTCTGTGTACGTGATCGACCCTATCAATTAACCCTACGAATCTACGATGTTGCTTGCTGCCATCTGTCAGCTGCTGCCTCACACTCGTGATTTGTCCATTGTCGCAGGCCCGCCACCGTCTCGCCTAGAGGCTGGAGATGGAGAAGGGAGGTTTGGGGTAGCTAGGTTTCAGACAGTCTTGAAGAAAAGATATGAAGAAATGGGGAAGAAGCCGACCTGACGAAGAGGATTTGCAAACGGCAAATCGCAATCGTTGCCGATTTGGACAGAAAAGGAAAGATAGAGAAAAAAATTAGGTCATTAGGATTTAAGGGTGCTCTTTAGAAAAAAAAACCCTAGAGGGACCCATCACATTAAGTAATAAAGTAAATGTATTTTGTTATTTTAAAAGAAAAGATAAGCTTCTTCCACAAATGATAGCAAGGAAAAAACATCGCGGTCGCAGGTGAGCGGTGGCGGTAAGCAAAAAAAATTAGTGTTGTCTTCTTCTCCGATAGGCGGTAGCCCATAGCTGTTGGCGCCTGTGGGCTGTGCAGGTCTCGTTTGCGGATTATGAGGGCTAAAATACAGCCTCTATAATTTTTATAATATTATTAGTTATAATATTAGAGGGGCTACCAGATTGGGAGAGGCCCTCCCTTAGCCTCCGTATGCTTCTGCCCTTGAGGTTGAGTAATATTTAATTTGGGGCAATCGGCTCGGTTTCATGAAAATTTTTCACTGGCCGTTAGGGTAAATCGGAAAGTATTCATGTCGGACGGTCTAGAAGCCCAATATCTCACCGTTACGCGTCCCATTTAAAAGACAAATTTTAACAAAATTCACTGTGGTTGGGGATCAAACCATGAGTATTTAGGAGATAATTTGTCGTTCTTCCATTGCATCATTACCTGGGGGATTATAGGCTTGAAAACCTAGTAGTTATTAAGTATTGCCAATTAATGGTCATTACTTGACTAATCATTGTCTTAGTTGACTGACAATTTAGGATCAACCATTCAGGTCGCCCATGGATGTGTCCATTTTGATTCCATTATTAATGTGTACATGTCAAGTAGTAGAAAAATAATCCCAAGTGACAAAAAGTTGGTTGGATTGTTTGGGTAATTTTTTTCCAGACTGATCCAACATTAAACATGTAGATCATGTTTGTACACGAGTCAACTTGGGTTAGTATAATCTGAGCTCTGGATTTGGGTCCTCTGCCAGCAGAGCCGATCCTTATTGTCTAAAGGCCCTGGGCGAAATTATAAATTATGCCCTGGCCGAACGAACAATGTGACTTTCTTTCTGAGGCTGATGGCTACCAAGTAAAGTAAAAGAAACCACTCCATTCACACATGTCCTAATCTAGAAGATCTAAGAGCATAGGGATATGCACACACATAACTAATGAATACACAAAGTAGTTGAGTTATTACTTATTGTTTCAAGTAGAGCAGGAAAAAATGCATTATCTACAACAGAAGTATCTCTCATACCGACACTGTTTTTTAATCATTCTTAATTGTCTTCTCTTAAAACAGAAATAGGAAATGAAATGAGCATAGTTAACATCAAAAGTCTGAATTTCAAACACGATTTCTTGATTATCCGATGGACACAAGTTCCTCCATTTTCTTGTGCATTTTGTACTGCAACATAGTGGGAGCACAATCCACAGGTAGATGCAATTATCTTATTAGCAATAAGAAAATAAAGGTTTAAGTATGCTAAGAATTTGCAAGCCATTATAAAAGGAATGCTGAAACTGTATAACCAAGCGTTGCTACACAAGTAATCATGAAATTAACAATCACCTTGTGCATTTTTGGATTCTGTGCTTGCTCCATGATTCATGAGGATGCAAACTATTTCAGTCTGGTTAAAAACTGCAGCCTACAATGAAGAAAATATTCCAGCATACATACCAGCCTTAATGAATTTGCCAAAAGAGAGATAATAAAGTATCAGACTGGTTAAACACAGAATTGTTCAAGAAAATGAAAGTTCATTGCAAGCATACAAACCAGAAGAACAAAAAAACGACCAGTCCACCAGAGATAATATATCTTAAAAAAATACAGAGATAACTCATTTAAAATGCCTTCGTGATGCACTTTTAAAGACAAAATCATCAATAATAACATCATAGTCAATGTTTTCCAAAATATTTTTTTTCAATGCATAAAATTGCTAATCCATTTAGCTTATCTTGAGTCATTGTGGTTCGTAAATAAGATTTTATTAATTTTAATTTTGAAAAACTTCTTTCACCAGATGCCACTGTCACAGGTATTGTCAATTATATCCTATAAGCAATAATCACATTTGGAAATGCATCCATTGTCTTTAAAAACTTTAATATTTGAATGGAAGATCATTTTTTATTTGTTTCATAAGATTCACTTGGTAACATTACTTGTAAAACTTGTAGTTCTGAATACATAGATTTTGCATTAATATCAAAAGTATCACCATTTCTTAAAATGTTTTCAAGATTCACACAAGAACTCATCAATTCATCATCATCCAATAAAAACTAATTTTGTAACATCATACAAGAACCAAAATATAGATTCAAAATATTGTAACTGTTCAAACCTACTTTTTAATTGCCCAAGAGCAATATCAACCACTAAGATAAAATAATCTATTCGAAAAGATTTTTCCGGTGATTGATTTTCCCTTTCAGTGTTAGCAATCTCATCAAAATGTCTTTTTCTACAAATTTTACGTTTTATAAGAAATATATGCTCAATTTCCATATCAAGTGCTATTTTTCTTGCGTCAATCATAGCAGAAGCAAAATCATTTTCTCTATATTTTCAAAAAAGGAAACAAGACCAGATAATTATTTTATAGCAACATTAAGAGGCATATCCTCTGATTGTAATTTTTTGCTAAGTTAATTTTATGCAAAATATCATGCCAAATAACAAGACTTAATATAAATTCAAAACTTGAAAGTTCACCAGATGCTAAAGTTTCAGCATCTCTACTTAATTTGCTATCTTCACTTATTTCTGCTAATTTGAACAAAGCTTATATGATTTGGGAAACTTGAGATAATATTGCTTTGACTGTTTCAATATGACTTTCCCATCTTGTAATTGACAATGATTTTAAAGTTAATCCATCAATATAGTTAAGCAAAACATTCCATCTTTTTGTTGAATTAGAGAACACGGTGTACATACATTGACATGCTCCAAAAAATGATTTTGCCGTAACACAAGAATTTGTCATGTCACAAACAACTAAGTTAAGAGAATGAGAACCAAATGACATGTAAAATGCTCTAGGATTAATGTCAAACAATCTCCTTTGAACATCTTGATTTTTGTCTTTTATATTAGATCCATTATCATAACCTTGCCCTCTCACATTATCAATATCAAGTTCTAAAGATCGTAAAACAACTTGCAACTCATTAAAATGGCCTAAACCAGTTGTATTTTCTACATTTATAAATTCTAAGAAGTACTCTTCTATTTTAATTGGAGTCTCTGAAACATCTACACATCTTAATATAAGAGTCATTTGTTCTTTGTGACTTGCATCCGATGTACAATCAAGAATTATTGAAAAATATTTTACCTCTTTTACTTTTCTAATTATTGCATTCTTGACTTTGGAGGATAGAATAAATATTAACTCATTTTGAATTTTATGACTAAGATAGTGATAATGAATCTTTTTATCTTGCATGAGTCGAAAATGCTCTTGCATTATTGGATCAAAATCTGCAATTATTTCAAGTAGACCCAAAAAATTACCATTACCATCTTCATAAATTTTGTCATGTGTACCCCGAAATGTCAAATTATGTATAACTAGACATTTGACAATAGCAACTATTCTTAACATAACATGTTTCCAATGTTTTGTGTCCTTTTTAATTTGTTCTTGTATTTCTTTATCAATTGTCAATGTTTTCTTTAATCTCACTTGTAGTTCAACAAAAGCTCTCAAATTAGTGAGGTGTTCAACACTATTTTCATGGTGTTTAAGTTTGTCACATAAGTGTTTCCAATCATTAATTTCTTCTCTTGCTAAATTACTTTTGGTGTGCATTACTTTAAACAACTTATAACAAATACAAAATACTTTGTCTAACTCTTTCGAGTACATTAACCATTTTCGATCACGAGTCTCACCATTTGGTAACACTTGAACATAGTAAGTATGAGCAAAGAGTTGAGATTCTTTATCTAAACGAAACTCGAGAATATCTTCTCTTTTAGGACCTCTTTCCACAAGTAAATCTCTCATATTTGTATAAAGATTATCCCAAACTCTTAGATCAAATATGTTCAAATCATATCTAAGTGTTGAACATTGATATTGGTTTGTAAGCTCATCATTACAACAATTATCAATATCTTTAATTTTATGAATTTCAGTTTCAGCCAAATCTTTAAAATCTGTATTATCTTTGTTTTCATTTTCTATAAATTTCTCATTCTCATCACTTTCGTTTTTCACATATTCTTCATTTTCATCATTCATATTTTCAACAAAATCTACATTTGCATTTGATTCATTAGTTAAAATTTGAACTAAGCTTTCCGTTGTGTTATGAGATTCTTTACTAAAATATTTATTCAATGAACCTCTTAAACTTTGGGCTATCTCCTCTTCTTTTTTCTTATTTTGTCTTTTTTTGATATCCAGAGAGTTGTTTGATGATGATAGAAAATTACGAACAATAGGCAATAAACAAAGAACAATAAAACCTGATATGAAGAAATTTTCTTTGATTTGAAATCCACTTATATAAGACCTTACACAAATATCCTGCAAGTTAATAAAAAATACAACAATTCAATTGTGTTTTAGAGCAAACCAATAAAAAAGTTCTTGTATCTCACTAAAAAAATCATAAAATGAGAAAAAAAATAGCATACATGTGAAGACATATATGAACAACAATTTCACTAATTATTCCAAACAAAAATGTGTCGCAGAATTTTTTGATGAACAACAAGAAGAAGAACAATAATTTTCTGATCCAATTAATTCAGGACCGTGCTCATCTAATGATGGTTTACAAGAAGAATATGAGCATGATCTGTAATTCTTTCGGTTGTCTCAGAAGTAAAAACGAAAGAGAGAGGAGGTAAGAAAAACAGAAATAGAAATAAAAGAAAAATTGAAGAGAAGGAAATAATATATATTATTTCGTTGCAAGAGATTGCATGAGCTTGAGAATATTAAAAATACTAGAAAGAAAGGTGATATATATTAAAAAATAAAATAAGAGAAAAATTGGATTAAAGTTTTCTATTGATTACAGTGGACTGTATTGACTTTGTTTGTCTAATAAATTGAACTATCAGATTTTAAAGACTTATGACCATAGTTTCCAAAATCGCGATTCTGGATCGTAGGATCCTACGATCCTACGCCACAAATCGATCCAGAATCGCGCAGAATCGTTTTTCGTAGCAGGATCGCAGCAGGATCGGTAGGATCGGACAGAATCGTATAGGATCGGACAGAATCGGAGCAGAATCGGTGAAAGCTTCAAGAGGTCATAATTTTTGACTCGGATTGAACCACGTAACCTATAATATATCAAATTGAAACTCGTTCAAAGATCTACAGGTTAGTTTTAAAATTGAATCCCAAAAAATATTATTTAAAGTCTTTTCAGAAGTTCAGAAGATTATTAGTCTTTTTTATTATTATTTTTTTTATCTTTTACAGAGTTAGTGTTAGGGTTTTAAGATTATTTAAACATCTATTTAATTATTTTTAGTTAGTTTTTGATTAATAATATTATGTTATATCTTTTTCCTAAGGATTTTAAGATTATTTAAACATCTATTTAATTATTTTTAGTTAGTTTTTGATTAATAATATTATGTTATATCTTTTTCCTAAAATGATACGTTTTTAGATGTCTATTATCTAATAGGTTGACAATTAAATTGGATCATCTTGTAATCAATAGAATATTCTTGAAGTTGAACGTGATTATTATCATTATAGTGTTAATAAAAATTATATATTATCATTATAGTGTTAATAAAAATTGTATATTCTTTCATTTTAATGGTTTTTGTTAGGATCGTACGATTTTACGATCCGATCCTGACCGATCCGATCCTGACCCCAAATCGATCCTGTGTAGGATCGCGATTCTACGAACATTGCTTATGACTGATTCATCATTCATTGTAATTAACGATAGACTTCTTTTTCTTTTTCTTCTTCCTTCTCCTAAGATCTAGGACTGGGATCACATGGAATCATTTTCAACAATGTCTCACAATGTATTTCAACGAGACATACATGAATTAACTTCTAATTTTACTAATGTCACCAATCCTTTAGATAAAACAGAGTCACACAATATCAAAACTGATATTAACAGTAAAAGGAAAACATCAGCTTCTCCTTTGACAGAGGAACAAAGTCCTGTGGCTAATCAATTAACTAACATCTCTACAGATGGTTGACAAATGAGCTCTGGGGCAAACTCAGTTACTCAAGCACCTAAGTATAGAAGGCTGTGCAAGTATAGTGACAAAATCAAGAAGTTATCTTGCCAAAATTTGGCTGACAAATTCAATTGTTCTGTGCCAAAAAGACACTGTACTTACTACATTAACAAAATTAAAGTTGGTCAACTGACAAACAACAAGAACAACAAGATCTGATGCTGCAACAAGAACAACAACAAAAAAACTCCAAATCTGATGAAAATTCAGATCTGAAGTAGAATTTTCTGTAAGCGATCAAAATTTTCTGATGAAATCAAATCTGATCTGATGAAACTCCAAATTTGATCAAAATTGTTTTGTAAGCGATCAAAATAAAATCTGATGAAACTCCAAACCAGAATTTTCTGTAAGCGACCAAAATAAAAATAGATGCAACCTTTGAATCCCCAAAACCGGATTAGCGTACTGAAAAAATAACAGATTTGAAGCACTTACGTTGGAAATCTGTTGGTCTCTTCCCCTTTCGGCAGAAAGACTGCCGCTCAAGACAGTCGGCGAGGGACTTCGGCGAGGACGCCGAGGAGAATCAAAGGGCGAGGGTAGCGCAGCTAGGGTTTTCAACGAGATGAGAGTCGAGACTCGAGAGCGTTGAGGGATTCGGATCGCCGTTTAGGGATTAAAGAGAAAGATATATATATATATATATATATATATATATATATATATATATATATATATATATATATATATATATATATTGGACCCTTAATAATTTTGGGCCCTGGGCAGCTGCCCTGGTTGCCCTAGCCCAGGATCGGCTCTGTTTGCCAGCACTACACTCAGGTGAGAGAGAGCCTCTTGACTATATAGTTGTAGCATCCCATGTGTCTCTCACAGTCCGTTCTTAGATTATGTGGAAGGAGGCAAATCATAAGGTCAGTTTATAGTTGACCACTAAATCGTTAGGACATTTTATCCCTATAGATTTTTATATATAGTTATGATTCAATATTCATCAGTCAAGTTGTTCTACGACTCTTATTGCGAGAATAAACTCATTCACATGGAGTTAATCTCAACTCGGAATAATTTGGGTGCTAGTTTCTTATGGGTTGTACGGCCATATTAAAGTAATAAGTTTATGCTTAATGATTTGATTGAGTGTGCAAGTTCGTTTGGTTTGGTTTAAGTTAAGCTATTGGGCTTAATTATTTGATCAAACTTGAATTTGCACCTAAGATCCTAGCCGACCTTAACGTTCTATGCAATCGTTCAACCTTCATTTACCTATTAAGCCTCTGCCTCTAGCACTTTTTCTCAAACACTCCAAAATAACCTCCAAACATGTCATGAACTCACCCTTTGAAATTATTAGGAGTTTTTTCAAAGTCCCTTGTCCCTAACGCCGGCCAACTTGATGTTTACTAAGCGACACCATCGGATTCTACTGCCCTTTTGAGCTGACAGATCTGAAGAACATGTGTATATGTATATACACACACACCAATTGATTAATTTTGACGGTAACTGATCCGATTCTATGAAAATTATTTTATCGGTCATCCGAGTAAATTAAAAAATGCTCATGGATGTCTATCCAAACGGTCAGTATTCTTAAAGTTGTCATCCCACTGGAGGAAAATTATTGTAGTACCTCATAATTGGTATTTGACCCTTAAATGCTTGGTTAACCTCTTGAAGAGCCTAACTGCTGTACCATTATCCCGGGTATAAATATGACAATAATTGACAGTAAAAGATAAACTGTCACTTCGACGACCTCTCCAAAATGACCCTCCACTATCTGGAGGGGAAGTAAATCATAGAGAACTTGCTTGACATTGAATGCAAGGATAAATAAGACAATAATGACGGTAGAAAAGGTAGAAAATGGGTTGAATTCTTATTATTTGTCCTTTTTCCATTTTCATTCTTTTTCAACTCCACATCGACTTGACTGTCGGAGGAGTCACGCCAATCATGCCACTGTCCGAGGGTCGTACTATCCATAAGGCAAGGTAGACAACTGCCTCAGGCCCAGCCTTTCCAGGGGCGTATTCTTTTTTTAATTATACCTAAAAAAAATAAAAGACATGAACTGACTAAATCCTATTCTCACTGTTTGAAGGCATGCACCATTGGTACATATGATTCTTCTTTGCATGCGATTTTTTTCTGGCATTCTTTCCACTAAGGCTTGGATCTATCAAACAAGAGGTAATCCTAATCTTCTTCTTCAATTTTCTTCTTTATCTTGTAAAATGCGACACCAGGCATAGAGTTACCAAACAAGTGATAATTTTAATATTCTTCTCTGTCTTTTTTCTTCATCCTACAACATGCGACACTAGTTACGTCTTAATTGCGTGACGGTGACGGTTCATCTGACCTAATCACACTGATTCGTGTAGTGGGTATCGCATGCGACACCATCCGTCGGTCGACTTCCGCTCGCGTGACCTAACCGTGTGGTATGATGTATTTAGTATATTTATTATTTACAAACTGAACTTTTTAGTTAGGGCAATTTACCAAAGGGCGTACGTAACAATACGAAATTACCAAAGGGCGTCCCATGGTTTTTATGTTACCAAAGGGCGCAGCCCATTAAGTGAACTTCCTATTATACCCTTGGCGCCACAATAGACCTTTTTCATTCCCATTTTCGAGACATCCGAACCATTTTTGCAGTAAAATAAGAATATGTGGTTCGGATGTCAAGGTAGTGGAAATATTCTCAGCCTATATATATAATACTAACTTGTAAAAGTCGAATCATCACGAGGGTACGTATATATTTCGACTTTGCACAACTCAATTGATCAAGGCAGCTGAGGAAGATAGGTGCTGAAGGAGAAAAAGCAAGCAACAGATTGGTAACAAATACAAATAGTAATGTACGTATGATTGTCATCTTTGATATTGTATCAGACCTGGTTTTATACTTATCAACTCTTGCTACAATTTGAATGTTTGGAGGAGTCTAAGGGTGATATGATTACATAATAAGGCTCTGTGAAATTTGTTAAAATGAAGATAAAAAAATGCTTGAATTCTACCTAGGGATGATATATTACTATATCAGGCCCTAGAAGGGCCAGAAATTAAAGGAGTTAAATCCCTAGGAGTGCATGATATCATTAGATTTCAGGCCCTAGGAGTGAATCAAATATGTTGTTTTCAGGCATTGGCAGGGGTTGAAAAAAAATGAATTCAGGTCCACCTAGGGCCTGAAAAAAAGGAATTCAGGTCCACCCAGGGCCTGAAATGAAAAGATTTCAGGTCCTTACAGGTGCTGAAATTATTGGATTTGAGGGTTTGGGAGGGCCTGAATCAATATAATTCAGGCCCTGTGATTTCAGGCCCTGGGAGACACAAGGGGGTGGGCCTGAAATAAAATGATTTCAGGCCCACCTTGGGCCTGAAATGATTTATTTCAGGCCCACCGTGGGCCTGAAATAAAAACATTTCAGGCCCAATGGAGGGCCTGAAATAAAAAATTGGCAGGGCCAGGGTGGGCCTGAAATCACTTCAATTCAGGCCCAGTTTGGGCCTGAATACCTCCATTTCAGGCCTCAAGTGGGAAAATTTCAGGGTTTTTCAGTAAGGTTAGAGGTTTGGGCCTTCCTAGGTCCTTGATTATGTTTTTCAAAGTTTGCTAAATGTAATTGTAATTTATTTTTCAGGGATGATAATGATGTTGACGAAATTATCTCCGAAATATGGAATACTCTTGATGATAATGCTGTCACGGGGAATGGATCAGAAATTACAAGGAATTTGACAATTGATCTAAATGAAGAAGCAACTAATATAGAAGGTGAGGGTTTGAATTCTTCTTCAAGAGTTGTTGAATTCTTTGAGGCAACTTGGAGTGGGGAGGAAGGAATTGAAATCTGGAATGCATATGAATTAGAACCCATTACAAGTGTACTAGAATTCCAAGTCGATGATATGCAGATTGAGGAATATGATTTCCCCCAGATGAGTACAGTGACTTAGAGGAGGAGTTTCCATTAGCTGAAGATCCTTATATTTTAAATTCTCGATTGCTTGCTGGGCCAATTGGAGAGTTAGAGGCAAGAGATGGGCATGAATTTTTTGTGGGGCAGATATTCCCATCTAGAGAAGAATTCAAGAATGCACTTGTCAAACATGCCATGATTAAGCATATGAGATATAACCCAGTTGACACCCGAAAAAATAGAGTTAAAGCAGTGTGCTTCAACCAACCATGTACATGGAGAGTAGTAGCAAGGGGGGAAGTAGAGTTCACTGTTACAAAATATATAAAGGAACACCAATGCGGAACTGTTAGGGAAAGTGCTGATCATCATGCATGCTCTTCATCATTTGTTGCTTCTTTTGTTGAAGAGCAATTTCTTCATAATGAACAATACAAACTAAGTATGATTATATCAGATATTAAAGCTAGATTTGGAGTGACCATATCATACAGAAAAGCATACATAGCTAGGGAGAAAGCATTGAAAAAGATTATTGGAGATTATGATGAGGCTTATAGAGATCTTCCACAATATCTACGTGAGTTAAGAGCTAGAGATCCTGAAACGTATGTGGCACTATGCAGGAATGATGACAATCTGTTCCAGCGGTGTTTTTGGGGTTTTGGTGCTTGCCGAAGGGTTTTTAGGTCTTATTTGCGCAGACTTATCGGAATTGATGCCACACACCTAAGAGGAAAGTTTCCGGGAGTAATGTTGATTGCAACAACGATTGATGGTAATGACAATGTTCTTCCAGTTGCCTTCGCAATAACTGAAGTTGAATGTGGGTCTGCATGGGAGTGATTTTTGGAGCATACAAAGAGGTTCTTTGGTGTCGATGATCACTCAATCACCATAGTATCAGATAGACATCGGGGCATTATATCAGCAGTTAGAAAAGTCTACCCAAACGCGCATCATGCCTTTTGTTGCCACCATATGTGTTGTAATTTGGTAACTGATACTGGAAGTAGAGCTGCTGTAGGTTTGTTTTGGGCAGCAGCACGAGCCAACACAACACTCCAATATGATATGATAATGCAGACAATGCTTGAAAAACATCCAGTTGCCCATAAGTGGCTTCACAACATTGACCCTAAAAGGTGGGCAAATGCACACTTTACAGGGAGAAGGTACAGAATGCTTACCACGAATTGTGTGGAGAGCTTAAATGCTTTGTTCAAGTCTACACGTAAGCTTCCCATAAACAGATTAATTGATAATACAAGAAGAAAAGTTGCTCAATGGTTCTATAACCGTAGAGAGCAAGTCTCCAAATGACAGCTTGCTTTGACACCTAATGCTACAAAAGAAATGGATTCAAGGAGAGAGAAAGCAAGAGCTTATAAGATTCATCCTTACTCTCAATCAGAAATGGAAGTAGAAACATGGGGCACTTCATACATTGTTGATTTGGAAAAAAAGGTTTGTCATTGTGGGGAGTTTCAAATTTCAGGACTTCCTTGCTCACATGCTATTGCCGTAATCATTTACAGGAACATGGATATACTTCCTTATTATGAGCATTTTTTTTATTCTGAAACTTAGAAGTGGGTTTACATGGATCGTATTTTCCCTTGTAGAAGCAAGCAATTTTGGCCTACTGGAGTAAACGACATTACAGTTCTATGTCTCCGTAGCCTTGTGCAGCCTGGTAGACGAAAGAAGGCACGGATAGAGTCCAGACACAATGGCAAGGTCAAACTAAAATGCAGCCGGTGCAAACAACCTGGTCATAATAAAAGGACATGTAGAATGCCGCCAGCCCCAAGGTCTTGAGTTAATTGTTATATGTAGTGACCCAATATTCTGAGTGAAGTGTATATTTTGTATGGAGGATAACTGAATGTAAAGATTTTGTATATTTTACAGCTATAGTATTGTCAAAAAACTAGTTGTTGTTAATGTTGTGATTTGAAGAAGTATTTCAATATTATGATACATTTCTTCTTGTGTAAAGTGATGTAAGCAGAATTGAGCAGTTGTGAAGTTTTCGGATTTTGAAACCCACAAAAATGTAATTTCTGGTCTTGAAGTCCTGAAGTCCTATGGTTTGTGAATATATGTCATTTGAGACCCTTTGTTTGTTTGTTTGCTTTGTTGAATCATTGTTCTATGCCAACTGATACTGTATTAACACGTAATTGATAATCATTAGTGTTGGTGCAGCATGCACTCAAGTCAAACCTGTGTTTTGATAATGGCAACATAGGTCAAAAGTTAAGTCTTTTTTGTTTTCTAACAAGTTAATCTAGTGTGCAGTGAAAGCCCTAGCAAAGGACCGCTAGGCACTGGCGAAGGACTGCCAGAGTTAAAAGCCCTAGCGGAGGACTGCTAGGCGCCACGCGAAGGACAGTCTGGGACTGAAGACCTAGCGAAGGAATGCTAGGCACCGAGCGAAGGGCAGCTCGGCATCCAAGACCTGACAAAGGACCGTCAGGGAAAAGTCTAACCAAAGGAACGGTTGGCATCAGGTAATTTCTCCCGAGAGGAGTAGGTGAGGACGCGTTCCCCGTCGAGGGAACAGTAGGCGTCGGTTCGACCTAGGGCTCCATTTGGGAGACCAAAGTCAGAACCAAGACAGCTAAGGCTATATAAAATAATAATTAATTGTGTTTTGGACTAACCCTGGATGCAGGACCAAAGGAACGTGTGTCTGCAACTCAGAGAGCCTCAAAGGAGTGAGACAGCAGCTGAGTAAGGCGCCCTAAGTGTCCAGGGCGCCCTCAAGGTGAACCAGAACCAAGCGAAGCAAAAAGGGCTTCAGCTGCTTACTGGGCAAGGCGCCCTCAGCAGCGAAGGCGCCCTCGTCAGTGAAGGCGCCCTCAGCAGCTAGGGCGCCTCCGCGCCCAAGACTGCGAAGCTTCAGCTTTTTCCACTGCGAGATTTCTGCGCGGAAGAAGTCAGCGAAGGCGCCCTCTACGACCAAGGCGCCCTCACGGTCAAACTTAATCCCTGTTCGAGCGGGATAGAAGTTGACCGAGCGATCTGCGGATCGCTTGACACGTGGCAGGGCGCCCCCGACGTCAAGGGCGCCCCTGGGTGCTATAAATAGCACCCAACGCCCAAGCCTTCGAAATCAACTTCGTACCAAAGCTTCCATGCTCTTCTGTGCTCACGCCTTATTCCAGAAACTGCCCAACTCGAGCGACGACGTCCTGCTGCTCCGAAAAGTCGACCCACAACCGGACGTCGGTAACAGAAGAATTTTTTTTATTAAAAGTCTATAGTGCTATACTTGTAAATCTCATTCTGTAAACTGATTTTGCGATCATATAGAATTGCCCAAAGTAAACGATCAACGATCGTGGGCCTTGGAGTAGGAGTCGAACTAGGCTCCGAACCAAGTAAAAAATACTGTGTTCGCGTGTCTTAATTTCTTTCCGCTGTGCAAATTGCTCTTTTCATAAATTCGAAAAGTTTGTCGATATTCACCCTCCCTCTATCGACTCTATCGATCCAACAATTAGGACTATGTTTGGAGACCAAAAATACCATCTCCTAGCTATCTAAACTTTAACTACTGATAATGAGCTTTGAGAATTCAAAATATCATAGGTCCATGAAACAAACCTCCTGCTGTGCCAAATTCTGAAAAAATGAGGTAATGATGTGGATGGAATTAAATTGTGGTATGCAATGTCTATGTAGGTACTATTTTTTTTTGTTTAATATTAAAAATAATTTCACAACATGTATATTTATATAAAATATTTAATAATTCTAATATTGAATTATTTGAAATCTGAAATGAGATTATTTGAATTCTGAACATTATTGTGTCAGGCCCAAGCTGGGCCTGAAATGGAATTATTTCAGGCCCATAGTGGGCCTGAAATGAGATGATTTCAGGCCCACGATGGGCCTCAAATAATCTCATTCAGGCCCACGCTGGGCCTAAAATGATATTATTTCAGGCCCAGCGTGGGCCTGAAATCATCTCATTTCAGGCCCAGCGTGGGCCTGAAATCATCTCATTTCAGGTCCAGCGTGGGCTGTGATTTAAAAATAGGGTAGAGGAAAAGTAAGGTTCAATATTGCTTATAGTATCGACAAGAGGACAGATTATAGATTACAGTTTTAGACAATAACAAGGATCGAAAGCAATGCTCCATTGGTTTATCAAAATGGTTTACATACATTTTAACTACAAATATATATTGTTTGTCATTAAACTTACATTATATAACTGAATCATTTTGTTTCAGGCACTGACTGGGTTTCCTAAAATGCTTTTGTATCAGGCCCAATGTGATCCTCATTTCAAATGATTCTAGCAAAAACAAGGTTCAATATTACTGAAAAAATTCGACAACATTTACAGATTACAGATCATATATGAGACAAACCCAATAATCCGAAGCAAAGTTTCATTAATTTGAGAAGGAGTACATGGATTGTATAATTACAAATACAATGTTTGTGCTGACAATTACATATGCATAGTATGAACAAAAACTCTAGTTACAGATTTAGCTTCCAACACTTGTCTCTCATTATTTTATAGCCCACTTGAAATCGATAATTTTTCATATCCTTTTGGCTAAAATTTGTAGATCTTTGGAAAACTAGACTTTCTGCATACCGCATCATGAAAAAGGCACAATCCGACTTGAAAACCCAATATTGACATTGTTGTCATCTTATAAAATCAACTATGAAATGCATTGTTATTTTTAACAAAAATAAACATCCTCTTACGATCTGGATTGGGTGGGTCATTGTACAACAATTTTAGTAAACTCTGTCCCAGATATGGCAGGCAATCCTTTATTCCATGTCTTGTAATAAGACCAGGTCATATTTTTGAAAAACGCCACCTACACAGATATGACATTAGTAACAATTATATTGGTATGAACCTTTTTGTTGAGGTATATCTATGAAGTAGAAAACTTACAGTTTTTTCAAATTTAGCAGTGTACCCTTCTGTGGCGCCGAGAGAATTATAATGATGGATACAACCTTCCACGAGGTCAATAACCATTAGATGCCAATGATCGTCTGCATTATTTAGAGGACATATGATATATCTAATCGGCTTATCCGTATCAGTAGCAATAGTTTGTTCAAAAGCCTGAGCGTGAATCGCCTCAAAAAGATCCTATGGTTATTAAAAAGTAAGTGTCAGTGGACTAAATCATAGAAAAAACAATAATGATTTAGTAGCTAATTAACTTACATCAAACCCCACCCCACAAAATATGGAGGGATGGTATGGTGAGTTACACGCTTTTGCTTCTTTTCTAAGAATAGTCCAGTATGCATTGATGCAATCCCCGGTGGTGTAGTCATTCCAATCAAATATTGTCAAAAAAGATAGCATATCTAATGTAAAAGTCCCATTGGACCATACTGGATTGAACTGATACCTACATGCAAATAAGATAAGCAACTTAATGAAATTTTGAAGATTCACTTTTATTAATGAATGTCAATAATCATCGTTGTTTTACAATAATTTTCCAAATGCAATAGCAACTAACTCACTTTAATTTACTAAGCTTTAATAATGTTTCAGCAATCTCTGCATCTTTAGGCTTCTTCTTAAAAATTGCCCTGGAATTCCTCAAGATTTTGCTTTTGACCTTTTGAAATTCTTTAGCTTTAGCTGCGTGATGTTCAGATATGTTTGTTTGGGAGGAGGTCTCAGATTTATTTGTTTGCGTTGTAGTATCTGAGATTGATGGGGCAGGAGCCGCGTCATCTTCATCATCATCTTCATCCTCATCCTCATCCTCATCCTCATCCTGAACAACTTGTTTGCCCTTGCCTTTGTGCTGGTAGTCTTGTGTGAACTGAGTTATTTTTAATTTTTTGGCAAGTGGCTCATCTTCATCTGACCCTTTGCTTTGCAATTGTTCATACAGCTTCTTGATTCTTTGGTTACACTGAAGTATGATCTTCTCTCTTGCAGCTAGTTTTTTTTTCATTACGCTCCTCTTGTACTTTAAGCTGCGAAACTTTGTCACCAATTATTATATCCTTTTCAACAATGATGTCATCCTTTTGTTTAAGTTGCGACTCCTCTGCAATGATTGTTTCTTTCCGAGCAATAATTTGATCCTTGGCACTGATTTCTGTTGATGTCTCACTTGTGACTTCCTCCAAACTTTTAAGTGCTATATTTAAATCGTGCTGTAAGGTCTCAATTTGTTCTTGTTTTTGTATACATATATTGCAGGCTTCCGTTTGTAAGGCATGTTGCCTTCCTTGTGGTGCCTGGCTTCCTTCTGGTGCCTGCTGTAATTCCTCATAGTGTACCTCAAGTGGTTGAGTTGGAGGATAGTAGTCAGGTACCAAATCATGCTCTATATCAAACGGAATTAAATCAACAATAATTGAATCTGTGGCCACACGGTCTATCATCCTCTTGATACTCTCAACGTGGGCTTTAGACCAAGTCCAGCGAAGTATTCTTGGCAATTTATGAGGATGTTGAGGAGCAGCAATACTAATATGTTCAGTAACCCATACCTGCAACATCATTATAATCAGTAAATTATATCCATCATCAAATTATATCAGCAGGTATAAGTAACTATAACTTACAGCCAAAATATTTGGAAATCCCTTGAGCAAGGGAGCCTTGGCCGGTTGGGTTGAATCACCTACATGTCTTCTATGCCTCAATGTCACCTCCTTTTCAATGGCTCCCAACTGAGGAGCCATGAAATTGTACACGGCATTGCACCAATTATAGTTTCGTATATTGTCAAAATCATCTACACAATCAATAAGTGACACGGCAGGAATGGCAAGTATGCTGCTAGTACCACAAAATAGCACTGTACTGAAAAAATAGAGTATATACAACTGACAGTACAACTTATCATTGGATGTAGACTTTATTAGCAGTTTCTCCAAATGTCGGGCAGAACAACTGGAATCTTCAAAATACTCCTTGTACAGTGGCGTGGAGGCCTCATTTAAATCAAGTTGGACTATCTCTCCATGGTCAGGTAGCCCTAGAGTAAGTGATATATCAACCTTTGTGAAATTCAGATTTTTCCCATGGATTACAAAGCTCTGTTCTTCTTCATCCCAATTATCAAACATGTTCTGAACTTGGGGTCTTACACAAGAACTAGTAGGAAGGTCGAGGACCCAAGAAAAGGGTGTGTCTCGAAGCAACTGTTCTTGTGATGGTGTGGGTGGAACAGAATCATTAAAATTTTGGAAATGAGATAGGCTACTTTTCCAGTTCATTCGTTTGCTTCGACCTCTGTTGGCAAAACTTGAATACTGGGTAGGCAATTTGATTTTTCGTTTTAGCAGCTGTTTTTTCTCATGACTTCCCCCAGAGACTTGCTGTTTCTTAGATTTGGTGGGAGCAGCTTTCTTTGAAGCTGATCTTTTTTGACCCATACCGAACTTTGCAACCATCAAACATAAAATTATTTGACACAAACAAAAATGACACTTAGAATTCGTTCATAAAAGGGTCTCCTCAAATTCAGTCTTTTACTGAAAACTATCGCTAACCCTAGGTGAAAGCAAGAACTGAAATGACAAACTAAAAATTAGGGTACGTACAAGTCGACTAGTGCGATGACGATGATGTCGCCCACAACATCTCCAATCAAGACAAGCCCGCAACCTTCAAATTGCAACAAATCTAGAGCTAAACAAATCAGTGACTGCTATACAAATGAGTGACTGCTGGGCCTGATATAAAGGGTTTCAGGCCCTAGGAGGCGCTTTTTATATGTATTATAAATATAATTTAGGTTATATCTATTTTTATTTATAAAAATAAAACTAAATTTGGAATATATCATATATATTTCAGATTTTGGATTTGCATTTTATTGATTATGTATTTATATTTACTTTTCAAGGCTCTAAAATTCAGATATATTTAATTTTATTGATTATGTTTTTTAATTTTATTGAACGAAGCTGGGCCTGAAATAAGATATATTCAGGCCCAGTTTGGCCTGAAATAAATTATTCAGGCCCACCGTGGGCCTGAAATAAAATTCATTCAGGCCCACGGTGGGCTAGAAACAAAATTATTCAGGCCCACCTTGGGCCTGAAATACAATTATTTCAGGCCCACCGTGGGCCTGAAATAAAATTATTCAGGACCACCTTGGGCCTGAATTAAAATTATTTCTGGCCCAACTAGGGCCTGAAAGAAAAAATATTTGGAATTCTGAAAAACCTAGATCAGTGAGTTTTGGTCTATCAGTGAGTTTTGAGCAAAACTCACTGATGGACCTCCCATATCTGGAATTCTGAAAAACCTAGATCAGTAGTTAGGGTTGAGATAGGAGATGAGATTTTGGGTGCCCAACCCTCTAATCTTGCTGTATCACCAAGGCTAGATCAGTGGTTTAGGTCTATTAGTGAGTTTTGAGCAAAACTCACTGATGGACCTCCCATATCTGGAATTCTGAAAAACCTAGATCAGTAGTTAGGGTTGAGATAGGAGATGAGATTTTGGGTGCTTAACCCTCTAATCTTGCTGTATCACCAAGGCTAGATCAGTGGTTTAGGTCTATCAGTGAGTTTTGAGCAAAACTCACTGATGGACCTCCCATATCAGGAATTCTGAAAAACCTAGATCAGTAGTTAGGGTTGAGATAGGAGAGGAGATTTTGGGTCCCTAATCCTCTAATCTTGCTGTATCACCAAGGCTAGATCAGTGGTTTAGGACTATCAGTGAGTTTTGAGCAAAACTCACTGATAGACCTTCCATATCTGGAATTCTGAAAAACCTAGATCAGTAGTTAGGGTTGAGATAGGAGATGAGATTTTGGCTGCCCAACCCTCTAATCTTGCTGTATCACCAAGCCTATATCAGTGGTTTAGGTCTATCAGTGAGTTTTGAGCAAACTCACTGATGACCTCCCATATCTGGA
>JAGFNQ010001009.1:28434-94392 GCA_024364735.1 Boesenbergia rotunda
CATGTTTTCTTATGTATCAGAAACCACTTATGGACCTTCGATACTTGGATATATGTCAGTAGTTAGAGTTAACCAAAGAGATGTTATTTCTGGTGTGCAAACTTTGTCCAAATCATTATGAGTTGTTTTCTTACCGTATCAGTTGGTACAACTACATTGCAGCAACTCGATGTGAATCAACATCACACAATTGTTTTGTTTTTCTGGACAATAAATTATATTCATACAAATTACACAATTTCTATACAAATGGAGCCGAATCACCAGCAAAGGATGTTTTTTTACAACATTACTTCAAGAGATTGACACTCTCATGTTTTACAATACATGTCTCCCATAATATTTACTGTCAGATCAAAATCTCATTTTCGTCATATCTCCTTGTTTGAAATCCATCTTCTCATCGTATAGGAGACATCGGACGTATTGCATAACAAAGAAGGCACAGTCCACGCTGAAAATAACAAACAGTATTTCAGATTTCAATAAGTGGGGTAATAAAATACTTTGATCATTTTAAAATTTTCAAACTCTTCCTCACTTACTGACCTATGTTCTTGTTGGGGACATTTTTGTCTAACGGAGGGCCATTTGTCCATGGGATGATGACTTTGTAGATATGGATGAATAGCCGTAAGTTCCTCGCGAGTATATTGTTTAAGTTCTTTTACCTGTCAAATATATCATGAATTTCAATGACATTTTTTATCAAATGATGAACATATATATGAATAAAGGTAGGTAGCTCACCGCTAAGTCAAAATCATGCTTATATTTACGGCCACTAGCAAGAGAATTTAAATGAATGAAAGTCATTGCTTCTGTATCCACCGCCAACAAGTGAAAGTGTGTATTATCACTGCACAAAGGTATTAAAATATATCTAAACCCTTGTTCTATCATATCCGTCTTCATCACTTGTTGCATGGAAAACTTTCTTGACGATCTTATTGAAGCCTAAATAGTTGCAAAATCAAAATTATTAATAACCACATCATAATACTAGGTCTTCTACAATCTATTAATTCTTACTAATTTACATCACTTACTGTGAAGAAGGTTGAACAATATATTGACTTGTGGTATGACCTACCAGATGTGGATGCTCCCCTAAATAACATTTTACAGAAGGCATCAATGACCTCGCCTTTTGTAAAAACCTCTCCATTGAGGATTTGTAAGAATGAATGCAATTTCAAAGCAAAGGGTGCATCCTCCCAGATAAATTCATTATCCAACCTGTCAAGTTAATTGATAAGATTATATATTAAAGCCCCAAATATATTAACTAAACTATGTTTCATAACTTACTTTAGGTTCTCCAATTTATTTATCACGTAGGCCACTTCTTTATCTTGATTTTTCTTCTTCGACTTCATAAAATGCTTCTTCACAAACTACATCGATACAATTTACACCAAACTAATTAATGACCAAATTCAATAAATTTGACGTAATTAATATGAAAATAAGTCACATACATCAATGCCTTGAAGCCTCATTTTGTATAGTTCGAAGGTCCTTCTTTTCTCCTCCTCTATATCTTCTTCAGACATGACTTCCATTACAGTAATGGTTTATCTTGCTTCATCCATATCCTCCTCACTAAGTTTCCTTTTTCCCTTGTCCATGACATTTGATATTTGTTCCTTTCTCCGCTTCCCCTTATGTAATAGTTGGTGCTATACTGGACTCTCAATTGGAGTATCCCTGTAATTATACCGAGTTCGGTCACGTCCTCTCCTTGTTCTACAAGATACTGGATCAGAAAGAGGACTGACTACAGGATAGCTTTCTTGAGCCTCCATGCCCTTTTTTTCAATAATTGAAAGTAATTCCTTAACCCTTTCATTCAAACATATATTCTCCTCTGTTAGCTCCTTGATTAGGGTGTCTTTAAGAATGCATTCACCACATGACCTTACATCTTCTGTGTCATGTCCTTGTGATGTCGCTATTGCCTGTAGAATGTCATCCCCAATCTCAAGGTTCTCAAACAATGTGTTTTCATGTAGGTTAGGAATTATTTCAACAATCACCTGTCAATTACCAAGTACACAAATTTTACTGCCTCTATATCATACTAACAAAGATAAACTAACATAGATCACAGTTTACAATAATTACCTCTTCGGAGCTGATTTGGTTGACAAGGTCCCTCACCCTACTAATATGCGAAGGAATATTCCTCCACTTATTTATTCGGGGTCCTTCAACATTGTATGGTTTTTGAATGGGTACATGCTCCAAAAACCATGCCTACACAAAGTTTTCCAGCCAATTACATTAATAACAGCAAAATATTATAAAATATAATTTAGGTAAATTCTACTCACTGCCAAAAGCCCAGCAAATCCATTTACATAAGAGAGGTTTGTGGTCCTCTGGTTTCCTTGACTTGATAAAAATAATTCTCCAATCTTAGGTAATTGGGGAGACAAAAATTTATGGATAACTTCCACCCAGTTGAATCTACCAAGATTGTCATAATCATCTACTATATCTACAAGCCCTAGAGGGACCTTATATGTACTAGACGAAAATAAAACACAAACAAATATATACAAAATATAAAATTTACAAACTAATAACACATCATCCTCTGATTCAACACTTTTAGAATAATGTTTAAGTAAGTCCTCAATTCTTGTTTTAGTAGGTTGTTTTTCTTTTGAGAAGTAAGTACGATAGAGGTCACCCGATGCTTCAGTTGAATTAATAGGGATCGAAACTCCACGGTCCACTATACCCAGTACCAAAGCAACATCTCGTCTGGTGAACGCAACCGGTACACCTGAAACAATTAAAATATTTAGTTATCATCAACAATATAGGCTTCAATTTATTTCTCGTTCGGCCTGAAATGAATTCATTTCAGGCCTACCTAGGGTCTGAAGTAAATTCACTTCAGGCCCTCGGTAGGCCTGAAATAATTTTATTTCAGGCCTATCGACCTGAAGTGAATTTCACCTTAAATTCATTCATTTAAATTGATCAAATATCAATCATTTAAGGTCAACTATATCCAAGTTTTATCTTACTATAGATACTGTTTATAATTCATAATTAAAACTATTACCTGAGAATTTAAAAACTTGCGAGGTTGAATCTGAACTTTCAAATATATTAACCAAAATTCCCCGGATATGCTGCAATTCTTGAATGTCCAAGAAAATACTGAAGGGCGACTCTTTGATCTTCGCAATGTGTTGATCTTTTAAAATTTCAAATGCTTCAACAAAATGTTTAAAATGGCCTAAAACATTGCTTCAATGTAATTTTTTCCCAAACTCATCTGAACCCTACAGTTTTTATACATTACCAATTTATTCAGCAAAAATAAGTATAAACAATATCACAAGCAGTGTTTATTCAGCAAAAATAAGTTTAAACAATATCACAAGCAGTGTTTAGTCAGCAAAATTAAGTATAAACAATATCACATACCTTGGTGATTAATGCCAATGAAGAAGACGATGAGGAACCACCCACAGACCTTTTACCTGCCATTATTATGAAAATCAAACCTGCAGAAACCCTAAATCCTACTTTGATAGTGCCGAGCAGTATCAATTTCAACGTTAACACTTCAAGCAGCCTCAGGATCACACACTACCACTTTCCTGTATAGGAGCCTAGGTTTTGGTTGGGCGGAGAGATTCGAGGGAGTAGCAAACGACTAAAGCACAACTAGGGCACGCACAATGTCCTCCTTCAACAATACCATTTACGTTTTCACGGTGAGAGATAGAATGACCTTGCCATCCGAACCACATATTCTTATTTTACTGCAAAAGTGGTTCGGATGTCTCGAAAATGGGAATGGAAAAGGTCTATTGTGGCGCCAAGGGTATAATAGGAAGTTCACTTAAAGGGCTGCGTCCTTTGGTAAAATAGAAACCATGGGACGCCCTTTGGTAATTTCGTATTGTTACGTACGCCCTTTGGTAAATTGCCGTATTTATAACAGTCAACTACCTACTTTAGTCGATAATTTTTACTTAGCTGAATTTGCCTTGAATTGACTGAAGTAAAAATAGAATTTTTTTATCCACTAATAAAATAGTTAAGAGTTCAATTAACTAAGAATGTCCTTAGGCGATTGAATTTGTTTAAGAATTCTTATCAGGTCAAACGGTCAACTACTATTCCTTTGAGTTATAAATTTAAAAAACATTAAAAATATATAATTTTTAAGAAGATTAATTCATATGATTATTTTTTTTACCTAAGCTATTTTCTACTCAAATTTTGAATATAAAAGTATATGAATTATTTAATAGTATTGTTTTAGTTTTTATTATTTTAATAATCTTTTAATTTTTTAAAAAAAATTTAACAAAAATTTAAAACTGTAGTTTTTTTTAAAAAGGTTATAACATAATTTATATTACTTTACACTATTATTTTTAAAAATTTTATAATTCATATAATTTTTTAAACTAAAACTATGCTATTACTTGTCAAAACATTTAGAAGAAAAGTAAATTATAATGATCTAATAATTTTATTTTTAGATGAAAGAGATTATATTTTAAAAAAGGATTCAATTTCTACTTTCTTACGATAATTTATCATCCAAATATTAACTTAATTATTCTCATGAAACATTGAAACTATTTTACATATGTTTACTTAACACCATGTTTGGAAACCTTTTAAGTAAGGAATTGAATTGAATTCCATCCGGAATTGAATTCCAATTCTCATGTTTGGAATGAATTGTAAAAACAGAATTGAATTCAATTCAATTGTTATACTTTTATGATTTTACCCTCCTTTCGTCTTCCCTCATCGCCTCCAGCAGCCCGTCCAAAGCGCGGTGCTTGGCCTCGTCGTGCCCGAACTGAAGGCGAGCGTTGGCGTCACAACGACCGCAAAGTTGCAACTTTGATTTGTTTTATGAGGGGGCGATTTGGTAATTTAATTTTTTTCAAGTGAATTCTCTTCACAAATCAGAGGTGTTTAGGTGTGATTTATTTTGAGGGGTTTGAAAGGAATTGGAATTCAATTCTTTCTTGAAAATTACTACCAAAGGATGAAATTGAATTTCAATTTCCAAAGGAATTCAATTCCATCCCTTTTCAAATAGGATGTAAATGTTTGCATTCGATTCGATGTCTAATCTTTTTATTGATCAAATTAAAAATTTTAAATGAAATATTTTTGATGTTTTAAAAAAAAGAATCTTTCTCAAACATTTTAGAAAAAAAACTTATGTTTCTAAAATCATGTTTTATTTCCTTCATCAGGTGTGCTTTCTAATTTATCCTACTGAATAGTGAAAAATTTTAATAGGATTACGATGCTACCCAAGCTCCTCAACAGCCACTCATCGGTAATTTGCTCATGGAGAAGAGGACGAGCTTCATAAAGTGGCTAAAGCGATTCCTTCTAGGAGATCTAAAAAGAGAAAACGGATTAGGAGGCCGACCGAAAGAGTTTCAGCGCAATCACTCCGACGCTCAAGTCAGAGATAGATTCAAGGATGACTCGTATTAAGAATTAATTAGGGTTTTTGCTCATACCTCTTTGTGGGGTCAAAAATACATTTTTATAGAGATTTGTTGGAGGATGTCACGTTCTCATGATTCCCTGGGTTTCACGACTGTTATTAGGTGTAGGTCTTTTTATGGTGTATTTAGATAGTTTTAAGGTAGACGTTTCTTCGTGGGGACATGTTTTCCCTGTGGTTTAGCCCATATTTTCAGAAGTCGTTGCTATTTTCCAAGTGTGAGGTTTCGTATGCCTCTTACTGAATATAAGTTGTGACAGAGCTGCTTGCACGAGGAGTTCAAGCTTGGGGGTCGAGTTTGGAGAGCTGAGCTATAGCTCGGGAGTCGAGTTTGGGGGTCGATATGTTAATAGGAGTCCTAGAGCCAATTATCTGATGATTGACTAGGGACTTTTGTATCATATTCTATTATTAATAAAAGCAAAGTTTGGTTATTATACTTATTTGATATTTGTGCCAAATTACTAAGTATAATAATGTCTGTTTCGGAAGCGAACGACGGGGATGACTAATCATCAAAGCAGCCCACGACGATGGTGGCAGGGAGAAGATGTCCACGCTTTATGAGATTAACACGAGCGTTAAAGGGAATGCACTGGGAGATTTTTCAGTAGAGCCCTCTCCGACGCTCAAGTCAGAACTTTTATTTTTTTTCGGAGGATAATGAAGAATCAAATTTGCTATCAGTTCAGAACATTTACCCCCTTACCAGGAGGTCGAGGCATCTTATATACCTAAGGTCTTGGTCACACATGTTCCCACATTCTCCTCCACGTTCTTTAATCACCGGTTACTTGATAGATATCCTATCTTTTGGTAATTACCACTGCGATCATTAAGGCTTTAATTGTCGTACGTTACGGACAATAATTATCAGATGATTTTCCTGTTTTAGAAAGAGGAATGGCTACTTAAAGTCGGGTTTTTTGACTCTGATGTTGATCTTTGGGCTCCACTCTCCCGAATCAGTCTCGGAGTCTCATCTCTCGAGCTAACATCAGGGCCTTCATTTCCCGAGATAGTCTCGGGAGCCCGATTCCCGGTCTGACCTTGGGGACTTTCTTTCATTCTCCCAAAGTAGTCTCGAGAGCCCAATTGCCGGTCTAACCTCGGGGCTCTGATCCATTTTCTCGAGATGGTCTCGGTCTGACCTCGGAGCTCTTGTTCGGTGGGCCCTGCCACGTAGCTTCCTCGTGCCATGTATCCACCCTGGGATGCTCATCCCTATCATAAGTCCCCCCTTCAAGTCTAATCGAAGGAAATGTGGCTGACTGATTAGGCTGGTGGTACAACGAGAGGAAGGTACGTATCTGCGGGGTTCATACTGTCATTCTTTCTTTCTTGACGACTTGTCAGGTCCGAGGAATCGAAACATTCGTCCCTTAGCCCGAGGCAGTCCTTTTCGTTAGTCCAAAAGTCCCTATGAGTTCCGAGGCACGACAATGATAGTTGTCCATCACCCATTAAGAGCGTATGAGGTATCTTAATGGCGAGGGAATATTTCAGCGAGTACGACATTGCCACGTGGCCGAATTTTTTCTTTGTGATCTCCTTTTGATATGCACCGTAGGGTCATACCAACCGACGACCATAGGGAGGGGCGACACCTCGAGATTGGCAGTCCTCACCGTCCACGTGTCATGCCTCTATTATCCACACGAGGGCGGCTTCTTCTCTATAAAAAGGGGGCGCGAAAGCGTCCTTCCGCCTTCTTGCATCATCGATTATCAGAGCTTGTGCACCCTGTTTCTGCCTACTAGCATCTTCTTTAACTAGGGCTTCTTCTTCATGCGTAAGTTTCCTTCATCATCCATCTTTTTCTCCCTTTTTCATTCGAAGTCATGGGCAAGGAAGGAAAGGAGAAAAGAGACCAGGGTAGGAAGAAGATACTAGAAGAGGAAGGGGTTTGTCGTTCGGAGTGGTACGAAGCCACTTCGTTAGGATTAAGTGCGCCACCCTGAGCATCGCATGCGAAGCGTATGACATTCCGGCGGAGTTGGCGGTTGAGGTTCCTAGGATAGACCAATTTCCAATAGAACCTCCCTTAGGGGTATTCACCTTTTTCCTAGGGTAGGTAGAGTTTGGCCTCCGTTTTCCTCTTCCCCCCTTTTTCATGGTCATATCCGATTATTTTGATATCCCATTACACCAAATAGCTCCCAATGTCTTCGCTTAGATGAGCGGGACATTTATCCTCTTCAAACTCTTCAATATGTTGGGATCGATGCGTACGGCTTGAGGGGTGAATAGTCGATTTTAGCTTGTGGATTCAATTCTTTCTATATTTGAGATATTGTGACATTAAATTTGAATATAATTTTGTAGGCTTTGAATGATCATGGACCTAGATCAGATTGGATCAAACTTAAGCCAAAATTGGATTCGGATCAAGATGATCAAACATTAGATTAATATGGGTCGTTCAATCAAGAAACGGTGAGATCTGAGCAATCTGTCAGCTTCTGATCAATCCGAGCCCAAGGTAGAGTTAATCACGTCCATAGATCAAGATCTGAAACTTTGAACCAAATTAGAGTCCATCTGACCGTCAGATCAAGCTTAAGAGGAGTCTCAACCATCCATTCAAAAGAAAGGAAGATCTGAGCCATCCGTCACAGATCTGATTGATCCAAGCTAAGGAGAAGTAGATCAGAACCATTGATGGAGATCTGGGAAGTTTGGTTCAGATCTGAGATGATCCAACCATCGGATGAGACCAGAATGATCACAGTCGTTCATTGCTAACTAATAAAACAGAACTCCTCTGCTAGATCGGGGGTCGTCGCGAATTCTGTTTCCCAGTTCTTCGTTGTTCTTCATCTTTCTTCTCGATTGCACGCGGCCGCACCAGATCTGAGCTTGGTTCATGTTAGTTACAGATCTAGTGCTTACTGTCTTTGATATTAGTTTTTGTCCTTCAATTACATAATTTCGTATTGAATTGCTCAATTACCAAGTAGGTTAAGTTTAGTGTTGCAATTTCCTAGTTTAATTTTGCTTTAGTTAAGCCTATTTCATTTCAACTTGAATTTTCATTCCTTATTGCAAAACAAACCCCCATTTTAATCTGAAAACCCAAAAACCTAAACAAAAACTTCGAGCTTGAACTGAACACACTTGACTAGTCCTTGGAAAAATACGACTTGAGACCCCTATACTACTCTTTAATTTTGTGAGCTACGGGTT
Source organism: Boesenbergia rotunda (assembly GCA_024364735.1). NCBI lineage: Eukaryota > Viridiplantae > Streptophyta > Magnoliopsida > Zingiberales > Zingiberaceae > Boesenbergia > Boesenbergia rotunda. The sequence continues at coordinate 37,136 of JAGFNQ010001009.1, forward strand.
TTTAACTTATAAATATCTAAATTTGAGGCACATTCGTGACACCTGTTATTGGGCTTAGTCATCACCAACCAGGTCGGGAATTGAACTTCTCTCATATGTCCAACCTTTAGCAACTTTGTGACTTCTTCCTTGAAGATCTTGTCTTGCTCGGGCGCAAAGTATCTTCGTTTCTGTTTCACCGGTCGGGCTCCCAGGGTTATATTCATCCAATGTGTGACCAAGGCAGGGGGACTCCCTTGATCTCTTTAGTAGGCCATGCAAACACGTTGTGATGGTGCATTAAGCAGCTGACTAGATGACTCCTCAGCTCTGGTGTAAGATCGGCAACAATTCTCGTAATTCCTCCAACTTATTGAGGATGAATCCAGGCCTCTTCGCTTTTGACCTCCCGAAGTTCTTCTATAGGCCCTTCTTCTTCTCGAGGGTTGGCCAAGTCGATTTGCAATGCTTCATGCACCCTCGGGTTCTTGTGGGCTTCTATCCTGACTTCCCCACTGTAGCATCGCCGGGAAGTCAGTTGGTCTCCTTTGACTTTGACCACCTGCTTATCCACCGAGAATTTGATCTTTTGGTGGTAGACTGAGACCACTGCCAAGAATAGGCTAAGCGTCGAACACCCCAGGATGGGGTTGTTGGATGATTGGGCATCCACGATCATGAAGGGCATCCTCTTCGTCCTCTCCAGCATGTTATCCCCCAGCGATAAAGACAGGGAGATCTGCCTTATCAGCTGCACTCTATATCCGGTGAAGCCAAAGAGCGGGGTGGAGACCAAATGCAGCTCATCCTCGTCGATCTGCATCTGGTCCAGAGCCGCCTTGTACAGGATATTGACGGAACTATCTATATCCACAAAGACGCACTTAACCTCGTAATTAGCTATCCGAGCGAGGATTACCAGTGCATCTTCATGGGAGGCTTCCACCTCCTTCAAATCATTAGGGTCGAAGGAAATAATCGGGCCCTGGCGCTTGTCTCTGCTCATCCTAATGAAGTAGTTCTCCAGCCGGCGGGTATGGGTCTTTCTTGCCCAATGAGAATCTCCTCCAGTCGGCCCTATTAAGATTACTCCCACATGACCCGATAGAGGCCTGCGCATCGGAGCTTTGCCCTTCTTGGGATCTCTTTCAGGGGAGATAGATTGGCAGGGCACTATCTCCCGACTCCTTCCCCTTGAACGTGACCGGGATCAACGCCTGGATCTGTCTTCCCCGATTGTCATCGATGAGGGAAAGGGCTTCGGCGAGGGGATCACCGTCAATATCTCGCTTTGTTCCACCGTTTGCGAGGCTTGGCGTCCGAGTCCTCAGACCTCCTCTTCTTCAAAGTATAACACTCCTCTGTAGAGTGCGTTGTCCTGCCGTGGAAGTCACAGTACTTCTTCGATTGTTCCGGTTCCACGGTATCGACCGTCTCCACCAACCTCATCTTACCGGCCTAGTGATCTTTCCCGGAGCGAGGATCTCTTTCCCTAGATGGTGCAAGTGGTTCTCTCCTCTCGGATCGCACCGAGATCTGGTTAGGGACTCCCACAGAATCTTTGCGGCGGGTGTGCTGCACCTCTTCGACATTGACGTGCTTAATTGAGAGCCCCAACAAGTCATTGAAGCTAGCTAGTGGCTTCTTCACCAGGGACCGAGAGAAATCACCTTCGGAGAGTCCTTGCGTAAAGGCGATGATGAGGATCTCCGAAGTAGCAGTTGGCACGTCTTGAGCCACCCGATTAAACTGCTGGATATAGTTCTTCAGCTGTTCTTTGGCCTTCTGTTTGAGGGTGAACTGATTCAACGCCGTCTTCTGGTATCGTCGGTTGCTAGTGAAATGGTGCAAGAAGATGATTCTAAACTCTAGAAAAGCATTTATCGAATGTTGGGGCAGCCTCTGAAACTATCTCTGGGCAACCCCCGGCAAGGTGTTCAAGAACACCTAACACTTTACACCAGCCGTGTATTGACGTAAGAGAGCCACATTCTCAAATTTATAGATGTGGTCCTCCAGATCCGTCTTCCCATTGAAGTCAGCAATTCCTGGACCATGAAATTGCTTGGGCATGGGATCCTCTATGATGTCCGGAGAAAACAGGGTAGAGGGAGACTTCGTGTGGGCTTTGGAGGCCTCGATCTTCCCCGATCCTTCCTCTTGCCGTAAAGTGCTGGAGGCGACAGAGTGTGCTCTCTCCATTTCTCCCAAGGAATCTCGCCGAGGAATTGGACCTATCATTGTCGGTCCTGCCGGTGGCGAGATGGATCTTCGATTTCGATGATGTGAGGCAGACATTCTTGGGATTTTGCCCTACACCGAAGCCACTCATATCGAGGCGGCTTTCTCAATTTGATGTTGGTCCAATGCTCCTCTGACGGCGTTGGTGACTAAGCGATCCAACTCCTCCCTCGTCAGAATAATGGGTTGTCCCTCTGGATCAGCCATCACAGTATTCCTTTTGGTGCTTTGATGATTTCCCACAGACTGGGCCAAACTTGTTCCGGAAGCGAACGACGGGGATGACTAGTCACCAAAGCGCAGCGCACGTTGATGGTGATAGGGAGAAGATGTCCACGTCCTGCGAGATTAACATGAGCATTAAAGGGAATGCACTGGGAGATTTTCCGATAGAGCCCTCTACAACGCTCAAGTCAGAACTTTTATCTTTTCGGAGGATAATGAGGAATCAAATTTGCTATCAGTTCAGAAAGCTTACCCCCTTACCTAGAGGTCGAGCCATCTTATATACCTGAGGTCTTGGTCACACTTGTCCCCACATTCTCCTCCACGTCCGTTAATCATCGGTTACTTGATAGATATCTTATCTTTTGGTAACGGCCGCTGCGATCATTAAGGTCTCAATTGCCGTATGTTGCAGACAATAATTATCCGATGATTTTTCTGTTCTAAAAAGAGGAACGACTACTTGAAGTCAGGCTCTTTGACTCTGATGTTGATCTTTGGGCTCCATTCTCCCGAGTCAGTCTCGGAGTCTCATCTTCCGAGCTGACCTCAGAGCCTTCATTCATTTTCCTTAGATAGTCTCGGGAGCCCGATTCCCGATCTGACCATAGGGGTTTTCTTCCGTTCTCCCGAGGTAGTCTCGGGAGCCCGATTACCGGTCTGATCTCGGGACTCTAATCCATTTTCCCGAGATGGTCTTGGTCTAACCTCGGAGCTCTAGTTAGGTGGGTCCTGCCACGTAGCTTTCCAGTGCCACGTGTTCATCTCGGGATGTTCATCCCTATCAATATCCTTAGGTAGTAGGTTCTTATCTACATCATATCGGCTGGTTGAATCGATAGTGAGATGATGTAGAGAATACTACACTAAACCATTTCTAGTCAAGCATTAATATTCAGGGACAATATTAATGCATGGAGACTATATATAGGTCAATTGATAACTTGAGCTCACAAGTCATGGATATGTGATATCAAGTTGACACATGGGTATACATTAGAGAATGTATACTAAATTGACCCGTCATGAGAAAGTTTCATAGATTGTCATATGAGTGTCATAAAATTTCTCATGTGACTATTAGTATGAATAGTCCTTAGACCTGAAGTCACTACGGTTCCCTATATAAAAAGTTATGTACTTTAGTATCGTCAAACGTCACCCGTAACAAGGTGTACTATAAAAACGATTACTAGGTATGTAACAAATTATGCAGAGGGATGTGAGTTAAATAGATGGGATCTATCCCTCCCATATGACGGGAGTGATATCTGTGGGCCCCTTGATCGAGTAGGACTACTAAAATGCATGGTCATGTTCAAATGAGTCAATATGAGATATTGAGCTCATTTGCTTGAGTGAGTCTACTTGGGGATCAAGAAGCACAATGATTAATAAGGGGATGACACGATCTATGCCTCATTGATCAATTTAGATATCAAGGATAGAAGGACAAAGTCATACAACATAATAGGCACGGAATAGTTATGTCGAATCTTGACATTCTCGTCACTTAGGTAGCAATGATGCATTGCTAGATGTCGCTCATTATTTATGTACATTGCCAACGTTACGAGAACCTATTGGGTCAAACACAAAGGACACGATGTCTCGAAGATAAGATGATTTTAGTTTGACTAAAATGTGATCCGAAATTGAATTAATTGAGTTAGACTCAAATGAATCCAATTGGATTATGGGATTGAGTCTAATTTGAGTTAGTCTTATTTAGATTAGACTCAACTACGTAATTATGGATAATATTCGTTAAAAGGTTTAATAAAATATTATTTAAGAGGAAAACTAAGATGCATTCTATTCATTAGATAAATATAATATTAAGAGTCTCAAGGGATACCAAAAGGCTTGGTATTCATTGGGTTTTATTAGCATTAAGATGAAAGGAGCTCAAGGGGCAAAGACACTTGGTATTTATTAGATGAGTATAAATACCCCCTTGTCAAAGACTAGTGGGTGCATCTCTCTTCTTCTACTTTCTTCCTCCTTGTCCAAAACACCCTATTGGAGGTTCTTGTACTTTGTGAATCATCCCAAGTTGCTAGCACAACTAAAGTAGTTCCTCTCCGAGGCGTAGATCGTGTTCGTGTGGATACTACTAGAGGCACGAACATTTGAACGTGCAAGAGATTAGGCAAACCAAGGATTAGCGGGATAAGCGAAGGGCACTTTTCAAAGATATATCTATTAGTTAGATCAAACTTCATACGAATTTTTCACATGGATCGCTCAAGGGATCTTGTTTTCCGCTGCGTTTTTATGTTGTTGTTACATAAAAATCCCAACAGTGGTATCAGAGCCACTTGCGAAAGATCATACAAAGTTTAGAAAAACTTTTATATGTGATATAGAAGTAGGATATATATTGTTATGGATTGTATAATGCACGAGCATTTGTCGAGATACAAAAGTTTGTGTTGATCAAACTAAAAGTCTATAGCATCATCATTCGAAATATGAAAGTGTACTATGGTTTGATTATACTCAACAAATTTTATAACCTATGATTTCGGCTCATGATCATTAACAAAGGGTGATGTGGACCTACGAGTAGGCAATGGCGCAAGAGTTGCTGTTATAGCTGTAGAAACATATTCCTTATCTTTGCCTACTAGGCTTATCTTAGAACTAGAGGAGTGCTTTTATGCACTTGTACTAACTAAGAACTTAATTTCTGTACCTTATTTGGACAAGGAAGACTTTTTATTTATCATAAAGGACAAATACTGTTCGGTAATGTTAAATGTCATGTTCTATTGTAGTGTACCACTTATGAATGGACTCTTTGTTCTAGACTTAGAGAGCCCAATCTATAACATAAATACTAAACGGTTCAAACCAAATGATTTGAACCAAACATATCTCTGGCATTATCGCTTGGGTCATATAAATAAGAGTTGCATATCCCAGCTCCATAAGGATGAATTACTTGACTCATTTGATTTTGAATCATAAGAGATATCTGAATCTTGTCTTCTAGGCAAGATGACCAAGCTAAGACTCCATTTAGTGGACACGACAAAAGAGCGACACACTTGTTAGTGTGGGGACTGGTGCCGTCGATAGAAGAGGGGTGAATATCGACTCGTAAAAACCTTCGAAAACTTGTCGTAAACTTTCAAACGTTCTAGATATAGAGTTAGTGCGCAGCGGAAAATATAATGAACAAAAAGAAAGAGACTTGTACACACGGGATTTACTTGGTTCCCAACACCCAAGGGTCAGTACAACTAAGGCCTAAGCACGGGAAACGCCTGTCCACTAATGGTCTCCTTTCTGGACTTTCTAGAGGCAGAGAACCCCGTCTTACAGTGTACGATTTACAATAAAAAATATACGGAAAGTAAGTGCAGAAAAGTAAATCAAACCAAAATAGAAAAGTCGAACGCCTGACCGATCTGGACCTCCGAAGTGCCGCGCACTTCTCCTGGAGCCTCCTTGGTCGCAGGGCTTCGTCTCTAGCACTTTTCTTTAGCTCGGAAGGCTCAGAATGATATTCGAATGTCGTTTTGAGTTGAGGGGTTGAAGCCCCTTTTATAGGCTTGTTACTGGGTGCCTGTGTTCAACGAGGCGTCTCATAGAGCTTGGTCAAAGCTTATCTCTGCGTCGAACTCGCAGCAGTCGATAAAGCTTTCAACCAGGGCACCCTAGACAAACAGGGCGCCTGACTGATTTAGGCACATGTTACATTGAGGCGCCTGTTTCATTGAGGCGCCCTGGTTAATAGGGGTGCCTAGCTGCTATGTTTCCAGCCCTGTTGTGTGTTTGTTTGCCTGCTTTGTCTTCGGTTTTAGGTACCTGCAAGATACATAAATACAAGGCAAACACATATACACCCTTAGCTTTAGCGAATTGGTTCTGACTTCAGGTTTCCGCGAAACCCTAAGTCGAACCGACGCCTAAGTTCCCATCTTCGGGAATGCGCCTTTCACCTACTCCTCTCAGGAGACGATTGCCACCCGGCCCATCCGGTTGGACTTTTGCCCAGCTTCACTCACCAGGACTTTTGCCCAATCTCACGACCAGGACTTATTGCCTAACTTCACTTGTCAGGACTTTTGCCCAGCTTTACTCACCAGGTCTTAGTGTCCAGCTTCACTCATCAGGTCTTAGTGCCCAACCCTCGATCAAGTCTTAAGTGTCCAGCCCTCGGCCAGGACTTAGTACTCAATTCCATGAACTAGGACTTAGTGCCCAACCCTTGGTCAGGTCTTAGGTGCACAGCCCTCGGCCAGGACTTAGTGCCCAATTCCACGAACTAGGACTTAGTGCCTAAGTTAACTAGGACTTTGGTTCACTTTGGTACTCTTTTCTTGACTCACCCTTCCATTGTTCAATATATCACTGACCTAAGCATATTGTCAAACATTGATACACTTAGAGGAGGACATCATTGATGCATCTTGCACCAACAGTTAGGACTTCATTACATACTGATGTATGTGACCCTTTCAATGTTGCAGCTAGAGGAGGCTATCAGTACTTCATCACTTTCACTGATGATGCCATTAGATACAACTATGTGTATCTCATGAAACACAAGTCAGAATCCTTTAAAAAGTTCAAAAAATTTAAGATTGAAGTACAAAACCAACTTGGCAAGAGTATTAAGATGATTCGATCAGATCGAGGTGATGAATACCTTAACCAAGAGTTTCATGATCATCTTGCTGAGTGTGAGATCATATCCCAACTCACTCCACCTGGAACATCACAGTGGAATGGTGTGTCCGAGAGGAGAAATCGTACTCTATTAGATATGGTACACTCGATGATGAGTCAGACAGATCTGTTGGTGCAGAATGCACCTAAGTCAAACCTGTGTTTTGATAATGGCAACATAGGTCAAAAAGTTAAGTCTTTCTTGTTTTCTAACAAGTTAATCTAGTGTGCAGGAAAAGTCCTAGCGAAGGACTGCTAGGCACTGGCGAAGGAATGCCAGGGTAAAAAGACCTAGCGAAGGAATGCTAGGCTCCAGGCGAAGGACAGCCTGGATTTGAAGCCCTAGCGAAGGAATGCTAGGCACTGAGCGAAGGGCAGCTCGGCCTCCAAGACCTGACAAAGGACCGTCAGGCAAAAAGTCCAACCAGAGGAACGGTTGGCATCAGGTAAATTCTCCCGAGAGGAGTAGGTGAGGACGCGTTCCCCGTCGAGGGAACAGTAGGCGTCGGTTCGACCTAGGGCTCCATTTTGGAGACCAAAGTCAGAACCAAGACAGCTAAGGCTGTATAATCTAATAACTTATATATTGTTGTGTTTTGGACTAACCCTGGATGCAGGACCAAAGGAACGTGTGTCTGCAACTCAGAAAGCCTCAAAGGAGAGAGGCAAGAGCTGAGTAGGGCGCCCGGAGCGTCCCGGGCGCCCCAAGGTCATACAAAACAAGTCAAAGAAAAAGGGTTCGAATACATGCTGGGCGGGCGCCCCCGTGCTCCCGGGCGCCCCCGTGGCGCCCCTGCGCCGGGCGCCCCCAGGCGCATACCTCGAACCAAGAAGCCCTTGAAGCCAAGGAGATAGGACTTTGACCCGGTCAATGCGGGCGCCCCGAGCGCTGCGGGCGCCCCGGTCAAAGCGGATCTAGAAGATAGACGCTGACCGAGAGCTCTGTGGATCAGAGGCCACGTGGGGGGCTCCCCTGACGTCCCGGGCGCCCCCTAGCCCTATATAAAGGGCCTTCGACAAGGCTTCAAGACAACTATTCTCTCAACGCCCCAACGATCTTCTACGCTCGTGCCTTGCTCCGGAAACACTCCAACTCGAGCCGACGACGTCCCGCTGCCCCGAACAAGTTGATACACTCCGGACGTCGGTAACGAAGATCGAAATTTTAATATTATTATTTTATTGCACTTATTTGGAATCAAATATTGTAAACTGTTTTGCGCGTATATAGAATTGCCCAAAGTAAACGGTCAACGACCGTGGGCCTTGGAGTAGGAGTCGACACAGGCTCCGAACCAAGTAAATCGACTGTGTCTGTGTCTTGTTTTTAATTTCCGCTGTGCAACTGCTCTTTACGAAAATCCGAACGATTTCCGATATTCACCCCCCCTCTATCGGTTTTCTCGATCCAACAAGTGGTATCAGAGCGGGGAAGTTCAAACCTGGTGCATCCACCAGTTTGAAATTTTTTTCGGATTTTTCTATTTTTTATTTTTTTTTAAATTTTCGTTAAAATATTTCGTTCGATTTTTTTTTCGAGGTTGGTGCAACACCCCTCGATATTTTATTTCCCTTATCCAGCACTACTAATCCAAGACCTAGTCTTGGAAAATTTGTTTTTCTGTTAGTTTTTTTTTGTTACAGATTAAAATGGCCATGCAAGAGGGATTCAACACCGCCAGACCTCCACTTTTCAGTGGAGAAGACTTTTCTTACTGGAAAAGTCGTATGGAGGTCCACCTGAAAACTCAGGTGGATATGTGGATCATCATCCAGTCCGGTCTGGAGATCCCCCGAAATGCCGAAGGACAACCACAAAGCTACTCCGAATGGGACAACTCCCTTAAACGCAAGATAGAAGCCGACGCAAAAGCAACACAAACCCTACAATGCGGGCTGACAAAGGAAGAGCTGAACCGCGTGGGCCCTTTCAACAGTGCAAAGGAGCTATGGACAAAACTGATCGAGCTGCACGAAGGGACTTCAGATACTCGGATCAGTAAGAGGGATCTGCTACTGAACAAACTCTACACCATCAAGATGGCCGACAACGAAACAGCAGCCCAGCTCCACGCACGAATCCAAGAGGTAATGAACGGTCTTCACACAATAGGTCACAAGGTTGAAAACCGTGACCTAATAAGGTATGCTCTAAACGCTTTCCCTAGAAACACCTTGTGTGCATCTATGGTAGATGCATACAAGGTATCTAGGGATCTTTCTAAAATAAAATTAGACGAATTATTTTCTGAACTAGAACTGCACGAACAAACTAACACCAATATGGTCGAGAAAGGTATTGCTTTTCTTGCAGGCAAGACTGGAAGGACAACGAAGAAGAAGCCTGAACCTGAAACCGAGTCTAACTCAGACTCAGATTCAGAAGAAGAAGAAAGAGATCAAACTAAGCTGGTCCGGCTCGCTCGAAGCTACTACAAGGAGCTGAAGAACCGAACCAACAAACGGAAAACCGGCCGAAGAAAGGACGAACCAGCTGAACCAGCAAACAAGCCCAATGTAACCTGCTACGAGTGCAAGAAAAAGGGCCACTACAAGTCAGAGTGCCCTAACCTAAAGGAGACTAAAAAGACGAGAAGAAAGAAGGCACTGCAAGCAACCTGGGACGAGTCTTCCTCAGAAGAAGAAGAAGAGGCACCCCAGTCCAACCTCCTAGCTCTGACCGCCTCAGATAAAGTCGAGACTGAGTCAGAAACAGAACAAGAGGACGGCGAGCTGACCTTCACAGAAGACGGAGAAATTAAGGTAACAGGTTTTAATAGATCGCAATTAAGTGAATTAATTTCTTTTCTTTCTCGAGATTTGGCAAAAGCCAAACTCCGGGTCGAAACCCTCCGACAGGAAGTAAAACTCCTGAAAGAGGGAGCTGACTCTAAACCCTTAACCGAGAAGGTTCAGGAAGGAACTCCTACTCAAGTTGAAAAACTTGAAAAGGAGAACTCCTCCCTGAAAACTCAGGTTAAGGATCTTAGATCAGCTTTAGAACGATTTACATCTGGTTCCAAGGGTCTTGACATGATCCTTGGAAAACAGAAATCAGTTCTAAATCGATCCGGATTGGGCTATAGAACCAAATCCCGGCAAAGATCATACTTAGCTGTACTGAATCAGTCCAGAGGTAAAATTCAGGCATGGGTACCTAAACTATACCTGAACAAACCAACTGGATCAAATCAGTATTGGATCCCCAAGGACAAGATTCACATCTTGCCTAACCATCACCGTGGCTTTAGTCCAGGGGGAGCCAAACTGAAAACTATATTTATTATTAGATAAGATATTTGCTTGCAATATGATTGATTGTTTATTTAATTTCTGCAATATACCATGCTTAGACTTAGGCTAGCTTAAGGACTAAACAGACTTAGCTGAAATTTGACAACATAGTATTGGGTGGAGGTGAGATGATAGTACGTTAGGGAAGCCAATTTGGCGGAACTAGCCAAAGCTACCGATCCAAAACCTAAACTAGTTAGACCAGAAATTTTTCAAAGAATTTTTGAAAATGAAATTTCATTAAAAGGCTTTGTCAAGGAAAAGGTGGATGATCCCATAAGGCTACGGCCAAAGAAGGCCTAGTGCCTCGCCAAGACCTGGAAGCCAATTTTTGAAATTCAAATTCAAATTTTTTTTGTCAAATTCGAATCTAATACAAAATTTCAGTTATTTGTAGATTTTTTTTAAAATTTAAGTGTTTTCAAAATTAATTAAGTTTTCAAAATTTAATTATTTTCAAACTTAATTAAGTTTTCAAAAATTTAATTGTTTTCAAAATTAAACAAATTTTTTAAAATAATCTTAACTATCAAAACCTGTCTCACGAAACCTATAAGGCTAACGTGATTGAAAACCCTAGATTTGGGTGAGACAGTAGGATTAAACTCAATTATAAAATTCTTTTGAGTTAATCCTGTAGTTCAGAACTCAGTCAAACCTTGGTCAAGATGGTCAAACCACGGTCAACCTTGTCAAACCATGGTCAAAGCAGTCAAAATCAATTCCAACCATAGTCAAATCGATTAAACCATAGTTAAATAATGACAAGACAAATTTTTGTCTTTACATACCCTTGACCGGGGCGCCCGGAACCACGCGGGCGCCCCCATCACCTCCAACGCAGCAAAAAGCTGCAAAGCCCTCTGTTGAGGGCGCCCGGACTGTCCCGGGCGCCCCCAACCAGTCCTTCACACTGCCTTTGGCAGTAGCCCTGACCAGGGCGCCCGGAAGCTCCCGGGCGCCCCCATAGGTCTGCCTATAAAAGGCACCCGAACCTCCTTCACTCCCACACCAAAATCAACCTTCTTCTCCACTTCTTACTCTTCAAGAAGACCTTGCGAGTCCTCTTCCTCAACCATGCCTCCCCGAGCCGTCCGGTATGATTATTAGTTATTTTTATTGCATTTAAAGTTATTTCATGCAATATCTTTACTCTTCCTTTAACTTCCTTAACTTAGAAGACGCCGACCGAACCCGGCCAACCCCGGTGCCGAACCTAGTCCGGACCCTAGATTTCCTAACCTAGAGTTATGTAATAGGTTTGCACAAACAATCTACAAGCCTATTAAAACGAGTTATCTCAATAGGCACTTTTTTACCCAATCATGCCCTGTCACCATGAACATCATCAACTTCTATCAATTGGACAATCTTGTCTTCTGCACGCATACCATTAATGAATCCTTATGCGCAGAATTTTATAATAATATAATTCGACAAGATAATCTTATGTTTCACACCACTGTCCAAGGGATTCCTTTAACTATAACCCCAACTTTGCTGAACCGATTCCTAGGATTGCGACCCTCTCAGTCCACATTCTGCTGTTATCCTCCTAGGAACCCCCCATTTGATCCTCCCTACTCAGAGATTACCCTAGATACCATCCACTCCTATTTCTATAGGGCAGATCTCCCAGCAAATAGACGCTTCCAAGCTGTTGAACTTGAGGCCCAGAACTATGCCTTGTATAGAGTTCTGGTCCGCTGTATCCTACCACTCTCCACCAGAGACCTAGGGACTATGCGACCCTTTCATGCTTTCCTTCTTTATGCCCTAGTCCATCACCTTGACCTAGATATTGGACTCCATATGTTTCATACCATTCTGCATGCATCCAGTGTCACGACCCAGGGACGAGTACGGACACCATATTGCCACATCATCACATCTCTCCTTCATCACCACGGTCGTGACATTACCATTGGTGAAATTTCCGCTATGACCGACTTTGACGAAATAGGATTTAGGAACTTTTCGTTAGCAGGTCTAGAGGTGTCGGCCACCGGGGTTCTTAGTTGGAGACGACAACAGGCCGGAGCACCAGTCGACTCAGACGAGGAGGTTGAAGTCGACGTTGGAGACATAGCTGCAGCAGCCCGAGCACACATCGACGAGCCTGCTCCACCGACATTATACCAGAGAGTGATGCATTTAGACACAAAGGTTCAGAGTCTCCGAAAGGAGGTTGAAGCCTACCACCTAGAGCAGATGGAAGCTCGTCGAGTCGATCGAGAAATGGCTGACGCACGATACATAGAGATGATGGCACGATTCGATGCATGGCAGCCTGGCCCGTCTGATCATACCGGTCCTTCGTCTTAGAGTCCTTTAGCATTGTACCTATTTGACTGCCCCTACTCAGTAGGGTTGACTTGGATTTGACTGTTTGACTGAATTTGAACCTTGATTACCTGCTTTATTTTCTGTTGATCAATTTATGAGTACTTAAGATTGTGTTCTGTAAAATAAATTAATTTTTTTTCTTGATTTAAAATTGTTTCTAAAAATAGAATTTGAAAAACTGTTTTACTTAATTTCAAAATCAGTTTTCATTTTCGACTTAGTTTTATTTTTATTTCAAAAATACCCCCTTTCAAAACTAGGGCTTTTTCGAAAATGGACTTAGCCTAGGCCCTAACCCTAGAACTGCATGCACCTATAGACTTAGAAGCCAGCATCTCACAAGCACCTTAGGGTACTTTTGATTGATAACCTAGAAAGGGTTGAGATGCTTAGGTCTTTGCCTTAATTCAAGATGCTTTAAGTCAGTGCATCTGCAGTAATTGGGGCACTAAATACAATTTACATAACAATCAAGTTAAGTGTCAAGATTAGAAAATCTAACTTGAACAGAAACACTTAACTTGACTAACCCTAGCAAAAACTACTGTTTATAACAGTTAGTAAGTAGCTAATTGGGTTAGACAGGTCCCTACAGAGGAAATTGATTGATTTAGTGTAAATCTAATTATGAATTGGTTCAGTACAGCAAGTTTTTACTTACTTTTTTCATGCTATATTTATCTGTTTTGATATATGGCAAAGGGGGGAGAGATAGGAAAGGAGAGAGGAAAATAAACCTTCTTTATTCAAATTTTTTTTCAAATTTAATATTTCGAATTTAATTTTCCTAAAGCTTACTCTAGCTTCAAAATGTTTTTGTTAAGCATGTCAAAATTTTTTAAGTACTTAAGTACTAAAGTGTTTCAAATCTTACTAAGTACTTAAGCATTTTTCCTACTAAGTACTTAAGCTTATTAAATCCTACTAAGTACTTAAGCTAGCATTTTCAAAACTCCTGAGTACTTTAAAACTTAAGACTTTAAAAATTTTTAAGAGTCTCTAATAATGCTTTAAAAACTCTACTATGTGCTTTTAACTTAAGCTGTTGAAAGATTTATTCCTAAAACTTAAGTTTTCAAGTACAAGTAAAGTTTTGTTAATCCCACGAATTTTTGAAAAATCTAGGGGGAGATTCCTTCCAGGGGGAGGGAACAGAAGTCAAAACTTTTTTATGTTTTGCTTAAACTTAACTTTTTGAACTAGGGTTGCCATAAATCAAAAAGGGGGAGATTGTTGGTGCAGAATGCACCCGAGTCAAACCTGTATTTTGATAATGGCAACATAGGTCAAAAGTTAAGTCTTTCTTGTTTTCTAACAAGTTAATCTAGTGTGCAGGAAAAGTCCTAGCGAAAGACTGCTAGGCACTAGCGAAGGAATGCCAGGGTAAAAAGACCTAGCAAAGGACTGCTAGGCTCTAGGCGAAGGACAGCCTGGGATTGAAGCCCTAGCGAAGGAATGCTAGGCACTGAGCGAAGGGCAGCTCAGCCTCCAAGACCTGACAAAGGACCGTCAGGCAAAAGTCCAACCAAAGGAACGGTTGGCGTCAGGTAAATTCTCCCGAGAGGAGTAGGTGAGGACGCGTTCCCCGTCGAGGGAACAGTAGGGGTCGGTTCGACCTAGGGCTCCATTTTGGAGACCAAAGTCAGAACCAAGACAGCTAAGGCTGTATAATCTAATAACTTTATATATTGTTGTGTTTTGGACTAACCCTGGATGCAGGACCGAAGGAACGTGTGTCTGCAACTCAGAAAGCCTCAAAGGAGAGAGGCAAGAGCTGAGTAGGGCGCCCGGAGCGTCCCGGGCGCCCCCAAGGGCCATACAAAACAAGTAAAGACAAAAGGAGTTCGAATACATGCTGGGCCGGGCGCCCCCGTGCTCCCGGGCGCCCCCGTGCTCCCGGGCGCCCCCATGCGCAACATCGAACCCGAACCCCTCGAAGCCAAGGCGATAGGACTTTGACCCGGTCAATGCGGGCGCCCCGAGCGCTCCGGGCGCCCCGGTCAAAGCGGATCCAGAGGATAGACGCTGACCGAGAGCTCCGCGGATCAAAGGCCACGTAGGGGGCGCCCCCGACGTCCCGGCGCCCCCTAGCCCTATATAAAGGGCCCTCGACCAAGGCTTCAGTACAACACTTCCTTCAACGCCTCAAAGATCTTCTACGCTCGTGCTTTGCTCCGGAAACTCTCCAACTCGAGCCGACGACGTCCCGCTGCCCCGTAAAAGTCAATCCACTCCGGACGTCGGTAACGAAGATCGAAATTTTTATATTATTATTTTACTGCACTTATCTGTAATCAAATATTGTAAACAAATTTTGCGCTACATATAGAATTGCCCAAAGTAAACGGTCAACGACCGTGGGCCTTGGAGTAAGAGTCGACACAGGCTCCGAACCAAGTAAATCGACTGTGTCTTTGTGCTGTGATAGTTTTTATTTTATTTCCGCTGCGTACGTGCTCTTTACGAAAAAGAACGATTTCCGATATTCACCCCCCCTCTATCGGTTTTCTCGATCCAACATCTAAGGGTTTAGGCATGGTGTCGGGTAGTCAAAACCCCGACAATGATAGACCGGGTCTAGGATACCAATCTATTAGATCAAATGTTATTGAAAAGTCATATGCAAGAATGTCATATGACTATAGCAAGGGGAAGGCCAAAAATGACAAGGAGAAGCCATTTAAAGGAGAGAAGAAGAATTTAACTAAGGACAAGGTGTATAGAGTTAAGAAAGTTAGGGTTGTAGGTCAAGAAGTACCGGAGGTACACATGTGTGGTCTTGCCATTATAGATGAGTCACCTAGGGAGGTGACTAAAGCTAAAAGCTCAAGGGGGAGCTCTAAAGGTCAAGTTGGGATCCATGGTCAATGGATCTCAAGAGGGTTTCTCCGAAAGGGCTAGATGAGTTGCGGAATGTGCCAAAGGATTTGAGGACAAGTTGTGAGACTTAATCCTAGGAATTTGGCACAATTAAGAGTGAGTTTCATGTAAAAATATGGCAATGGAGCTATATTGCATAAAAATTAGTTCTTAACGTGGGGATGTCATATAAACCAATGCTAAAGATGCATTGAGGTTGGGGATGAGAAGATACATCAAGGAGAGATCAAAACTAGGACTTTAGGTCAAGGTTCAATTGAACCATTTAGATAGTTTTGAGTTTTGTGTCAATCTTGGGATGGGTCATAGATACATGGGTAAATATATTTTTCCCAAATAGACATGGGTATCACAAACCTCTCCACAAAATTTGGGATTTTTTAGAGATTTGTGGAATTTCTGGTGCGTTTCTGAAGTTGGGTCAGAAATGTTGAAATTAGGGTATCAGTCGATTGATGCAGAGGCAGTGGACTGATCCAGTTTAAATCAGAAACTAGGTTATTCAATACAGCAGTCGACTAATCCCCCATCAGTCGACTGATCTTTCTATTTGGTTCATCAGTCGACTGGCCCTGGGGCGGTCGACTGATGCAGGGAATCTTTTAAAAGAACAGCCACGCCGGGGGCGGCCGAACCTAGGGTTCCAGCGCCGCCCCTTGTGATTTCTCTTCTCCCTCGACCTCCCCAACTGTTCCAAGTGTTGATGCAGTCTGACCCTGATTGTCGTTTTGGTGTTGACACCGATTTTAGTTTAGGTTGATGAGATGATTGGGATTAAGTCCTGGTCGTGGACTAGGCACACCTAATGGGACTAAGTTTGATGAAATCCTAACTTGGAGGGTTAGGTGTGAGAAAGTCCTAACTTGGAGGGCTAGGTGTGAAATTCCTAACCTGGAGGGCTAGGTGGATGAAATCCTGGCTTGGGGTGCTAGGTTAAAGTCCTGGTGAGTGAGACTGAGCATGGAGTCTTGGTCCGGGGGACCAAGCACGAGTCAGAGAAGGGCTGGAGGCTTGTTCTCGTGACTTGGAGTGGATTCAGCCTTGCCTGGATCGGTCTGGTGACCGATCAGGGAAGTTGGCACGGTGTTCCCTCTTGGATCGGTCTGGTGACCGATCCAGCGATGATTGATCGGTCTGGTGACCGATCAGGGAGCACACATTGACCTTGTTGGGCTACTGATCGACTCCTGATCGGTCTGGTGACCGATCAGGGAGCATACAGTTCACTCACTGCTTGGCTCCTGATCGGTCTGGTGACCGATCAAGGAGCATACAGTGGGTTTTGGGAACCTTACTGCTTGGCTCCTGATCGGTATGGTGACCGATCAAAGATACTGTTCAGATCGTTCTGGTGAAAGATCAAGTGTCGCGGAGTTCTCCTTATAACCGATCAGGCTGGAGCCTGATCGGTCGGAGAGCTTCCTGATCGGTCTGCTGACCGATCAGGGCACAACTTGATCGGTCTGGTGACCGATCAGGCCCTTGTGGCTGCGAAAGCTGGGAATCCCAGCAAAGCTGTGGATCAGTCCGCCGATCACTTTAATTCAAACGCGTTGTCAGACGCTCTGATCACGTCTGATTACATCTGCTATCTCTGCTTTTACTTCTGATATATGATCCTCTGCTTGATTTGCTGTGTTTATGATCTGATTTAGTGTGCAGATGACAGGGATGAATTCAAACACTCAAGGAGGGTCAATGGGAGTCTTTCCTTGGAGCAGGTTTGTCCGTTTTCCATCTCAGGTTGCAACGGATGCTGGCGCTGCTAGAGCTGCTGACTGGGGCTTGACTGAGGGAAGCTCAGGGAGCCCAGGAGAGCTCAGTGGTAGGTGGGCAGTTGCAGCTGAGCAGCTGGTAAGCTGCAGTAGAGCCTCTGGTGGCTGGCGAGGTGAGCTGGAGAAGCCAGATGTTTAAAAGTGCTGAGAAGTGGAGAAGAGTAGAACTCTCTGCTTGGGCTACAACTTTTGTGATCTTGCGACAACTTTGATCCATCTCTTGAGCAAGCAACTGTGAATCTGAAGCAACCTTCTGTTACTTGAGCACTTGGGAAGAAACAAGGAGCTTGGCGAGTCCATCAGCGAGAAGACACGAAGAAGGGAGTTCTTGCGTGAGATCTGTGCTGAGTGGAGCTCGGTGAGGAGTTCGTTTGTGTTCTTGCGGTTCTTAGTGCTCAGTAAGATTCCTTCTTGTGTTTCGTGTACTTAATACTTCATTCATCTTGAAACGCTGTGGAGAGGTTACTCCACCGAGAAGGAGATTGCATTCTATCCGGATTTTCCGGGGCTTGATCTGCCGACGATTAAGGGATCGCCTACCTCACGGGCACGCCAAGGAGTAGGGGCAAGTTATCCCCGAGCCTTGTAAATCCTCTTTGTTAGCGTTTTGTGAATGTGCTTAGACTAGGGTTTAGTTTCTGCATTACTCTGCTTTGTACTTACATCCGCTGTGTGCTACTAACCCTAAGTGCAGAATCTACCTAAGTGAAAGCGATTTTTGGTGTCTGGCTATATTCACCCCCCCCCCCCCCCCCCACCTCTCTAGCCATCCAAGATCCAACACCAAGCCTTCCCAAGGTCCTCAGATCGTGTTCCTAGCCTTCCTTTCATCTTAGATCCAAGGCTAGGGCAAGAAAAACCTCCTTCTTAAGTCAATCTCGATCATTCGCCATCATGCAACGACCGAAGAAACGGTAGTGGATCATTTGCCTTATTTTTATCATTTGATTCGTGATTCATGACTAACTCTTCAATTGGTGCGTGTTTACCTTGTTTTTTTCCCCCTCTTGATTGGGTCATTGTTGGTACATGCATATAGGGGTTGCATTTAGGGCTAGGTTAAAGAGAAGGGGTGTCCCAACAGCAGCCCATAGATCCGGCGACACCTCGGTTTCATTCCGAGGCCTGCCGACGGGTATTTGAGAATAGTGACTTTATTCTAATGAACTGTAGATATCTCAATCAAACATACTTCCAGGAGAATACTCCTCATATTATTGAGATAATCACGTATTTTGGGCTAGAGAAGTTAGTATATTGTCAACATTATGTCAATTTTGACCTCTGCAAGGAATTTTACGCCAATCTTACATGTATTGATACCAATTATGGGACATACGAGTCTATGGTACAAGGGGTTACCATTCCGTTCACACCTGCATTATTAGGTTTATTTTTAGGGTGTAGGGTTTCAGATAACCCTTTTACATGTTTTCCCACTGTCACTGAGCCATTGACCTTGCCCAATGTAACCATTGATCAGATTCATCGTCATTATTTCAATAATCCTCGACCTCCTCTAGAGTGCATCTTTATAGCTAAGCGCATGAGTCCAGTTAGCAACATTTTGTACAAAA
Organism: Boesenbergia rotunda; assembly: GCA_024364735.1. NCBI lineage: Eukaryota > Viridiplantae > Streptophyta > Magnoliopsida > Zingiberales > Zingiberaceae > Boesenbergia > Boesenbergia rotunda. The sequence continues at coordinate 56,133 of JAGFNQ010001009.1, forward strand.
TCGTCCTAGACTACATTCTGCCTATTGTCACCATGGGGAGGTCAAAGATCCGGCTACCTCACTTGGTGATGATGTATGCTCTAGAGAGGAGACTAGACATTGACATCGCCCGCCATATATTTGCATCTATTGTCTATTTTTCACATGATGTCAATAAAAAGCTCTACATGTCATTCGGTCATATTTTGACCGAATTCTGTCAGTCTAGAGGTATTAGAGTCGTTAGAGGTCAGATTCATCAGTTGTCAAAGGACTACGACCAGATAGATTCTCGACAGCCCTCCTTGGCTGGGATTGAGAGGTGCCAGGGAGTGATGGTCTGGCGACTTCGTCCTGATTCTTCCAGCTATGATGATGAGGAGGAGGCTGCTCCTGCTGTTGCTCCTGCTGGGATTACAGAGGAGCGGTTCTCCTAACTAGAGGCGGAGGTACATGGACTCAGGGAGGACTTCCAGAGCTTTCAGGGGGAGGTTCACGGTCTCCGGGAGCACTTTCAGAATTTCCAACAGCGATAGGATGACATGTATGACATGATGCAGCACTGGAACCTTATGTATCAGGCCCCTCCTCCTCCTCCTCCTCCTCCTCCTCCTCCTCCTGGCGATGACATATAGCTTCTACCTGACTTGGCTGAGAGGGTGTTGAGAGTTGTTTAGATTGAGCATGTTTATTATTATCTCTCAAACACCATTTTTGGATATTACATCATTTGAGGATTTCGGGGTTATGACCCTTATAGTACTTATTTATGTTTTCATATGTTTCGTTCACTTCTTATATTGCTTAAATGAAAGGTTATTATCTTGATAGTATGGTTGTATGAAAAAATTCAATATATCTTCTATCAAGAGTTTATGGTATAAAGGGGGAGTTTTTATCACTTGTTTTGTCTTAAGAATTTATATGAGAAAAAGGGGGGGGGGGGGGGGGGGGGGGGGGAGTTTTGAAAACATTTCTATGTTTTAAATGGTATAGGATAGACTTGGAAAACCTACAGATTCAAATCTAGAATGAAAGATTGATACAAAGAAGACGTTTTTCAGATAATTTGAATTTTTGTCAAAAAGTCAAGAATATTTGGTTTTTTCATGAAACTATATTTTTCTAGGATAGAATACATCATAAGAAATATGCTTACAAAGTTTCAGAATTTTGTGGAATTGTTTAGGCGTTTCTGAATTTCGACTGAAAAAATTCAGATTGTTGTGTATCAGTCAACTGCCCTTCGACTGATCTTTCTGTGGGTTTGTGTTTTGCAGGCCCCAATCGACTGGGAACTGGGCAGTCGACTGATTCTGCTGTTTTATGATTTCTGGGGGTTTTCAGAAATAGAAAGGTGTTCTCATTGATACTAGGGTTAAGGTTGCTTGGGACAATCTTTTGGATGGTGTCAAAGGGGGAGAACTTGTGGTTTTAAGTTAGGTTTTAACTTAACTAGTGAAGTTAGTGTGTAACTTGACTTGTGGTTATGAAAAATTGAAAATTATGTGGAAGACATAGGTTAAAGGGGAGAATGCATGTTTATGCTGCTTAACTTGCTATATCTGTAATTTTCAATTGTTATTATTGTTTTTGCACCTAACTTAAACATATTATCACACATCAAAAAGGGGGAGATTGTTGGGGCAATCGATCCAAGTTTGATCGGGTAGATCATGGGTTTTGATGTGTGTGACAATATGAGTAAGATAGGGTTTCATGTTGATCTAATATGTATATGTGGGTGTGCAGGTTTGCAGGATACACATAGACTTAGTTGGATGTCTTCGGAGCCGGTGAAGGATGGCATGGGAGACAAGCTGAGGACTTACATGCATCCGAGGGACCGTGGACAAAGCAGGGACGATGAACCGAGAGAAGCGAACTTCGAGGCATACGTGAAGGATGGCATAGGAGACAGGCCGTGGGCTTGCATGCATCTGAGGGACGAGAGCCAAAGTCGAATAGGGCTTAAAGGCAACAGATCGAGGCTGCTAGAGCAGGGACGATGAACTGAGGGAAGCGGACTTCGAGGCATACGTGAAGGATGGCATGGGAGACAAGCCGCGGGCTTGCATGCATCCGAGGGACGAGAGTCAAAGTCGAAGAGGGCTTGAAGGCAACAGGTCGAGACTGCTGAAGGAAGAGTTAACTGAATCGTGAGGTTTCGAGTGCTGAGAGAATTGTACTCGGGAAGGGAGACCTTGATCAGTCAACTGGGGTGGAGCACAGAGACATCAGTCGACTGGTAATGGACCAGTCGACTGATGCAGTCGACTGGTGTCGACCAGAATGCGAATCGTCAAGGAGGTGACATTTGAATTTGCGAATACCAGTCGACTGCCCTAGGGGCAGTCGACTGGTAACGGTCAAAACAGGATCGAGCTCTATTTAAGAGAGCTCGTGTTTGACTACTTTTCTTTGGCGAAACAAGCTTGGTTAGAGCCTGTTAGTAGCCTACAAGTGCTCAGGTCGGGTCAAAGGGTTATGGCGAGGTTTCTCCACTAATAAGGAGCGAGAAGAGCTGGCCGGAGGTGTTCCGGGGAATCATCCACCGAAGGATCGGGATCGTTCACCTTACGGACAACCGTGGAGTAGGAGTTTCATCTCCGAGCCACGTAAATCAGTGTGTCTTTCTTAGTTGTTAATTTTAGTTTTTGTTATTCCGCTTGCGCACTAACAACTTGTAGGAAAACGAATCAAAGAGTTATTATTCACCCTCTCTCTAGCAAACGACAAGGTCCCAACACCTTCCTATAGCGACTTTCTGAAATAGTATGAGGATCAACAGGCTTCTAATTCCACTGTTGTCGTTGCGCATGCTGGTAATTCCTTTGCTGGCATATCTCGATCTTCGGATCCCTGAGTTCTTGATTCTGGGGCCACCGATCATATCACTGTTAATAAATCTCTTTTTTCTTCTCTCACTACTTCCAGTTATTTACCCTTTGTCACCATAGCAAATGGTTTTCAAACTCAGTCACAGGGTATTGGTATTGCTCATCCTTCTCCGTCTCTCCCTATTCATAATGTTCTTTATGTTCCCGAAGCTCCCTTTAATTTGTTATCAATAAGTCAACTTACTCGATCTCTTGATTGTGTCATCTCTTTTACTAAAACTTCTGCTTCTTATAGGACCAGAGTACAGGGAGGATGATTGGCTTTAATGTGAGTCTCATGGCCTATATCGGCTTCACCGGCCTTCTCTTGTTGGTTTGGCGGCGGTATCTCTTCTTCTTATTCATGCTCAGTTAGGACATCCAGATCTTGTTAAGTTGAAGCAATTATATTCTAGCCTTTCTCACTTAGAGTCTTTGGGCTTGTGAGTCAATGCAATTAGGAAAGCATGTTCGTAGTTCTTTTTCTCCTCGAACTGTGAGTCAGGTCACGTCCCCTTTCGCTTTAGTTCATTGTGATGTCTGGGGTCTGAGTCGTATTTCTTCTACATTAGGATCTCGATATTTTATTACTTTTATAGACGATTTTTTTCATTGTACTTGGTTATATCTGATGAAGGACCGTTCAGAATTGTTTTATATTTTTCAATCTTTTTTCCATGAAATCAAAGCTCAATTTGGTATTTCTCTTCGAACCTTGCAAAGTGATAATGCGGGTGAATATCTAGCTACTCCGTTTCAGACCTTCTTGGCGTCTCATGGTGTACTGCATAGAACGTCTTACCCTCATACCCCCCAACAGAATGGAGTTGTAGAACGCAAGAATCGTCATCTTCTGGAGACCACCCGGACTCTTCTTTTCTACTCTCATGTTCCTTATCGGTTTTGGGGTGAAGTCATACTTGCTGCATGTCATCTCATCAATCATATGCCTTCCTCCACTCTACAAGTTAAAATACCTCATCATATACTTTATCCTCATCAGTCACTTCATCCTTTACCACCTAGAGTCTTTGATTCTATATGTTTTGCTCATGCTCTTGATCCTGGCAAACTCTCCCCGGTCTCATAAATGTGCCTTCCTTGGATATCTACGGTCTCAGAAAGGCTATAAGTGTTATTCTCCTACTTTTTGTCGGTACTTCATATCTGTCGATGTCATGTTCTTTGATTCAGTTTCATTTTTTGGGCCTAACGCATCTCCGTCCGAGTTTTCTCCTTTTACGCCTATGTCAATGACTATCTTTTACCTCCGGAAGACTCTTTATCACCTCCAACCCTCCTCTATTGCCGGTTTATCAGCGCCATCCTCGTCCTGCTTTGTCACCGCCCAGCGCTGACACTGCCATAGATACATCTTTAGAGCCATGTCATTCGCCTCTTCCTCTGGTCCCATCTCCTGAGTCTGATATTCCTATTGCACTTCCAGAAGGTTTGCGTTCCACTCGTAATTTTTCTCCTCATTATGTTTCTTTGAGTTATCATTGTCTTTCTCCTTCATATTATTCTTGTCTTTCCTTTTTATCGTCTGTTTCTCTTTCAAAGACTACGGGTGATGCCTATCCAAAATGAAAACAGGTTATTCTCGACAAAATGTGTGTCTTACAAAGCAATGGGACTTGGGATCTCGTTCCTCTACCACTAGGGAAATCAATTATTGGTTGTCGATGGGTATATACGGTGAAAGTTGGTCGAGACGGAAAAGTTGACCGGCTTAAAGCCCGCCTTGTCGCTAAGAGCTATACTCAGATCTTCAAAATGGATTATGGGGACACTTTTTCTCCTGTTGTCAAGATGTCCTTTGTGTGCCTATTCCTATCCATTGCTGCGATTCGACATTGGCCACTTTATCAGTTGGACATCAAAAATGCTTTCTTATATGATGATCTGCTCAAGGAAGTCTACATGGAACAACCTCCGTGTTTTGTTGCTCGGGGGAGTCTTCCGATCTTGTATGTCGCCTGCGAAAATCTTTATATAGCCTCAAGCAGTCACCCAGAGCATGGTTTGGTAGATTTAACACTATAATTCAACAGTTTGGCATGACTCGGAGCGAAGCCGATCATTGTCTTTTATCGTCACTCATCTACTAGTCGATCATTCTATCTTTTATCGCCACTCATCTACTAGTCGCATCTACTTAGTGGTTTACTTTAATGATATTGTCATCACAGGTAGTGATCATCTCGGGATTTCACAGGTGAAACAACATCTTTTCAAACATTTTCAGACAAAGGATCTCGGCAAACTCAAATATTTCTTGGGGATAGAAGTAGCATAGTCCAAAGATGGGATTATCATATCCCAAAGGAAGTATGCAATCGATATTTTGGAAGAAACAGGAATGTTAAACTCAACGACAGTTGACAACCCCATGGATCTTAGGTTGCGTTTGGTAGGGGGTAATTCATCTTGTAATGTAATCAAGATTACATTACAAGTTAGATTCCTTTGTTTGGAATAATTTTAAAATTGTAATGTAATGAAATCTCGATTACAAAAGTGGTTCAAGATTTGTAATCTCAATTACAAAACTAACACGATGTAATCCGATTATATTCCCTACCCTCTATTCCCGAAACCTATCGGAAGAACCCTCCGCGGCCATGGCCTCGCTGGTCGGCCGGCGGCGATTGTCGGTCGCCGGCCGGTCGTCGGTCGTCGGTCGCCGGCCGGCAGCGGTCGTCGGTCGCCGACCGGCGGCGATCGTCGGTCGCCGACCGGCGGCGGTCGTCGGTCGCCGGCCGACCGGCGGCGGTCGCCGGTCACCAACCGTGGTCGTCGATCGTCGTTGTCGGTCGTCGGCCACCAATCTTTGATTACATTACAGGATGGATTACCCCTCACCAAACGCAGCCTATAGTCATCAAAGATTACATACAACTCGTTACCAAACATAGTAATGTAATCTTGATTACATTACATTACATTACAAACTTCATTACATTACAGACTCGATTACATTACCCCTTACCAAACGCAGCCCTAATGTCAAGCTCCTGCCAAATCATGGGGAGTCTCTTCCAGATCCTGAACGACATAGGCGATTAGTAGGGAAACTAAGCAATCTTACTGTTACTCGTCCAGACATCTCATTTGCAGTAAGTGTAACAAGTCAGTTTCTCAACTCTCCATGCAAGGAATATTGGGATCCTGTGATCCGCATTATTCGATATATCAGAGGCGCTCCAAGAAAGTATCTTTTGTAAGGAGAAAAAGGACATACTCGAGTCATAGGGTATTCTAATGCAGATTGGACAGGTTCTCCCACTAATAGGAGATCTACTTCTGGGTTTTGTATATTTGTCGAATATAATCTTGTTTCTTGGAAAAGCAAAAAGCAGAATGTTGTAGCAAGATCCAGTGCAGAGGCAGAGTATCGAGCTATGGTCATAGCCAGTCAAGAGCTTATATGACTCAAACAGTTACTTTAGGAACTAAGATTTGGAGAGATTACACAAATGTCACTTATATGTGACAACCAGGCCACCATGCATATCGTCTTCAATCGAGTTTTTTATGAGAGAACAAAGCATATTAAAGTCGACTGTCACTTTGTCAGAGAGAAAGTTGTATCTGGAGAAATATCTACTGGTTATATCAACTCACATGATCAACTAGTAGATATATTCACTAAGTCACTTAGAGGATCTCGAATTAATTACAAATATAACAAGCTAGGTGCATATGATTTATATTCTCCAACTTGAGGGGGAGTGCTAGAATATTATAAATATAGCTAGGGATAATTTGATGTATCCTAATTTGTATTTTACCTAAAATGCAAATTAGTCCTTAGAATAGAATCCTGATTTATTTCCTAGAATAAAGTTCTAATTATTTCTTAGAATAGTCCTAACTTTGTATATAAATAAGACTTATATCTTATAATATTTGAAGAAAGGAATTCTTTAACAAGTTCTATAAACATAAATTGGTTGATTTTAAAATATACTAAGAGCAAAGATAAAAAAAAATTAATCTTCTGTAACCCTATAGATATGCAACATGCGTCATGGAAGGTATAAATGCAATATAAATTCCAGTTATGAATGAAACATAAAATTGAGATACACTTTTAGATTCTTGGGTGATCATCATCCTAATCATGTGGTTCTTCTTAGGCTAAAAAATTGTTTTAGACAATAACTTGCTTAGTTGTCAGCTATAAACAAATCAAACAGGTTGTTTTGTTCACATAATTGATGATAATTTATGCCATTATGGCTTCAGTATTTAATCAGACTAAATTTAAACTTTTCCCTTTAATTCCGAAGTGCAAGTGCATATGTGTATCATGGTTTTCAAAATATATGTGCTTTTAATGCTCCGTAATGAAAGAGTGATCTTCAAGTTACAGCATGGACTAGACTTAAGCTAATAGAACCAAATAGATCAAATGTAACTGTTCGAGTCAGAATTAAAACAGTAAATATTTGCCCATTTCCTCCAAAAGTCAGCATACCTTGAGGAAAAAGGTATCCTTTGCTAAGTGCTGGCCGTTCATAAGGAGCAACCTACATAATTTACAAAGACCCATCAAAAGTAGATCCATTGCTTCCCTAGAAAATTTGAGAAAATGATATGAGAACTAATGCAAGTGTAGATTTTTGCCTCATTAGAGGTGATAAAGGATCTGGCTTAACCAATATTGCTATAAATTGGGAGGAAACACGAAAATGATGCAGGTCCGAATTTTTGCCAAATATAAGTTATTAAGGATCTGAATTAACCAATGTTGGTACAAGTTGTGCAGAGACAAGAAATTAATGCACGTATGTATCTTACCTCACTAGAAGTAAATAAAGATCTGAATTAACCAACATTACTAAAATTGGGAGACAAGAAAATCATACAAGTGAGAATTTTTGCCTCATTAGAAGTAATTAAGGATCATAAATGTCCAATGTCGCTAGAAGTTGCGAGGAGACAAGAAAATGATGCAAGCGTCAATTTTTGCCTCATTATATGCGAGTAAGGATCTGCCATTTTTCTATAAGTTTGGAGGAGACATGAAAATGATGCAAGCGTGAACTTTTGCCATAATTTAGGATCTAAAATTGGCAACTTTGCTATAAATTTGGAAGAGACAAGAAAATGATTCGAGTGTGAATTGGTGTGTAATTAACATTTTGAGTTTAGATAGGAAGGAGGCAGAAAATGCTAACAGAAAGCCATACCGACTCTTTCGAGACGATTGCAAGCTCCCCTGGGTTAAGACCGAGTTTAGCGAATTCCCGAGCCGCATATCCCTAACCATAGAGAAAAATCGGAAGATTAATCGAAACTAGATGACGATCAAAACACATTTGAGATTCCTACCAGCCAATAACAGCAACTGCTTTTGCCAAACTAATCTATCAAATCTTCGTATTGAAAAACACAAGCGTTTCTCGATCAATGTTTCAAAAAGACGAGATAGAGAGCTCAGATCGAGAGGGAAAAATAAAATAAAATGCTCACCGCCGAGACACCGCCACCGAGGATGACGTACTTGAAGTGCCTCACCGCTGCGGATCCGACCGAGGAAATCGATCGCGAAGCGGAGGAAAAAGAAGGATAGTAAGCGAAGGAATTAGAGAATGGAGAAGGAAGGAGTCGAGATTGGAGGCGAACAAGAGAAGCCAACATATTTAGATCGAAGAGGTAGGGAAAGATGAAATGATACGAATTACGACGCCGCTGCTTGCTCGTTTTATTCTTAGGCCGATGGGCCGCATCGCGTCTTTACGCACGAGCCGCGACGGGCGATGCGGCGACCATCCGACGGTAGTCGGTAGGAGTAGACAGGGTGTGCATTTTAGGACGCTAATAATTTGACACGTGTCGTGGTGTGGGAGCTAAATGAGATATTAAGTCTATGCCAAAAAGCTAAGGCGATCACATATTTGTAATGTAGTAAAAAATCACTCTTAAGACATTTAGAGTATGATAACCGACATGTAAATTTTCATCATTTATGTATTTTTTTTAAATCTTTTCCTTTATATATCCTATGCAAATAATCAGACCCTTAAACCATTACATAATAATTAAAAAAAAGATCATTTTCATTCTAAAATGACAAGTTGAAAGTTTGATATGCAATTGCACATTTTCTCTTATGTAGTGCTAATGTTAGTCTTTACATCACAAACAACTATCCTTTTTTATAAATAACACAAAAAAATCAAATGTTAATTGTGTAATATGAAATTGCACACTCTCCTATTCAGTGTCATTGTCTAATATAAGTCTTGTACATTACAACCTACTAGCCCTCACAAAATAACACAGACATGTAATCTTTACATTTCAAATAACTTACAAACATCTATGCTTTTACAAATAACACTGGCATACCCACACATAATTTCCCTTTGATAATGAGAAGCAATCAAACATAAGCAATTTCATAAAAATTGTTCATTCTCACAGTAAATCCATAATACACATTTGATCAACACTTAGCAATAAAGAAGACTTTGATACAGCTCGACAACATACAAGGATTTTGGGAGGGAGGCTGAGAATGAACCAAAACAAAATCTCGGTCAGAATCAACAAAAAACAAATGAATAAAACATCATGTATAGATTGATAACTAAGACATGTAGTATTACCATCTTGAAGTTTGAGAGTCAAAATCTGAAAAAGTCAATATGTACACCTCCTCCATGTGCTACTATATATCTGGACTAATAACCTTTATAATTTACCTCATCCGCATTGACTCTAAGACGGATTGATAGGGATGCTAAGGGCGAGCAAATCATCCTTTACCACCTCGAATGAAAAATTATTTAAAATTCAATTGCAACATACCCATGCAAATACATATATGCACAACGAATAGTGTCCCAACCTATCAACAACCCAACAAGGTAGATCTATTCCTAGGATCTCCTTTGAAATCACTCAAGCAATGCATTCAAATAATATACAGCTACAATAAACAACAAAAACTGACGTAGATACCATCAACATGGATCACATGTGAGGTGGAGCTGGTTTTGTATTCCGAAATTCACCATAAATCAAGAATCATTGTAGCCATAGACGATACCGGCCTCCATACTGGCAAAAGGCCTTGTATGCATGCAGCTCCTAAAAGTATTTCAGTTCATTAACTTGGGAAGGCAACGCATTATCAGTTAATCCTCCCTGATTGGTCGATCAGGATACCTACTTGGTCTCCACAAAATGCCTTTGACAGATTGCCTGGCTCTAATAAACTAAAGAGAATAACTGCAAATGGATCCATAATGAAAGCTAAGCTGCATAGTTATGCCAAAAGAAAATGAGAAAAATGGCATGCAATCCACAAACCAGGAATGTTGTTCTCTTCGCAAAAATTTAGTGCAGCTATGTCCACTGCAGTAAAGCCTCTTGACACGAATTCTCTGAAGGAAATGTGCTCAAATGAACTGCCACTGCTATTAGTTGAATGAAAATTGTAGAAGTCATCTGTAGGAATGCCTTTGAGAACGGCATCTGCACGAACTGTAGTATATTACAAGTTTTAGATTCCTAGTCAGATGTCCCAGACAGAGAGCATAACATTGGCAAGAAAACATGGGAATTTAATGATTATATATGGTCACAACCAAAAGGCAAAAGGCAAAACTACGTGATTCTATATCGGTCAAGAAACAAACAGAAATTCCTTTTGGGTATGCATGGTAATTTATATCAAGATTGTGATTATTCAAACATACTCTCAGAGGCCTTCAAGGCAGCTACAGTATCACTGCTAATGAGTGGATTTCCTGTCTCAGCACCAGCTCCTCCAAATATAACAACTTTGCCTTTTTCAAGATGATGAATAGCACGTCGTCGTATATACGGTTCGGCAATATCTTGCATCATTAAGGTAGAATGTATACGTGCCTCGATACCAATCTTCTCTAGAGAAGCTTGGAGCATTATAGAATTCATCAATGATGCCATCATTCTGCCATAACACAATATATATTCAGCAAAACACAATGACAAGGGATAGATAACCACACAACTTCATGCATATAGGAGACATGAGGGCATTGAAAATGAATCTAAAGTGAGGGATCAAGACATTTCTCCCTAGGACAATACTTTGATCGAAATTTAAATGAATCAAATCAAAATATAGTGAGATAATAGTAAATAGTTGGGACTAATATTGCTTGATGATGATAGAGAGATTGTACAAGTTTGTGACAATACCACTACATTAGGCTTCTATTCCCGCCCATGGGGGCATAGAGAGATTGTCAAAGTAAACCTTACCCTCTATTTGGATGGGGTGAGGGGAGGTTCATTAATGGAAAGAAAAAGGGAATGGAGGGTAACTTGTAAGGAAATAGGCCATTTTAGGGGGAAGGGAGGTTAAAAGTTCCCCTTCCCTCCCTCATCTCCTTTCCAAATAAGGTTAAAAGTTACTTACCCTTCCCTCACTTCCTCCCAAATAGACCATTAAAGTAGATGCATGAATAACTCAATGTCAGAACATGGAAATAGCTTACATTCAACAATTTATTCTTAGAAGACCTATAAATTGAGTAATCAACAATAACAGATCAAACAAAAGGGCTTCTCTAAAGAAAATTCACATTCTAAGGTATAAAGGGTTTTATGAAATCAATTAACACTAGTGAAATGGACAGGCATTCACCACAAGAAATTGTATAGATATAACTGTTGTGACTATGCAACAAGCTCAACCGTTGACCAATCTTCTTAAGGTGGACTTGAACTCTAAAGAGAAAAACTAACAAGGAACAACTTTAGACCTGGCCCATTTTCATCTTCTAGTAAAATATCAACCCTAGTTTTTGTTAATCTAAAGATGATGTCGTTATTAGAAAATCACAAAGCTCGGGTGATTCAATGTGCTAGTCTGAACACAATGTCTTGATTTATTGCATTTATGAAATGAAATACAAAATTTCATCAGTAAGTAGGACTCCAATATTTGATTTATCCTTGGATTGGTTTCCAGGAGTTTACTCATTCAGACATATTTCTGCCGAGAGGAACACTTCAGAATGATGTCAAACTTTTAAATTGCACAACCTTTCAGTACCAATCACCCCTTCCAATCTTATTCTGTAATGTAATTCTGTTCAAAGAGAAAACTGAAAAAGCTTATTCACAAACAAAGGGATACCTTATCTGAAAAGTTGTGGCCCTATCAACTCCAGTTGCAGCCATCCAAGTATCACTACAAAAGAAATTTCGACCTCCAACAACGATGCCCACCTGATAAGTGCACAAGTGAGCACTCACTATTACTGGCGAAAGAAGATAGACTCAATTTCGAAGAAGATTGAATATGAATTAATTAATACCTCCAAGCCAGCACCATTAGCAATTGCGATTTCCTTAGCAATTAGCATCACTACCTGAAAAATGCATATGCAGTACAATGACAACATTAGGATACATTGTATGCCATGCAATATTGCTTAAAATAAAGTCTACCTTAGGGTCGACATTCTGAGTACCTCCAGATAATGCCATGCCACCAATCTTTAAGATAACTCTCTTCCACCGTGGGCTTGGCAATGCTTTCATCTTTGAATTGTTATTTACACTCACAGGTCCAGTTATAGTAACAGGGCATCTGGAAATGTGTTATCATCTTGAGAATTTGATGTGACAAAGGAGATTTAAATGATACGCTGTGATCTTTTCAGAAGTGGAGCGGGTGTAATATCAATAAAATCATAAAGATAATAACAATTAATGGTGTGCAAGAATGGTTACTAGAAGTTGGAAGTACAAAATAGGCATTGAATAGTAAGAAACAAGAAAACACAAATGTTGATAAGTAAAAAATAAAGGCATATTTATTAGTATTGAGAAAAAAAATATTGGAGTCCATGCTCATCATTAAAACAAAAAGAAAGCTTAGAACATTAAAGAGGGACGATTTAAAAGGCCACTCCCATAATAAATAATGTTGTTCAGAAAGTGACTATCTAATCAGTCAACATCATTCTTTTGGCTCGGAACAGCAACATTAAGGGCATGGAGATCACCATTTTATATGCAATTTAAACATAAAACGTATATTGTGATGATGAATCAGCACCAAGTAGCTATTGTACGTCTTTTGCAGAGCGAGACAGGTTTGTAAATTCTCAAAGGTATTGACTAGAAGAATTTGCAAACTGAATCAATTCTAATAGTATCAGCATATAGTGACGATGGTTGAATTTACTTTCTGTGCATCTTATTGACAAAGTTAGAGGGAAAAGTACAGGTAATACTTGGCAACCATACCTTGCATTCATTACATTTGTTAAACTCCAGTAATGATGAGCAACATAAGTTAAACTCCAGTAATGAAAGTACAGGGTCGATGGCAGGTCCACACCATCATAAATCAAGAACAACAAGATTCACTAAGTTAACCGAAATTCAACTCTCCATGGTTATTTTACTCCAAAGATCTATAAGAACTTAACCGAGTTTACATCTAATACAGGCAATATATCTGGAAAAAAAAACTTTTAACAAATGCTAAACAGGTCGAAGAACCTACAGCCCTTTGGAATTAGACATCTGTCACTCGAGCTAAGAACTACACATGAGCATTTCTTAGGACAGTTTAATAAATCCCCAAAATCATGATGCCTAACTACTAGAAGCAAGTTAAACAGTGAGAAATGGTTCGGTCCCTGATAAACTCTTTGGCAAGGCATTTATGAAGGATAAAGTTCGTGCAAGAAAAAAAAATGACCTTTTCATGGGTTTCGAGACTGTTACAGGACCACAGAGAGAAACTGATTTATCATCGTCCATAACAGCCTTTGACGAGGATGATGAGCCAACGAGCTGCTCCATCTTTTTAAACCATGTCCAGTGGCTACCAGGGAGGCCACTGCTGCTGAGCCGTTGACACTCGACCTTGTATCGCTTCTTGAGGTTGTCAATTTTGTTCTTGCATTGCTCCACGCTCTTTGCTGCCTTCTGCCTGTTGCAACGCTCGCTAACAATAGTGGCCACGTCTTCCCAGTCCCTTCCCCGCAGGTTACCCCGGCTGAGCTGCACAAACTTCTCCGCGTAGGCGTCTAGGAGGGAGCCGATGGCCGTGTCGCTCCACTCCTCTCGGTCCTTCCGGTAGTCTCCGGACGATGGCATTGACTTCGACTTCTTATTCGCAGTTGCGTTGATATTGTGGCAGTAAGGCGATTCGCCGTCGCTCAAGGCGTCGCGGTCCTTACGCTTAGGCGGGATATGATGTGGCATCTGCTGCTGATGGAGTAGATTGCGGTGGGAAGCAGAGATCGAAGCCCCTTGTTTCTGGGTTATTCCCAGCTCCTCCATCCTCGTCGCCATCGACTTCCTCCGCGGCAGGATGCTGCTGAGGGGCGAACGGGTCGGTGGCGTTGTCGGGGAAGCAGTGGTGAGAGACGTCCGTCTGGGAGAAGGCCTCGCCGTATCCCTCATGTTCGTCAACGCTAGCGCCGTCGACGACTGCCGGCTTGTCTGTGGGGATCGGGATGGCAGCGAGATGGTGGTGGTGGTGGTGATGGTGGGTGATAGCCGGGGATTTGGAGGAGACGTAGCGGTGGGTGGCGAACGGCGGCTGTGGCTGCGACTGGGCTTCGTCACTGAGGAGGGCGAAGTCGTCGTCGCAATATGCCATCGAGGAGGCGGCGGCGGCGTTAGGGTTAGGGGTGGTGTTCAGATCCGAACGGGACGGGGGTAAACGACGTTAGCGAGGGACAACTTATGCGAGTAACGTTTGGGGGTCCATCCGTACATGTTACCAACGGAAGAATGACGGCTCGTCACGGCGACGTCATATCAGTGGATCTGATGAGGCTCTTTTTATTATTATTATTATTATTATTATTATTATTATTATTATTATTCATTGCCACATGAAAAATTGAGAAACCAACGAATTTCGATAAAATCTAAAAAAATCTCCTTTGATATTTATTATTATGTAGGTAAAATCATGGGAAAATTTGATAAAACTCTCCAACATCAAATTTGGCTTTACATGCACTTCCCAATCAAAAATTTCTTTGCATGCGCTCCCTGATGGGATTGACAAGACAGTTTTATGTGTTATTTTTTTTATCAGTATAAAAGAGTAAAAATTCAGTATAAATCATAAAGATTTGAGTATAAATTGTTTGAGATTGAGTACTAATTTAAGAAATTTGAGTATTATTTAAAAAATTTGAGTATATATTGTTTCAGTATATAGTAAAAATTTCAGTATACATCATCAAAATTTAAGTATGAATTGATTCAGATTGAGTATTATTTGAAAAAATTTGATTATAAAATTTAGAAATTTGAGTATATGAGGTTGCATCCACCACATCAAGATTTTCACATGAAGGGTAATCGAAATTTTATACTCAAATTTCTTAATTAGTACTCAATCTCAAACAATTTATACTCAAATTTATAATGTATACTGGTTTCACTCTTTATACTCACCACATCAAGATTTTACATGAGGGTCACCGAAACTTTTACTCAAATTTCTTGAATTAGTATCATCTCAAACAATTTATACTCAAATCTTTACAATGTACACTGAGTTTTTACTCTTTTATACTCAATTTATCAGGGAGTGAATTGAAAGAATTTATTAAGTGGGGAGTGCATGCAAAGGCAGTTGGGATTCGGGAATTTTCTCCAATTACATAAATAAACGTATAAATTTTAGATAAAATTTAAATTTTTAATTTTAGATTTTTTAAAATATAATTTTAAATTAAAATTAAAAAGATAAAAATTTTAATTTAATTAAGAATTATTTTTTTTTAAGAATTGTAATTATAGATTTATCTTTTGAATTTGTATTTTTAAGATTTATAATTTTATTTTTTTTAAATTTTAAAATTTAAAGAATAAGAACTTGAAATTACTAATAAGTCTTGAATTTTTTTCAATATGAAAAAAATTATTAATGTAACTTAATTTTAAACCTTACTAAATGAATTAGTTAATAGAGATGATGGTTAATTTTGATTTTTTTTCATTTACTCTCTCCTAAAACTATGCAATAGTTGTGAGATTATTAGGGTGATAAATTTTACATTTTTACATAATTTTTGCCCAATTATAAGGTTCAGTTGAGCTAATTATCATACGATAGATTTATATAATTTAGCAAATGTCAAATTCTAATAAAATTTAAGGAATTACCTGATAAATAATTTTATTTTCTTGAAACTTTTCACTCTCTCCTATAAAAGGGGTCGTCAAGTTGATAGATTTCAATTTCTTTTATTGTATTTTTTGTAGAATTTTTGCACTATTATAAGTCGTACGAATCACCCTATGATTGATAGATTCGAAGAATTAAATATTGTGTCTATTAAAAAAATTACTCAATTAAATTAACTAGCCAAGTAAATAGTCAACATGAGTTATTTTTCCAATGTAAATTATAAAGAAGTTAAGAAGTAAAATGTCTTCTGTAATTTATGTATTTATATTTTATCGTGAGATTGATAATATTAAATTATTTAGATGGGGTATATCATTTTTTATTTCAATAAGTGATTTTTTTAATTTAAATATTAAAATTTTTTGAATCTGTTAATTTTAAAAAGTAATCAATTCGATTTAAATTTTTTTTTTCGATTATTCAAATAAATTCGAAAGTAAAAATGGCTCACGGCTCTGCAGTTAGTTTTCCAAGGTGGACTTCCGATAAAATTAATCGTTGCACTTAAAACTCGATCCATAGATCCATCCTTAACCGTGAAAGTTACTGTGCTTATTCTTCTCGCTTATTAATGACAGTTGATCCTCTCGCGAAGTGAAGTGGTCTTTCAAGAACACATGATCTTCCAAAGATCACCAACTACTGAGACTGGCTTCGATATGCAAAGAAGGGATTGCTAGTGAACCCGTCGAAAAAAATCACCGACAAGACATTCCGATGATTAAGTCAGTCCCCAGTGGTGGAAGAGCAAAAGCAATGGAACAGTAACAAAAACACTATTGCGCGTACCTGGGGGATGCGGAGTGGAGAGGCTTATATAGCCGGAGGAGCTGACAGCTTCTGTCCGGTCTGTCACCTTTTGTCGTATACGAGGACAGAGTAAGGCATACCCAGTGGTGGCAGGGTAGTGTGTCGCATACTGGAATAAGGAAAAGGGCGCTGTCAACTTAAGCGCGAGCGCCATCAGGTGCTGCTTAGCCTGACATAGACATAAGCGAGCATAGTACGGAGTGCTAGGGTATGGCAAGGAGATCATGACGTCAGCGGGATACTCGCGATTCGAACCTGAATGGTATTAGGTTTGCGTCGACCCCCGTACTCCTTCTGTTAGTCTAGTGTCAGGGAGTGGTTATTCGGATGAGTCACGACAAAATCTTGAATGCTAGTGATGGTTGTCGGTTTAGAGCGATGGTGCCGACTGAGGGCTGGGCATGAACTCGGGCGGCCCAAAGGCCCCTGTTACCGAGAGTAACTATGCTTCCCGAGTCAGGGTGTGCCCGAGTGGCGATACCCCAACTGGGTCCGAAGTGAACGCTTGGAGGATTGATACCCTCGCCGCTCGGGTCTCCACTGCAGGAGAGTTTTAGGGCGCCGATCGAGGTTCGTGCATTGCCCATTTGATAGGCCCACGAAGGCTTTTGACCCAGGCCCCCACTAACGGAATGCCAGAATGACCGGCCTACTCACTCGTGAGATGGGCCAGACCCATAAACCTGGGCTAGGATCATAAGCATCCTCCTCGAGTCTAGTCGAAAGAGGCGATGAGTCCGACTGACTGGACTGTCATTCTTGCTCAAGCCTGGCACATCCGAGTGGCATACTCTCGTGGCCGATTTCCCCAGTCGACCCCGAGTCAGCGGCTCACCTGGCCGGCGAACACTCCCATCACCTATTTCTTCGATTTTCCCTCTCGCT
The DNA here is from genome assembly GCA_024364735.1 of Boesenbergia rotunda. NCBI lineage: Eukaryota > Viridiplantae > Streptophyta > Magnoliopsida > Zingiberales > Zingiberaceae > Boesenbergia > Boesenbergia rotunda. Next base: position 73,869 of record JAGFNQ010001009.1, read on the forward strand.
CCACGCCGAATCATCTCATATCTTTCCTTAATTGTTGATTTGATTGTCTGGGCCACGTGTCCGCAAGCTATTCGCCTCCCAGGCAACGATGAGTCTACCGCCCGCCTCTGCAGATGCCCGATTCGCACGTGTGCCCTGTCGCTTCGATACCCGCCTCGGGCTTGATCGGACGGTCCTTGCTCGATCCAGCCTTTTTTCCGGCTCGTCATCGGACGCCAGGCGACGCTTTCCAAACCCTATAAATAAGACTTTTACCTCTCCGTTTTTACCATCACTTTTCACCCTCGACACCACCCTGTTGATGCCCCGTGCTGTAACGACCCGGAAAATTCTCTTAATATTTTCTTAAAATATTGAGCATGTCAAGATAATTTTCCGAGGGGCCCAGAAATAATTATGTAAAATTGGGCCTAGAAATCCATGTTTTCTCATTTAAATTGAGAAAAACTAGGTACTAATGAGCTTTAAAAGGGCTCCAAACATGGGTATTAATTAGGTAAAATTAATATAAATTAGGTAAAAATTAATATAAATATAAAAGAATTTTATTTAGGAATATTGACATAATTATGGGGGATTTTTGGAGAATTTTCGAAATAAAAGGGAAATTTTTGAAAATAAGAAAAAGGATTAAATAAAATAAAAATAAAGGTGCATGGGCCAAGGATTGAACCTTGGACCTCTTGTACAAGAATGAATGCTTTAACCAACTCACCTAGCAAGGAATTCTTGTTAGGAAAGGAAGTGAATGGTGGTTAAATGGTAGAAGAAGATAAAGGGCCATGGAAAACTCTTCATTCACCACCTTAATGGTTGATTAATAAGGGGGTTTGGGAGTTTCATTCTTCATGCCATCAATTGCATTTGCTCCTCTCTTCCTTCTCCATTCTTGCCGAGCACACAAGGAGGAATTCTCCCTTGAGAAAACTCCACAAAAGGTCTCCTTCTCCAAGATCTAAGGTCTTCTCAAGGTTCTAAGGGCTAGGTGTGGTCAAGTCTTCTTTCTTCTTTCCATCCAAGGTCTAAAAATCAAGAAATCTAAGGTAAGACTCCCTCACCTGTGGTATAATAGTTACCAATGTTTTCCATGATTTTTGGCTTGATATATGGGTGAGTTTCGGATTTAATGTTGAAGGGAAACAAAAATCAAGGTTCCTATGTTCAAAGGTTTCAGACAGCATGTTTTAAAGGTCCAAAATTATGCTAAAAATCATGATAATATTATTTTATGTTCCCTTATGATGTTTAGAAGTTAACTGCAATTTTTAGGGATTTTTGAAGTACCCTAGGACACCCTAGGGTCTCGGCCAACATGAAAGAAGCAAAACCCAGAACCTTAAGTTCAAGGGTTTCGGCCACCATGTTTTAAATGTCTAAAAATATGTTAAAAATCATGATAATATTATTTTATATTCCCTTATGATGTTTATAAGTTAACTGCAATTTTTAGGGATTTTTGGAGTAACCTAGGACACCCTAGGGTCTCGGCCAACATGAAAGAAGCAAAACCCAGAACCTTAAGTTCAAGGGTTTTGGCCACCATGTTTTAAATGTCTAAAAATATGTTAAAAATCATGATAATATTATTTTATGTTCTCTTATGATGTTTAGAAGTTAATTGTAATTTTTAGGGATTTTTGGAGTACCCTAGGACACCCTAGGGTCTCGGCCAACATGAAAGAAGCAAAACCCAGAACCTTAAGTTCAAGGGTTTCGGCCACCATGTTTTAAATGTCTAGAAATATGTTAAAAATCATGATAATGTTACTTGATGTTCCCTTATGATGTTTAGAAGTTAAGTGTAATTTTTGGGAATTTTTGGAGTACCCTAGGACACTCTAGGGTTTTGGCCAACAGGAAAGGGACAAAACCAAGGTCCCTATGATTATGGGTTTCGGCCACCATGATGTAAATGTCTATAAATATGTTAAAAATCATGATAATGTTATTTGATGTTCCCTTATGATGTTTAGAAGTTAAGTGTAATTTTTGGAAATTTTTGGAGTACCCTAGGACACTCTAGGGTTTCGGCCAACAGGAAAGGGACAAAACCAAGGTCCCTATGATTATGGGTTTCGGCCACCATGATGTAAATGTCTATAAATATGTTAAAAATCATGATAATGTTATTTGATGTTCCCTTATGATGTTTAGAAGTTAAGTGTAATTTTTGGAAATTTTTGGAGTACCCTAGGACACTCTAGGGTTTCGGCCAACAGGAAAGGGACAAAACCAAGGTCCCTATGATTATGGGTTTCGGCCACCATGATGTAAATGTCTATAAATATGTTAAAAATCATGATAATGTTATTTAATATTCCCTGATGATGTTTAGAAGTTAAGTATAAATTTTGAGAATTTTTGGAGCACCCTATAGGCCTCATATGGTTCGGCCAACCCCAAGGACCCAAGGGTTAGGGTTGAGTCTTTAACTCCAACTTATGTTTATGTGTTGCCATGATATAAGGATGATGGATGGTGATTGTGTGAATTCTCACATGGCCATGGGACTCCATAAGTTTCGGCCAATAAGGGTTAATAGGATAAGAGTTAAGATTTATTCCAAGTAAGTGTCCCAATGGCCCTATGGTAAGATGTGATTTATGTTTATGAATGATATGCTACGTTATGAATGATATGCCATGGTTATACATGATATGCTATGCTGATGAATGATATGCCATGTTATGAATGATATGCCATGTTTACGAATGATATGCCATGTTTATGAATGATATGCCATGGTTATACATGATATGCTATGCTGATGAATAATATGCCATGTTATGAATGATATGCCATGTTTACGAATGATATGCCATGTTTATGAATGATATGCCATGGTTATGCATGATAAGAATGATGTTACGACAAGTATGTTATGATCATGTTTCATGACAAGAATGATGCCATGATAAGTATGCTATGAATGTCTTATGAATGATGAAGCATGCAAAGTATTTTACTTTATGAATGGGCTTATACCGGACCCAAGTATGGTTCCAAGGGATGGGCACCTTAAGAACGCCCCGGTTATGGACTACCGTAGCTGTCCACGGTTCTGGCACTACCGGAGCTGTGCAACAGGGATGGGCTCCTTGAGAACGCCTCGGTTCGGGGACTACCGACTATGCTGTCCTTACCCTAGTAGGTCGGGGCTAGCTACCTTGGATTTACTAGGGATGCGCGCTATGATGTATGCATGTGGTACAAGCCGGGGACCCCAAATGTTATGATGATGATGTTTAAGCATTTTCAAAGTATGTTTTAAAAGTTAAGCATCCCTATGTATATGCATTCCACCCATGCATTCATACATGTTATGCATTATGTTATGATAATGATATGTTATGCTTATGCTCCATGTTAAAAGATATGTATGAGAATGAATGATCCATGTTATGATTAGGGTAAGAAAATGTTCTTATGATATCCTAGAATGTATGCCTATGTTTATGCCATATAGGTTGGTTTATATCTTATGTTTATATTTATGACATGTCTCATGTCATGCTAGGAAAGTTTATTAAGTTATGTTCATGCCACACATGATGCCATGCTTAGAATGTTTAGTTATGCTTATGCCTATGTTTATACTTTATGCCATGATAAGAATGTTCAATTAGATTATGCCTATGTTTATGCTTTACGCTATGATAGAAATGTTTATGATGCTTATGTTCCATATGATTATGAATGAATGACGAATGATTTTAGTGAGTAGGAAAGAGTCTTACTAAGCCTGTGTGCTTATAGTCTTCTTTCCTTATACCGCAGATCATGCAAGGGGATAACGAGGAAGCAGCAGGAGGGCCTGAAGTATGTGTGTGTTGGTGACTTGGCCCATGAAATCAAATGCGTTAACCTTTTATGCTAAGAACTTTATTTTGACTACCTATATGCTCGAATAGTGACTTATGGAACTATATGATAAGATGTCCAGTATGACATGATATGAACCTTATGGTATGATGTTAAGCATGTTATGATATGATGATTAAGCATGATGTTCATATGTGAAGTTCCATGTCATTATATTAGGGATGGTAGTAGGGGCATGTATATGAAATGTTTAAGTTATTCCGCTGCAGTATGATGTTACATGCCTTAAGTATGTTAGCGTAACGCCGCTTTAGGAAAAAAAAAGCGAGCGTTACAGGTTGGTATCAGAGCCGTTACCATCTCACTACACACACATCAAGCCCTCCCCTGCCGCTTCCAAGTAAGTATCTTTAAGTGTATTTTATGTTTTATTACGTCCTAGAATGACGATATCTATGACTATAGAATATGCAAGTATGAACGATATGTATGATGAAAAGTACGTTACGATATGTAACGACGAATGATACTTTATCTTATTTCAGGAATTAAATATTTAGAATAACATAGGGGTAGAGAAAAAAACTATAATTTATGATATTATGTATAATCTATAATAAAGCCACATGTAGAAAATTATCTGATAGCCTACCCACAGGAGATTATAACACTCTCACCTATGTTAACGTATAGCATTAATTCCAGGATATTAATACTGATATAATTAATGGTATAGGTCATATGGTATAACTTATGTAACGCCCGCTTTTTTTTAATTATTAGGTTTACCCATAATTAAAATAAGTATATAATTATGATATATGCATATAATTATATCATGGAGTTAGTAATGACATTAGCCAATTATATGTCAAGAAGATAATCAGAACTTCGATATATACAGCGATGCTTCCAAGCTAGGACTTGGAGCTGTACTTAGGCAGAGTGGTAAGGTCATTGCTTACGCCTCTAGGCAACTCAAGGAAAATGAGCAGAACTACCCCACTCACGATCTGGAATTGGCTGCGGTGGTTTCGCTCTTAAGATATGGAGGCATTATCTATATGGAGCACAGTGTATGATTTATACAGACAACCAGGGCCTGCGGTACTTCTTCACTCAGAAAGACCTGAATATGAGACAACGCGGATGGCTTGAGTTGGTAAAGGACTATGACTGTGAGATCCTCTATTATCCAGGGAAGGCAAACAAAGTGGCCGATGCACTCAGCCGGAAGTCAAGTGCCACCTTGATGTCCATATCTAAATTACCCCGACCACTTGAAAGAGAAATTATGAATTTCGGGGTCGAGGTCATCTCCGAGCAACTTTCCACCATGACAATATCACCCGCACTGTTTGAGGATATATTGGAAAAACAAGAGAGTGATCTGAGTCTTCAGAAAATAAAACGGGAGATCCTAGAAGGAAAGGGTGATGGTTTTCATATCGCCAAAGGGGGGGGGTATTATACCTTAGGGATCGTCTATGTATCCCTAATGATCCGGAGCTTCGAAGAAAAATACTGACGGAAGCTCACGAGACCCTTTATTCAATGCATCCCGGATCCACCAAGATGTATCAAGATCTGAAGGAGAAGTTCTGGTGGTCCGGTATGAAAAGGGATGTGGCTCAGCATGTTGGTACTTGCATGACTTGCCAGCAAGTAAAGGCGGAACACCAGCGACCCGGAGGAGTTCTACAGCCACTAGCAATTCCGGAGTGGAAATGGGAAGACATCTCTATGGATTTCATTTCAGGGCTTCCCAGGACTACTAATGGGTATGATGCAATATGGGTGATCGTGGACAGGCTGACGAAGTCTGCGCATTTCTTGGCGATCAAGATGACCTATTCGATCGAGCAACTGGCTCAGTTGTATGTTAAGGAAGTAATCCGACTTCATGGAGTTCCCAAGACCATTATCTCAGATAGGGATGGTCGTTTTACCTCGCATTTTTGGGAATGCGTTCAGAAGTCTCTCGGCACTAAACTACGATTTAGCACCGCCTTTCACCCGCAGACTGACGGGCAAACTGAGCGGGTAAATCAAGTGTTAGAAGATATGCTGAGAGCTTGTGCCCTGGATTTCAAGGGAAATTGGTGTCGATATCTATGCTTGGCGGAATTTGCTTACAACAATAGCTACCAAGCTACTATAGGAATGGCACCTTATGAAGCCTTGTATGGGAGGAGATGTAGGTCTCCGATATGTTGGTACGAGGGTGGTGAAAAGAAAGAGATGGGGCTTGCAACGGATGTTATTGACAGCGCCACCCGAGCTATTCAAAATATTCGACAACGGATAGAAACTGCTCAGAGCCGGCAGAAGAGTTATGCCGATGTCCGGCGCAGACCATTGGAATTTAATGTTGGAGATTTGGTATTTCTTAAAGTAGCTCCTATGAAAGGGGTGACAAGATTTGGGAAGAAAGGAAAGCTGAGTCCGAGATATGTGGGGCCATACTTGATTCTGAAAAGAGTTGGTAAAGTGGCATATGAGTTAGAGCTGCCTCCAGAGATGTCAGCTATCCATAACGTATTCCACGTATCCCTGCTTAAAAAGTGTATCCCGAATATGGACCGAGTGGTCGAGCCGCAGATAGTACAAGTACAAGAGGACCTAAGTTATGAGAGCAGACCCATCCAGATTTTGGATAGGGAAGTCAAGAAGCTGAGGAATAAGGAGGTACCTCTAGTCAAGATCTTATGGCGAAGCCAGCGGTTCGAGGAAGCTACCTGGGAACGCGAGGACGAGATGAGGCGCAAGTACCCAGAATTATTCTAAGTTCGAGGACGAACTTTCAAGAGGTATGAGGGATTGTAACGACCCGAAAAATTCTCTTAATATTTTTTTAAAATATTAAGCATGTCTAGATAATTTTCCGAGGGGCCCAGAAATAATTATGTAAAATTGGGCCTAGAAATCCATGTTTTCTCATTTAAATTGAGAAAAACTAGGTACTAATGAGCTTTAAAAGGGCTCCAAAAATGGGTATTAATTAGGTAAAATTAATATAAATTAGGTAAAAATTAATATAAATATAAAAGAATTTTATTTAGGAATATTGGCATAATTATGGGGGATTTTTGGAGAATTTTCGAAATAAAAGGGAAATTTTCGAAAATAAGAAAAAGGATTAAATAAAATAAAAATAAAGGTGCATGGGCCAAGGATTGAACCTTGGACCTCTTGTACAAGAATGAATGCTTTAACCAACTCACCTAGCAAGGAATTCTTGTTAGGAAAGGAAGTGAATGGTGGTTAAATGGTAGAAGAAGATAAAGGGCCATGGAAAACTCTTCATTTACCACCTTAATGGTTGATTAATAAGGGGGTTTGGGAGTTTCATTCTTCATGCCATCAATTGCATTTGCTCCTCTCTTCCTTCTCCATTCTTGCCGAGCACACAAGGAGGAATTCTCCCTTGAGAAAACTCCACAAAAGGTCTCCTTCTCCAAGATCTAAGGTCTTCTCAAGGTTCTAAGGGCTAGGTGTGGTCAAGTCTTCTTTCTTCTTTCCATCCAAGGTCTAAAAATCAAGAAATCTAAGGTAAGACTCCCTCACCTATGGTATAATAGTTACCAATGTTTTCCATGATTTTTGGCTTGATATATGGGTGAGTTTCAGATTTAATGTTGAAGGGAAACAAAAATCAAGGTTCCTATGTTCAAAGGTTTCGGACAGCATGTTTTAAAGGTCCAAAATTATGCTAAAAATCATGATAATATTATTTTATGTTCCCTTATGATGTTTAGAAGTTAACTGCAATTTTTAGGGATTTTTGGAGTACCCTAGGACACCCTAGGGTCTCGGCCAACATGAAAGAAGCAAAACCCAGAACCTTAAGTTCAAGGGTTTCGGCCACCATGTTTTAAATGTCTAAAAATATGTTAAAAATCATGATAATATTATTTTGTGTTCCCTTATGATGTTTATAAGTTAACTGCAATTTTTAGGGATTTTTGGAGTACCCTAGGACACCCTAGGGTCTCGGCCAACATGAAAGAAGCAAAACCCAGAACCTTAAGTTCAAGGGTTTCGGCCACCATGTTTTAATTGTCTAAAAATATGTTACAAATCATGATAATATTATTTTATGTTCCCTTATGATGTTTAAAAGTTAATTGTAATTTTTAGGGATTTTTGGAGTACCCTATGACACCCTAGGGTCTCTGCCAACATGAAAGAAGCAAAACCCAGAACCTTAAGTTCAAGGGTTTCGGCCACCATGTTTTAAATGTCTAGAAATATGTTAAAAATCATGATAATGTTACTTGATGTTCCCTTATAATGTTTAGAAGTTAAGTGTAATTTTTGGGAATTTTTGGAGTACCCTAGGATACTCTAGGGTTTCGGCCAACAGGAAAGGGACAAAACCAAGGTCCCTATGATTATGGGTTTCGGCCACCATGATGTAAATATCTATAAATATGTTAAAAATCATGATAATGTTATTTGATGTTCTCTTATGATGTTTAGAAGTTAAGTGTAATTTTTGAGAATTTTTGGAGTACCCTAGGACACTCTAGGGTTTCGGCCAACAGGAAAGGGACAAAACCAAGGTCCCTATGATTATGGGTTTCGGCCACCATGATGTAAATGTCTATAAATATGTTAAAAATCATAATAATGTTATTTAATGTTCCCTGATGATGTTTAGAAGTTAAGTATAAATTTTGAGAATTTTTGGAACACCCTATAGGCCTCATATGGTTCGGCCAACCCCAAGGACCCAAGGGTTAGGGTTGAGTCTTTAACTCCAACTTATGTTTATGTGTTGCCATGATATAAGGATGATGGATGGTGATTGTGTGAATTCTCACATGGCCATGGGACTCCATAAGTTTCGGCCAATAAGGGTTAATAGGATAAGAGTTAAGATTTATTCCAAGTAAGTGTCCCAATGGCCCTATGGTAAGATGTGATTTATGTTTATGAATGATATGCTACGTTATGAATGATATGCCATGGTTATACATGATATGCTATGCTGATGAATGATATGCCATGTTATGAATGATATGCCATGTTTACGAATGATATGCCATGTTTATGAATGATATGCCATGGTTATACATGATATGCTATGCTGATGAATAATATGCCATGTTATGAATGATATGCCATGTTTACGAATGATATGCCATGTTTATGAATGATATGCCATGGTTATGCATGATAAGAATGATGTTACGACAAGTATGTTATGATCATGTTTCATGACAAGAATGATGCCATGATAAGTATGCTATGAATGTCTTATGAATGATGAAGCATGCAAAGTATTTTACTTTATGAATGGGCTTATACCGGACCCAAGTATGGGTCCAAGGGATGGGCACCTTAAGAACGCCCCGGTTATGGACTACCGTAGCTGTCCACGGTTCTGGCACTACCGGAGCTGTGCAACAGGGATGGGCTCCTTGAGAACGCCTCGGTTCGGGGACTACCGACTATGCTGTCCTTTCCCTAGTAGGTCGGGGCTAGCTACCTTGGATTTACTAGGGATGCGCGCTATGATGTATGCATGTGGTACAAGCCGGGGACCCCAAATGTTATGATGATGATGTTTAAGCATTTTCAAAGTATGTTTTAAAAGTTAAGCATCCCTATGTATATGCATTCCACCCATGCATTCATACATGTTATGCATTATGTTATGATAATGATATGTTATGCTTATGCTCCATGTTAAAAGATATGTATGAGAATGAATGATCCATGTTATGATTAGGGTAAGAAAATGCTCTTATGATATCCTAGAATGTATGCCTATGTTTATGCCATATAGGTTGGTTTATATCTTATGTTTATATTTATGCCATATCTCATGCCATGCTAGGAAAGTTTATTAAGTTATGTTCGTGAATGTTTAGTTATGCTTATGCCTATGATTATACTTTATGCCATGATAAGAATGTTCAATTAGATTATGCCTATGTTTATGCTTTACGCTATGATAGAAATGTTTATGATGCTTATGTTCCATATGATTATGAATGAATGACGAATGATTTTAGTGAGTAGGAAAGAGTCTTACTAAGCCTGTGTGCTTATAGTCTTCTTTCCTTATACCATAGATCATGCAAGGGGATAACGAGGAAGCAGCAGGAGGGCCTGAAGTATGTGTGTGTTGGTGACTTGGCCCATGAAATCAAATGCGTTAACCTTTTATGCTAAGAACTTTATTTTGACTACCTATATGCTCGAATAGTGACTTATGGAACTATATGATAAGATGTCCAGTATGACATGATATGAACCTTATGGTATGATGTTAAGCATGTTATGATATGATGATTAAACATGATGTTCATATGTGAAGTTCCATGTCATTATATTAGGGATGGTAGTAGGGGCATGTATATGAAATGTTTAAGTTATTCCGCTGCAGTATGATGTTACATGTCTTAAGTATGTTAGCGTAACGCCGCTTTAGGAAAAAAAAAACCGGGCGTTACACGTGCTCTGCTAAGGTTCCGGCGAGTCCACCCTTCTGACCTTCTTCTTCGACAATCTCTCCATCTTCGCTTAGTTTTCCTGTCTTCTCACTCTTTCATAGAGTCTCCTTCTTCACACCCTGAGCCATGGTACTCTACCATGGTGACCGACCTCCATTCTCATGATCTCGACCAACTTCATTCGGACTACCAAATTCCCTCCAACCATCGACTTCGTTTGCCCGATCCGACTGACCGACCTGATTTTGCCCCTTTTGGTTTCATTACCTTGTCCCGAGACCACCTACAGGTCGGCCTCTGCTTTCCCATCCATCTCTTTATTTCTTCCGTTTGGATCTATTTCGGGATACCCTTGTCCCAACTAGCCCTGAACGTCATCTGTTTGATGTGCGGCTCGGTTATCATTTTCTCCCTGTACCGGGTACCCCTCCGACACGAGATCTTTCATTACTTTTTCTATCCCAAAAAATAGGAGTCGGGCGACTTCTTTTTTCAAATCCGAGCCAAAACATCCTTCCTAGTGAAACTTTCATCCTCTAACAAAGGTTGGAAGGAACACTATTTTTTCATCAGGCCTACTCTGACCCCGAACTGGCCCACGGCCTGGGTCGAAGATCTCCCTTATTCTCCTCCCCTATCCAAAAATTACCGCACCTCCGTGGCCTACCAGTCGGCGCTGTCCAAGCTCGGCGGTAGGCATTTCCATGGAGTGAACCTGCTGAAGGAGGAGCTCCTTTCCGCCTTCGACCTCAACCCCGTGCCGATTCCATGGTCGACCTCATTCGGTAAGCATTATGTTATTTCCTTCGAACATTTTTTAGCTCTAACTAAGATCATATTATTCTTGCAGCCGCAACAATGCTAGCAGCAACCTTAGAGGAAGACTTTGGTATGGATGACGCCGAGCTGGAGGCTCGGGTCGCAGCCCAACTACAGGCGAGGTAGAGTGCCCCGACCGAGACTGCTCCGTCAGACCCGACTCCGACTGTCCCGGAGCAGACACTTGTAGTCCTTGGTCCCGAGCTGGCACCACCAGCAACGGCCGAGCAGCCTACTCCTTCCAAGCGTTGACGAGCTTCTTGTTGGTGCTTGGAAGGCTAGAGAGGAGGGTGAATGTAGCCAGACACAAATTTTTGCTCTCTTTGAAAACTTCTCAAGTTCTTCTGCACTTAGGGTTAGCGGCAGCGGAAACGCAGAAAAACAAAGACAAGAACAGAAATAACAATACAAGATCGCTAACAAGGAGGATTTACAAGGTTCGGGGATAACTTGCCCCTACTCCTTGGCGTGCCCGTGAGGCGGGCGATCCCTTGATCGTCGACAGATCAAGCCCAGGGAAATCCGGATAAAATAACACCTCCTTCTCAGTGGAGGAATCTCTCCACAGTAGTTTTAACAGAGTAATGAATTTAAAGATAGCGAAACAAGAAGGCTTACAGAGCACTCGGACAGAAGGAACACAAGAACTCTACACCGAGCTCCACTCAGCACAAACCTCACGCAAGAACTCCCCGCTCTTCGTGTTTGCTTGCTGATGGACTCGCCAAGCTCCTTGCCTCTTCCAAGTGCTCAAGTTTGTAGATCCAACAGATCACTCAAAGTGTATGCAAGAGTTAGTCAAAGATCATAGATCTCCTTAAGAGTGTTTCTGCCTGATGAGAGTTGTTGCAAGAAGAGATTCCTTCTCTTCTTCGCTGCCCACTCTTAAGTTGCTTCCCGTCGCCAGTCGCCAGGTCACAGGCACCAGATTCTCCTCTGCAACGTTGCTCATCTGCAACAGCCCAGCTACCCCTGACCTCTCCAGTTGAGCCTCAGGTTAGCTTCCCAGCCGTTCGCCAGAGAACGTTGTATCCTGCGAAGGGAAAACAGCCAAAACTGTGACACCGAAAGATCTCAGTTGACCCTCCTCCACTGTTTGAAATCATCCCTGCATCATCTGCACACTTAACAGAAGTTTAGCAAATGAAATCAAACGTGAATCAGTAATAGCAGAAGAAATCAGAGTTATCTGAACGAAATCAGAGCGAATCAGAACGCGATCAGAAGTCTGACAGCGTATTTGAATTAAAGTTTTCAGCTACTGATCGGTCACCAGACCGATCAGAGAGGACCCTGATCGGTCACCAGACCGATCAGGGTAAGCCTAGAACAATCAGGCTCCCTCCTGATCGATCCATAGTGAGAAACACTGACCGATCACAGATCGTGGATCGGTCAACAGACTGATCCAACACTTGCTGGAGAAATTCCAGCTTTCGTAGGCCAGAGCCCTGATCGGTCACCAGACCGATCAGATTGTGCCCTGATCGGTCTGGTGACCGATCAGGTCAATCCCTGACCGATCAAGATCCATCCTGATCGATCAGGGTGAGAAACCTGCGACATTTTGATCAGTCATGAAGACTGATCAAGGGTTTCTCTAAACCTTCTGATCACTCTCTGATCGTTCAGCAGAACGATCAGAAGCCAAACAAAAACCTTTCTGTTCTCTCCCTGATCGTTCACCAGACCGATCAGGAGCCGAACAGAAGCATTTGGCTCTCCCTTTGATTGTTCACCAGAACGATTAGACATATCTGGATCGATCACCAGACCGATCCACAATAGGGAGTTCGTGTCAACTCCCTAATCGGTCACCAGGCTGATCCAGCGACTCCCAATTCAACTCTAAGTCAAGAGAACGGCTCCCTAGCCTTCTCTGACTCATCCTGGTCCTCCGGACCAAGACAACGTGCCCAGCTTCACTCACTGGGACTTCATTTAACCTAGCTTCACTCACTAAGATTTTGGTCACTCGGCTTCACTCACCGGGACCCGGCTTCACTCACCGGGATTTCATTCAACCTAGCTTCACTCGCTAGGATCTGACTTCACTCACCAGGGTTTTGGTCACCTGACTTCACTCACCAGTGTTAATGCAGTCTGGCCCTGATTGTTGTTTTGGTGTTGACAACGATTTTAGTTTAGGTTGATGATTATGATGATTATGATCAAGTCCTGATCGAGGATTAGGCATGATATGGAGGATTCTAGCCTGAAGGGCTAGGTGTTGGAAAAATCCTAACCTGGAGGGTTAGGTGTGTAAAATCCTAGCTTGGAGGGCTAGGTGTTGGAAAAGTCCTGATTCGGAAGGGTTAGGTGAAAAGTCCTAGCTTGGAGGGCTAGGTGAAAAGTCCTAACTTGGAGGGTTAGGTGCAAATTCCCATCCTAGAGAATTAGGTGAAAAAGTCCTGGCTTGGAGGGTCAGGTGCCTAGCTTAGAGGGCTAGGTTGGATGAGGTTCTAACTCGGAAGGGTTGGGTGAAAAGTCCTAGCTTGGAGGGCTAGGTGAAAAGTCCTAGCTTGGAGGGCTAGGTGAAAAGTCCTAACTTGGAGGGTTAGGTGCAAATTCCCAACTTGGAGAGTTAGATGGGAAATCCTTAGCTTGGAGGGCTAAGGTGGATGAAAACTTAGCTTGGAGGGCTGAGTTTGAGTCCCTGGATCGGTCTGGTGATCGATCAGGGATTCTGGCACGCTGCTCCTTCGTGGATCGGTCACCAGACCGATCCAGCGATGACTGATCGGTCGGGTGACCAATCAGGGAGCACACAGTCAGGTTGGGAACCTACTGTGCTGCTCCTGATCGATCTGGTGACCGATCAGGGAGTATGCGTTTCACCCATTGACTGGCTCCTGATCGATCTGGTGACCGATCAGGGAGCGAGCAGTGAGGTTGAGTTCCCTTGCTGAACTGCTCCTGATCGGTCTGATTACCGATCAGGATCACTGTGCAGATCATTCTGGTGAACGATCCAGCTTCGCAGGCTCCTCACTAAGATCGATCAGGACGGTTCCTGATCGACCTGGTGATTACCTGTTCGGACTGCTGACCGATCAGGTGACACCCTGATCGGTCCGGTGACCGATCAGAAGGTTTAGCCTGCGAAACTCAGAAATCGCCAAATATAAGGGTGGATCGGTCCGATGACCGATCCACGACCTGGGATCGGTCTGGTGATCGGTCCAGGAGAATCTTAAAGAAATCGCGATTTCTAATCGAGCGTTGGGGATCGATCAGGACGAAGCCTGATCGGTCTGGAACCAGCCTGATCGGTCGGGTGACCGATCACTTTAATTCAAAATGCACTGTCAGACGCTCTGATCGCGTCTGACCATATCCGATACGCTGCTGTTTATCTCTGATATTTGATTTACTGCTTGATTTGCTGCTCTAACAGTCTGATTAAGTTGCAGGTGACAGGGGAGGATTCAAACACTCAAGGAGAAGTCAAAGAGAGCTTTCCTTGGAGCAGGTTTGTCCCTTTCTCCACACAGGTTGCAACGGCTAGAGCTGCAGGACTGAAGTCGCCGACTGAAGCTTGGCTGAGGGAGCTCAGGAAGTTCAGTTAGGGTTCAGTGTAGCTGGCGTGTTGGCAGTGAAGCAGCTGTAGGCTGCTGGAGATGAGGTCACTTGTTGCTTAGCGGAGAAACAAAAGGAACGAGAAGCAGTTCGACACTTCTGCAGTTTTTGTGCTCTTGAGTTCCTGAGCTTTGTGTTCTCCAAATCAAGCTTGCTGTTCTTGAGGTTTCCATCATTCTGAGCAAGCGATCAAAAGCAAACTTCCTTTACTTGAGCCTTGAAGGAGGGAACAAGGAGCTTGGAGTCCAACAGTGGGAAGACACGAAGAGGGTTCTTGCGTGAGATCGCCACTGGGTGGAGCTCAGGGAAGCTTGCTGTGTTCTTGTCCTTGCTAAGTATTTGAGTAAGATCCTTCTTGTTGTTTCCTTGTGCTTAATCTATATACTTGTTTGAAACACACTGTGGAGAGGTTTCTCCACCGAGAAGGAGGTTGCTGAATTATTCGGGTTAACCGGGGCTTGATTTGCCGACGATCAAGGGATCACCCTCCTTAAGGGCACGCCAAGGAGTAGGGGCAAGTTATCCCCGAACCTTGTAAAATCTCCTTGTTAGCGATCTTATTAATCTTGCTAGTTAGTTTTCGTTTTAGTTTCTGCACATTCCGTTTTCCATACTTCCGCTGTGCTACTAACATCTTCAAGTGCAGAAATTGCTAATCCTTCAAAGGAAAAGTGATTGGCTATATTCACCCCCATCTCTAGCCATCTCGTCACCAACAAGTGGTATCAGAGCAAGGGGCTCTGTACAGGGCTTAACATCCGAGAGTTCTCAACAAGATGGCGTTGAGAGAAGGGTTCTCCACCACACGACCTCCATTCTTTGATGGCGCCGACTTTCAATATTAGAGATCAAAGATGGAATACTACTTGAAGATGGATATCCACACTTGGTTCGCGGTGAAGGAGGGATTCGTTCCTCCTAAGGATGACGAAGGCAAAGAACTCGAGTCTTCACGGTGGACTGCGGAACAAACTCGGAAGAGTGAAGCCGACGCGAAGGCGGTTGTCACTCTACAATGTGGAATGAACAAAGACCAACTCATCAAGGTTGGTCCTTTCACAAGTGCGAAGGACTTGTGGAACAAACTCATCGAGCTTCATGAAGGCACCCGGGACTCAAGAATTGCCAAGAGGGATTTGTTCCTCAATCAACTCCAAAATCTCGCCATGAAAGAAAATGAGTCGGTAAGTGAACTCCATAGCCGGTTCAAGGAAGTCCTCAATGGACTTCATTCAATTGATGAAAAGGTCGAGAACCGCGACCTTGTGAGGTATGTCTTGAAAGCATTTCCAAGGAATGCTTTGTGGTCATCCATGGTGGATGCCTACAAAGTATCCAAGGACTTATCTATTGTTAAGTTAGATGACTTATTTTGTGAGATGGAATTGCATGAAATGGCTAACAAAGGCCCCAAGGAGAAGGGGATTGCCTTAGTTGCAGGGGACCGAGCCACTAAGAAGAAGAAGGAGAAGAAGAAGGAGAAGGAGGTCTCATCATCTTCATCTTCTTCCGAATCCGAATCCAATTCCGAGGAAGATGGCAGCGGCTCCTCTTCATCCGAAATGGCCAACTTTGTGAGGAGGATGATGCGAAGAGACCGACGTTTCAAAAGTAGAGGTAACACTAGTGAATCCAAACTTGATAAGAATAATGCATCTTGCTTTGAGTGTGGTAGGAAAGGGCATTTCAAGAATGAATGTCCGAAGCTTAAGAAGAAGGAGGAGAAATCCAAAAGAAAAGAAGAGAGATCCAAGAAGAAGAAGAAAGCTTTGAAGGCCTCTTGGGATGAGTCATCTTCTAGCTCATCCGATGAAGAGAAGGAGGAGAAGAGCACAAGGCAAGTGGCACTCATGGCTCTTGGAGAGGAGAGCAGTGATGAATCTTCAAGCTCCTCAAACGCGGCTTCATCATCTTCGGATGATGAAGAGGTAACTTCTTCAAAGCTTGAAAAATGTTATAGAGCAATTGCATGTTTAACTAGTATGCTTAAGAAATCCAAAAATAAAGTTAAAGCATTGCAATTAGAAATTGATCAATTGAAAGCTTCTAGGGATGATAACATTGATGACTTGCATGTTGAATTACTAGAAGATGAAATTAAATCGTTGAAACATGAGATTGTAAGCTTGAAATCCTCTAAGGTTGAGGAAATCAGTGATTTGCATGATAACGTGTTAGTAGAGGAAAACAAATCATTAAAGAGTGAAGTTGAGAAGCTCAAGAATATTCTTGGGAAATTCTCAAATAGCTCTAAGACCTAGATATGATCCTAAATGCCCAAAGAGCGGTTTACAATAGGGCCGGTATTGGTTATCGCCCTAAGAACCTCATTTGTGTCTCTCATGTCTAGGACTGACATGAGACAATCTAGGACACCCAAGACTCAAAAGAAAGTTGTCAAGGCATGGGTGCCTAAGTCATGTTTAGTTGATGCTTTAGGTCCCAAGGTTGGGTACCTAAGACTTCTATTTTTCGAATTGTGTAGGTTATGATTGAGGGGGAGCATCTATCAACTTGGTTCGTTGATAGTGGATGCTCCAAACACATGACCGGGGATAGATCATTGTTTACCACATTTCACAAGAAGAGTAGAGGTAATGTATCATTTGGTAACAATGGTAGTCTTAAGGTCATAGGAATAGGAGACATTCAAATATCCGAATGTCTTAGAATCTCAAATGTCCTTCTAGTCAAGGGGATGAAGTTTAATCTCCTAAGTGTGAGTCAATTGTGTGACACGGGTTACACAATTGACTTCCAACCAAGTCAATGTCTAGTTAGACAAAATGACACCTTGGACACGGTACTAGTAGGAGCAAGAGTAGACAATATTTATCAAGTTTCATTTAAAAGTGCTACTAATGCTTTTGCTAAGTGTCTCATGTCAAAAGAAGAAGAGTCCACTCTTTGGCACCGGAGGCTAGCACATGTGAACATGAAGAACATCCGGAAGTTGGCCAACAAGGGACTAGTTCGAGGTTTACCGAGCATCAAGTATGGAAAAGATAAACTTTGTGATGCATGTCAAATGGGTAAGCAAACTAAATCTGCACATAAAGGTAAAAGCACTGTAAGTACTTCCAATGCTTTAGATTTACTTCACATGGATCTATTTGATTGTAGTACTATCATATCATTGAATGGAAGTAGATATTGCTTTGTGATTATTGATGATTTTACTAGATACACATGGACATACTTTTTGAAATATAAGGACCAAACCTTAGATGTGTTCATTTCTTTTTGTAGAAGGGTAGAAAATGAAAAATCATTAACCATTAAGACAATTAGAAGTGATCATGGAGGTGAATTTCAAAACCAAAGGTTTTTAGAATTTTGTCAAGACAAAGGTTATAAGCATGAGTTCTCTACTCCTAGAACACCACAACAAAATGGTGTTGTAGAGAGGAAGAACCGTGTACTTCAAGAGGCTGCACGAAGCATGCTCAATGAGTACTCACTCCCGAGTTACTTATGGGCTGAAGCTGTAAATACAGCTTGCTATGTGCAAAATCGAGTTCTCATCCATAGGTTTTTAGGAAAGACTCCCCATGAACTTTGGTTTGGGAAACCACCTACGGTTAAACACCTTAGGGTGTTTGGTTGTAAGGTGTTCATCCTAAACACCAAGGATCACCTTGGAAAGTTCACGGCAAAGGCTGATGAAGGGATACTAGTCGGGTACTCTCTCGTTAGTAAAGCCTACCGAGTCTACAACAAGAAAACTAGATTAGTTGAAGAGTCTTCTGATGTGGTTTTTGAAGAAATTCCGAAATCAATTGACCAATCAGAAAATGTAGAAGGAGTTCAACTTGAACTAAGGAGACTTAGCTTGAATGAAACTCCAAGTGTTGTTGATGGTGATGAGTCGGATGATGGTGAACCTAGACAACCCATTGATCAGCCGGTTCCTGAGGCTAAATTTGTGTCTAGTGAACCCGTTCAAGAAGCACCACCAACACCAAGGCAAACTAGATTAGCCTCTAGTCATCCCCAAGACCAAATTGTTGGAGACATCCATCAAGGGGTTAGGACTAGATCATTCTTCCAGAATGAGGCTAATGAAGTTGCTCTAATTTCCGAAATTGAACCTAGGAAAATTGACGAAGCATTAAATGATCCCGATTGGATTATCGCAATGCAAGATGAACTAGGTCAATTTGAGAGGAGTCAGGTTTGGGACTTAGTCCCTAGACCTAAGAGGACCACCATTATTGGAACCAAATGGGTCTTCAAGAACAAATTGAACCACAAGGGAGAAATCATTAGAAACAAGGCACGCTTGGTAGCCAAGGGCTACAGTCAAGTTGAAGGCCTTGATTATGATGAGACTTATGCTCCCGTGGCACGATTAGAGTCCATCCGATTGATGCTTGCATTTGCAGCACATCGTGGTTTCAAACTATTTCAAATGGACGTCAAATCAGCCTTCCTAAATGGGTTGATTAGGGAAGAAGTCTATGTCGAACAACCTCCGGGGTTTGAGAGTACCGAATTTCCAAACCACGTGTTCAAGCTCAAAAAGGCACTTTATGGCCTTAAACAAGCACCCCGGGCTTGGTATGAGCGGTTGTCGACATTTTTAATTGAAAAGGGCTTCGTTAGAGGTCAAATAGACCCTACACTGTTTCTACGAAGAGATGGTGACAATATATTTGTAGCCCAAGTATATGTCGATGACATAATTTGTGGCTCAAACAACAAGGGCTATTTAAATGAGTTCATTGGACACATAGAGAGTGAGTTTGAAATGAGTCTAGTGGGAGAGTTAACTTTCTTCCTTGGACTTGAAATCAAGCAAACTCGCGATGGTATCTATGTGCACTAATCAAAGTATACACATGAGATGCTTCGAAAATTCAATATGAGTGATTCGAAAGAGGTAACCACTCCCATGGCTACAAACACAAGATTAGACAATGATGAGAGTGGTAAACCCGTTGATCTAACTCAATATCGAAGCATGATAGGCAGTTTGCTATACCTCACAGCCAGTCGACCGGATATCCTATTTGCTGTGGGTATGTGCGCTAGGTATCAAGTATGTGCCAAGGAATCTCATCTAATTGCTGTTAAGCGAATTTTGAGATATCTTAAGGGCACAATTGGTGTAGGTCTTTTGATTTGATTGGATGTAAGTTGGACCGGAAAAGCACTAGTGGGGGCTGCCAATTCTTAGGTTCGTCCTTAGTAAGTTAGTCGAGTCGGAAGCAACATTGTGTTGCTCTTTCCACTACCGAGGCAGAATATATCGCCATGGGAGAGAGTATATCGCAATTGTTGTAGATGATTCATACCTTAGAGGACTATGGATTGAGTTACAAGGGTATGCAAGTGTTATGTGATAACGTTAGCACAATTAACTTAACCAAGAATCCAGTCCATCATTCTAGGACAAAACATATTGAAGTAAGACATCACTTCATTAGGGATCATGTAGCTAGGGGGAACATCATACTCTCTCATGTAGAGTCAAAGTCAAACCTAGCTGACATTTTCACTAAACCACTTCCCAAAAATGAATTTAGTTTCCTAAGACGGGAATTGGGAATGTGTCGCGCTTCATGATTTCGAATTGCATTCAAAACCCTTCATGTTTATTTCGAAATGTTGGGAAAATTGGGTACTTTGGGAACATCTCACACAAACTATAAGGTTTAACAAAACGTTTTTGTTTGCTAGATATGGGGTGAGATGTTAGGATCAACTCAATTCCTTGAAATGTCATTGCATCCTTGAGGAATTAAGTTGACGAGAATAATCATGGTGACCAAGTATGGGAAAACCAATGCATAACATATGTGTATTTGGTCTATAATCATACTTGACATTCCAATCAA
>JAGFNQ010001009.1:94599-133599 GCA_024364735.1 Boesenbergia rotunda
TTCGTATCAGGAACCCTGATCGGTCACCGGACCGATCAGGCATAGGGCTGACCGGTCCCTAGACCGATCTGGCCCCTTTCTGTGGTGATCGGTCCACAGACCGATCAGAGAGGCAGCAGTGACTCTCCGAACCTTTTGACCAAGGATTCTGAGCCAGCCTGGATCGGTCTCCGGACCGATCTGGCACCCTGTGGGGATCGGTCCACAGACCGATCAGGGAGCTCAGAGGTTGTTCTCCGGACCCTACTGTTCGTATCCTGATCGGTCACCCGACCGATCAGGAGCGCGTCTGATCGGTCATCCGACCGATCAGGCCCATGCCAGTCCGATCAGGCTGTAGCCTGATCGGTCTGGACGCGATCAGATCGAACGGTGATCCGTTCAAACGCATTAAATTCTGGTTGGTGGACCGATCCACCAACCGATTAACTTCGCAAAACCCTTTTCAGCGCCGAACCCTAGCGCCGAAACTCCTCATCTGCGCGACCTTGCTTGAGCGAGAGCACTCTCCTGCGTCTCTCCCACTTCGTGCGTGCGAATTCTTGCGGAGATCCCTACTGGTGTCTTCCTGTTCCCTGCGAGCTCCCCACTTGTTCCAAGCTCTCTGCGTCCGAGAGTTTCTATTGCGCAGGCCTCTTTCTCTCTCAACCTTGAGGAACTAGCTTCTTCCTCCCTTGCGCAAGCTCACCCATGGCGCCTAAGTAAGCTTTGATTTCAGTTTTTCTACAAATCTCTTCATGGATTATATGGATATGAAGCTAACCATGGTTTTTGTTCTTGTTCTTGCTGGTGTACCGTGATCATGTTTTGCCTACCGTGACCTTACTTTCTCACCTTATGTCTATGATCGAATCTATCTATCTTTTGATTGGGTATCATCTTATATGATCAATTCTTGTTTTGTATGATCGATCTTATCAAATAATTTGAATTCTGTGTCATGATCAATTCAAAACCCTTTAGAAAGTCGTCCAAGGGCAGGGAAGCTGCTGAGGGCAGCTCGAGGGGGAAAGCTCCTTCCTCCTCTGCCCCTTCCAGAAGGCCACAGCCTTCTTCTAGCTCTCGGTTCCCAAATGCGGCCTGTGAACAGGCTTTTCAAGCAAGGACCTTCAAACTATTACCCTGCAGATCCATTGATGTTCCCTTCCTGACTGAGTTCTGTCCCTCTGTCATGGAGATTGTCACTTACTACAATCTGGGTTTTCTTCTTTCCTTGGAACGGACCATAAATTACGACCTCGTCTCTGAATTCTACAATAACCTACAACAAGGTCCTCAAGGGGGATTCGAGTTCACTACTCGTGTCGGGAAGATAAACCTCGATTTTTCATACGAGATTTTGGCAGAGTACTTGGGTGGTCGACGATCACTGAATCTTTATTCGATCTATCCTGAACTTCCTGATCCTCTGCTAGCACCGTTCGCAGATGTTACCCCTGACTCTATCTATCAGCACTTCTTCGGTCATCCTCGCCCTGCCGGGCTTGATGAGTTGGGTCCAGTTTTTCCTACTTTTGCAGCTCTTCGACTTGCTCCAGTTGACTACGTCCTTTTCAAGATCATTACAAATTGCATCTTACCCATTACTTCAAAGCCTTTGGCCGAGATCCGGCCCTATCACTGCCTTATGCTCTACGGCATGCATCGCCAGATGGACTTTGATATCATGGAGAGCATTTTTCAGTCTATCCTATCCTACCATGAGCCTAGCCGTCGCACGGTTTATATGCCTTTTGGTCATATCATCACTGATTGGCTTATGTCCGTTGGTGTTGATGTCACCAAGGGCAGGACCGTGCCCATGGTTAAGCAAGATTGTCGTTTGGGTCGGCGGGCTTTTGCAAAGTCTGGTATTGTCATTCGTGAGCGCG
The DNA here is from genome assembly GCA_024364735.1 of Boesenbergia rotunda. Classification (NCBI taxonomy): domain Eukaryota; kingdom Viridiplantae; phylum Streptophyta; class Magnoliopsida; order Zingiberales; family Zingiberaceae; genus Boesenbergia; species Boesenbergia rotunda. The sequence continues at coordinate 96,471 of JAGFNQ010001009.1, forward strand.
ATGGGGTCTTGGTGTGGAAAGATGGACGCGGACTTGGTGATCTTCCTGGAGGGGCACTGCATTTTCAGGCACCACACGAGGCTCCTCCTGCTGACGCTGAGTATGACGACGAGCCGGAGCCTGATCTGTGCTGGCAGCTCTCAGAGCTGGATCACACGGTACAGGAGTTTATTCAGCTGGGGGCGACAGATCGTGAGGAGTTTCGTTCGGGCTTTCGCTCCCTAGATTCCCGACTGACCAGGATCGAGACCGAGGTCTCAGGGACCCGCACACTCCAGCAGACATGGTATGATGAGTGGCGCAGCCACACATTTCCAGGAGGTGCACCTTCTTCGAGTACTGCACCAGGGTCCTTGGCTCCTACTGACACCACGATGGATGATCTCGTGGATGATGACGACCCTCCAGCGGATGTTTGAGCTTCGCTATATCTTACCTTTCTCTTTGGATGATTTGTGTGACTTTTGGGCTGTATGCCCTGTGACTTGACTATTGTGGCCTTATGCCACTCGTATTTTGCCTTGATGCATGTGTTCTGCATCTTGCTACTTGTCTGGATATTTTCTGCTTTGACTTGTCTGATTTTGCCTGACATGCTTATCTACTCTTAGTATATCTATTGTTGATGCCATGAGTTTTATCTGCATGTTTGCTCAATTGCCATGTTCATGCTTACAATGCCATGTCTACTTGATACTTATGAATATTATGGCATGCTTTGTGAGTTTATACTTCATACTCATATGATGCATGTGATTGCTATGTCTTGCTATATCTTTTTCACATGTGTTCGTATGGTTATCCATCAATCTATCACATCTTTGTTGAGTTGGGATACCTCTAGGGTTGAGGGGGAGTTTGTTTTAATCTTAACAGTCCCTCTTGCCCCTTTTCGGTGTTCGACAAAGGGGGAGAGTGTGGATTGGTTAAGTTTAGAATGATCATGTTGTAGGGGGAGGATCTGGATTCCCCTATGATTCTAAATTTGGAAAATTGATTGAGAATCCCTAAACTTAAAATCGGGTTGTCAAACAACAAAAAGGGGGAGATTGTTGATGCAGTCTGGCCCTGATTGTTGTTTTGGTGTTGACAACGATTTTAGTTTAGGTTGATGTCGTGATGATTATGATCGAGGATTAGGCATGATTTGGAGAAACTCTAACCTGGAGGGTTAGGTGTGAAAAATCCTAGCTTGGAGGGCTAGGTGTTGGAAAAGTCCTAATTCGGAAGGGTTGGGTGAAAAGTCCTAGCTTGGAGGGCTAGGTGAAAAGTCCTAACTTGGAGGGTTAGGTGCAAATTCCCATCCTGGAGAATTAGGTGAAAAAGTCCTGGCTTGGAGGGTCAGGTGCCTAGCTTGGAGGGCTAGGTTGGATGAAGTTCTAACTCAGAAGGGTTGGGTGAAAAGTCCTAGCTTGGAGGGCTAGGTGAAAAGTCCTAGCTTGGAGGGCTAGGTGAAAAGTCCTAACTTGGAGGGTTAGGTGCAAATTCCCAACTTGGAGAGTTAGATGGAAAACCCTTAGCTTGGAGGGCTAAGGTGGATGGAAACTTAGCTTGGAGGGCTGAGTTTGAGTCCCTGGATCGGTCAGGTGATCGATCAGGGATTCTGGCACGCTGCTCCTTCGTGGATCGGTCTGGTGACCGATCCAGCGATGACTGATCGGTCGGGTGACCGATCAGGGAGCACACAGTAAGGTTGGGAACCTACTGTGCTGCTCCTGATCGATCGGATGACCGATCAGGGAGTATGCGTTTCACCCATTGACTGACTCCTGATCGGTCTGGTGACCGATCAGGGAGCGAGCAGTGAGGTTGAGTTCCCTTGCTGAACTACTCCTGATCGGTCTGATGACCGATCAGGATCACTGTGCAGATCGTTCTGGTGAACGATCCAGCTTCGCGGGCTTCTCACTAAGATCGATCAGGACGGTTCCTGATCGGTCTGGTGATGACCTGATCGGACTGCTGACCGATCAGGTGACACCCTGATCGGTCAGTTGACCGATCAGAAGGCTTAGCCTGCGAAACTCAGAAATCGCCCAATATAAGGGTGGATCGGTCCGGTGAACGATCCACGACCTGGGATCGGTCTGGTGATCGGTCTAGGAGAATCTCAAAGAAATCGCGATTTCTGATTGAGTGTTGGGGATCGATCAGGACGAAGCCTGATCGGTCTGGAACCAGCCTGATCGGTCTGGTGACCGATCAGGAGGCTCTCTGATCGGTCGGGTGACCGATCACTTTAATTCAAAATGCACTGTCAGACGCTCTGATCGCGTTTGACCATATCCGATTCGCTGCTGTTTGTTTCTGATATTTGATTTACTGCGTGATTTGCTGCTCTAACAGTCTGATTAAGTTGCAGGTGACAGGGGAGGATTCAAACACTCAAGGAGAGGTCAATGGAGGCTTTCCTTGGAGCAGGTTTGTCCGTTTTCCCATCCCAGGTTGCAACGACCGAGCTGCAGACTGGAGCTGAGACTGGAGCTTAGCTGAAGGAAGCTCAGTGAGTCCAGAGATAGCTCAGTGGAAGCTGGCGTTGGCAGATGAGTAGCTGGGAGCAGCAGGGATGTTGTCACCTGGAGCTGTGTGGAGAATGAATAGGGCGGAAGTTGGCTTCGTGGAAGTAGTGTGGTTTTTGAAAAACTTGTTCTTGCCGTGCCTTGAGTTCTCCACAACGTGCTTGCTGTGTTCTTGAAGTCTTCTTCACTTTTGAGCAAGCAATTGAGAAGCAATCATCCATTACTTGAGCGCTTGAAGGAGAGAACAAGAAGCTTGGAGTCCGACAGTGGGAAGACACGAAGAAGGGCTCTTGCGTGAGATCGCCACTGGGTGGAGCTCAGGGAAGCTTGCTGTGTTTTTATCCTTGCTAAGTATTTGAGTAAGATCCTTCTTGTTGTTTCTTTGTGCTTAAACTATATCCTTGTTTGAAACACACTGTGGAGAGGTTTCTCCACCGAGAAGGAGGTTGCTGAATTATTCGGTGTTAACCGGGGCTTGATCTGCCGACGATCAAGGGATCGCCCACCTTAAGGGCACGCCAAGGAGTAGGGGCAAGTTATCCCCGAACCTTGTAAAATCTCCTTGTTAGCGATCTTGCTAATCTTGCTAGTTAGTTTTCTGTTTTAGTTTCTGCACATTCTGTCTTCCATACTTCCGCTGTGCTACTAACAATTTCAAGTGCAGAAACTTGCTAACTCTTCAAAGTAAAAGTGATTGGCTATATTTACCCCCCCTCTCTAGCCATCTCGTCACCAACAGTGCCTAGCAGCCCTTCGCTAGGACTCTTCCTGCACACTTGAGTAACATGTTAGATAAACAATATACCTTAACTTTTGAGCCCTTTTGCCATTATCAAAACACAGGTTCGACTTGGGTGCTTTCTGCACCAACAATCTCCACCTTTTTAATTTATGGCAACCTTGGTTCAAAAAGTTAAGTTAAAACAATGAAATTTTGTTTCCTCCCCTGGATGGAATCTCCCCCTAGATTTTTTAAATGTTCGTGGGGATTTTGAAAATTAATTCTAAGTCTAAAGGTGGATTTAATTTTACTTAGAACAATTTTCAATAGAACTCTAAAGTCATATTTTCCAAAACAAGTTTCGTTGTGCACTTTGGAAAATTTATACTTAAGTTTAAATACTTAGATAAATTTGAAAAACTTAAGTTTAAGTACTAAGAAATATTTTGAAAACTTAAGTTTGAAGTACTTAGAAAAAATTTTGCAAGCTTAAGTTTTGAAGTACTTAGAAAAATTTTGCAAGCTGAAGTACTTAGAAAAATTTTGCAAGCTTAAGTTTTGAAGTACTTAGAAAAATTTTGCAAGCTTAAATTTTGAAGTACTTAGAAAAATATTGAAAACTTAAGTTTTGAAGTACTTAGAAAAATTTTGCAAGCTTAAGTTTTGAAGTACTTAAAAAAATTTTGGAAGCTTAAGTTTTGAAGTGCTTAGAAAAATATTGAAAACTTAAGTTTAAATACCAAGAAAAACTTAGTGTTTTTGAAAATGAATTAAGTACTTTTTGAATAAAGGATAGAGTTTGAAATTTTGAATTTAGAAAAAAAATTTTAAACTCTCTCCTTTCTTATCTCTCCCCCTTTGCCATATATCAAAAACAAATAAATACAGCAGAAACAGGATAATTAAATTGCATAAAAGTGAATAATAAATTGCATAATTTGCTGTATTGACCCAATTCAGGATCTGAACTAAACCAAATCAATTTCTTTTAGGGTCCTGTCTAACCCAATTAGCTACTTACTAACTGCTATTGAACAGTAGTTTTCGCTGGAGTTAGTCAAGTTAAGTATTCTGTTCAAGTTAGATTTTCTAAACTTGACACTTGACTTGATTACTGTGTGAGTTGTATTTAGTGCCCCAATTACTGCAGATGCACTGACTTAAAGCATCTTGAATTAAGGCAAAGACCTAAGCATCTCAACCCATTCTAGGTTATCAATCAAAAGAACCCTAAGGTGCTTGTGAGATGCTGACTTCTAAATCTATAGGTGCATGCAGTTCTAGGGTTAGAGCCTAGGCTAAGTCCATTTGTAAAAAAACCCTAGTTTTGAAAGGGGTAGTTTTTGAAAATAAAAACTAAATCGGAAACCAACAAAAATTTTCAAATTAATTAACAGCTGATTTTGAAAGCATTTTAAAAACTACTTAAAAACTGATTTTGAAATGAGTAAAGTAGTAAGAAAGCCAAGAGTAGACTTAACCTATTCTACCAAGCATAATCAAGATCTGATTAAACAACTGTTCAAGCCTGCAAGTTAACTGGTCAAAGAGAGAGTCAAACATGAGTCAAGTCTTTAGTTATTAATACAATGCATCTACTGAAATGGTCTAACTATGAAGACGGGCCAGGGTGGTCAGATGAGCCTGGCTGCCAGGATCGAAACATCGCCATCATCTCGTGATATTGTGCGTCTCTGGTCTCCCTCTCAGCTCTGAGCGCACTCATATAGTCAGTGTAATAGCCTAGATTTGTCTCCAAATCTTCAGCATGATTTGCCTCCACTTCCTCTCGGAGGCTCTGGACATGTGTCTCCAGCCTTGTCACTCTCTCGTAGAGTGTCGATGGAGGGGGCTCGTCTATGTGTGCTCGAGCCTCTGCTGCCAAATCGGCGACATCGACTTCAACCTCCTCGTCTGAGTCGATCGGAGCTCCGGCTCGCTGTCGTCTCCAAGTCAAAACCCCGGTGGCCGATACCTCTATACCAGCTAAAGAGAAGTTCCTAAACCCTATCTCGTCAAAATCGGCCATTGCGGTTATTTCACCTACGGTAATGTCACGACCGTGGTGATGAAGGATGGATGTGATGATGTGGCAGAAGGGGGTGCGTACCCGACCTTGAGTCGTGACAGTGGAGGCATATAAGATAGCGTGGAATATGTGAAGGCCAATGTCAATGTCTAGATGATGGATCAGGGCATACAGAAGAAAGGTATGAAAAGGTCGCATGGTCGCGACATCCATAGTGGATAGTGGTAAAATACAGCGGACCAGGACTCTGTACAGGGCGTAGTCCTGGGCCTGAAGTTCAACGGACTGAAATCGTCTGGCTACGGGGAGTCTAGCTTCCCTATAGAAATAGGAGTGGAGAGTATCTAGAGTAATGTGGGAGTAGGGAGCATCAAATGGAGGATCCCTAGGTGGATAGCAACAAAAGGTGGACTGGGAGGGTCGTAGTCCAAGAAATCGATTTAGTAAGGTAGGGGTGATTGACAAGGGTATCCCTTGAACAGTAGTGACAAACATGAGATCGTTCTGTCTAACTATGTTATTATAGAATTCTGCACATAAAGATGTGTTAATGGAATGAGTGCAGAATACTAGATTGTCAAGTTGATAAAAGTTTATAACATTCATGGCTAAAGGACAGGATTGGGTGAAGAAGTGTCTATTTAGATAGCTAGTTTTGATAGGCTTATAGGTTGTTCGAGCAAACTTATTACAAAGTTCTAGAGTTGGGAATCTAGGGTCGGGACTCGGTTCGGTACCGGGGTTCGCTTGGTTTGCTCGGCATTTTCTAAGTTAAGAAACATGCATTTATAAGAAAGGAATTAAGAAAATAATTCTAAATGCATAAAAGAAATTATACCGAGGAGGCATGGTTGAGTTTTGAGGAAGCACAAGTGTCACTTGATCTCCTTGGAAGGAAGGAAGTGAGGAAGGAGGATGATTTTTGGTGTGGGAAGAAGAGGGGGTTCGGATGCCCTTTTATAGGCAGTTCATTGGGGGCGCCCGGGAGCTCCCGGGCGCCCGGGACAGTAGTCTACTGCCTTTGGCAGTGACTAGTGCTGGTCGGGGGCGCCCGCAATGGCCCGGGCACCCCGGTCAGGCTGGTTTTTGTAGCTTTGCTGCTTTGACTGATGCTGGGGGCGCCCGCAAGGTTCGGGGCGCCCTGGTCAAGGGGTGAAGGCAGCTTTTTGCCTTGAAGGAAGAAAAAGTCATGGGGGGGCGCCCGAGGAGTCACGGGCGCCCGGATTATGTAGGAAGTGACATCTTTGGATGTTTTGTGATCATTTGACCATGGTTTAATTGGTTTGACCATGGTTTGACTGCTTTGACCATGATTTGACTATGTTGACCATGATTTGACTACGTTGACCATGGTTTGACTACGTTGACTATGGTTTGACTACATTGACCATGATTTGACTACGTTGACCATGATTTGACTACGTTGACCACGGTTTGACTACGTTGACCACGGTTTGACTACGTTGACTATGTTTGACTACATTCTGGATTACAGGATTAAACCACAATATAGATATTAAAGGAATTTCAATTGAATTTATTTTTACTGTCTCACCCAATCTAGGGTTATCAATCACGTTAGCCTTACAGGTTTTGTGAGACAGGTTTTGGTGGATAATATTAATTTATTTTGAAAAACTTGAATTAATTTAGAAAATAATTGAAAAAAAATTGTTTGAATCTATACATAACTGAAAATTTGTGTTAGATTTAAATTTTACAAAGAATGATTTGAATTTGAATTTCAGAGATTGGCTTCCAGGTCTTGGCGAGGCACTAGGCCTTCTTTGGCCGTAGCCTTATTGGATCATCAACCCTTTCCTTGACAAAGCCTTTCAATGAAATTTCATTTTCAAGATTATTCTTTGAAAAATTCTGGTCTAACTAGTTTGGGTCTTGGATCGGTAGCTTCGGCTAGTTTCACCAGTCTAAAGAGACCAAGTATACTTGACCTTATTAGAATTGACTTCCCTAACGTACTATCATCTCACCTCCTCCCAATACTATGTTGTCAATTTTCAGTTAAGTTAGTTCGGTCCTTAAACTAGCCAGTCCTAAGTCTAAGCATGAAAAATTGCAGAAATTAAATAAACAAGCAAACATGCAATTTGAAAGCAAGAATTGAATTCTATTTAACAATAAATATGGTTTTTAATTTGGCTCCCCCTGGACTAAAGCCACGATAATGGTTTGGCAAGATGTGAATCTTGTCCTTGGGGATCCAATATTGATTTGATCCAGTTTGTTTGTTCAGGCATAGTTTGGGTACCCATGCCTGAACTTTAGATCTGGACTGGTTCAGTACAGCATAATATGATCTTTGTCTAGATTTGGTTCTATAGCCTAGTCCGGATCGATTTAGAACCGATTTCTGTTTTCCAAGAATCATGTCAAGACCCTTGGAACCAGAGGTGAATCGTTCTAAAGCTGATCTAAGGTCCTTAACTTGAGTTTTCAGGGAGGAGTTCTCTTTCTCAAGTTTTTCAACTTGAGTAGAGGTTCCTTCTTGAACCTTCTCAGTTAAGGGTCTAGAGTCAGCTCCCTCTTTCAGGAGTTTTACTTCCTGTCGGAGGGATTCGATTCGGAGTTTAGCTTTCGCCAAATCTCGAGAAAGATAAGCAATTAATTCATTTAACTGACTTCTAGTAAAACCACTTACCTTGATTTCGCCGTCTTCTGAAAATGTCAGTCTGCCGTCGTCCTGTTCCGATTCCGACTCAGTCTCGATTTCTTCTGAGGCGGTTAGTGCGAGCATGTTCGACTGTGGGACCTCTTCTTCTTCGGAGGAGGAGGATTCGTCCCACGTTGCCTGAAGTGCCTTTTTCCTTCTATTCTTCTTGAACTCCTTTATGTTCGGACACTCCGTCTTGTAGTGACCCTTCTTCTTGCACTCGTAGTAGGTCACGTTGGGCTTGTTCTTTTCATTTGCGGGTTCAGCTGGTTCATCCTTTCTTCGGCTGGCTTTCCTTTTGTTGGTTTGGTTCTTTAATTCCTTGTAGTAGTTTCGAGCCAGTCGGACCAGCTTAGGTCGATCTCTTTCTTCGTCTTCTGAGTCTGAGTCTGAGTTAGACTCGGGTTCAGGTTGAGGCTTCTTCTTGGTTGTCCTTCCAGTTTTACTTGCAACAAAGGCAATACCTTTCTCGGCCAGATTGCAGTTAGTCTGTTCATGTAATTCTAATTCAGAGAACAATTCATCTAATTTAATTTTTGAAAGGTCCCTTGAAACCTTGTATGCATCTACCATAGAAGCCCACAAGGTGTTTCTCGGGAAAGCATTTAAAGCGTACCTTATTAGGTCACGATTTTCTACCTTGTGACCGATGGTGTGCAGTCCGTTCATTAATTCGTGAATTCGGGCATGGAGTTGAGCTGCTGTTTCGTTGTCGTTCATCTTGATAGTGTACAGCTTGTTCAGAAGGAGATCTCTCTTGCTGATCCGAGTGTCTGAAGTTCCTTCGTGCAGCTCGATCAATTTCCCCCACAGCTCCTTGGCACTGTTGAATGGACCCACCCAGTTCAGCTCCTCTTTTGTTAAGCCGCATTGGAGGGTCTGGGTCGCCTTTGCATCAGCTTCAATCTTCCGTTTCAGAGCGGTGTCCGACTCTGTGTAGGTTTGAGGTACTCCTTCAGCATTTTTTGGAATCTCCAGTCCGGACTGGATGATTATCCACATGTCCACCTGAGTTTTCAGGTGGACCTCCATTCTTCTCTTCCAGTAGGAGAAGTCCTCCCCACTGAAGAGAGGTGGTCTTGCAGTGCAGAAGCCTTCTTGCATGACCATTTTATCTGAAAATTAAGCTAAAAGGAAAGAAATATCCCAAGACTTGGTCTTGGATTAGTAGTGCGGGATAAAAAAATATTTGTCGAGGGGTGTTGCACCAACCTCGATTAACGAGAAGAATTTCGAAAAAATAGAAATAAAAAAAATTTCGTAAAAATCCGAAAAATTTCTCAAATTGGTGGTTGCACCAAATTTGAGCTTCCCCGCTCTGATACCACTTGTTGGATCGAGAGAAACGATAGAGGGGGGTGAATATCGTAAAACGTTCGGATTAACAGTTAGAGAAATTACGCAGCGGAAATGTAAATCAAACACACGCAAACACCAAGTTTTTTACTTGGTTCGGAGTCGCGGTCGGCACCTACTCCAAGGCCCACGGTCGTTGACCGTTTTCTGCGGGCAATTCTATATGTTCGCAAAAACAGTTTCCAAGATTGTATTACAAAATTAGTGCTGTAAACTTAAAAGTAACTCTTCTTTACCGACGTCCGATGTAGATTGTGTTTTCGGAGCAGTGGGACGTCGTCGGCGCTTGTATCTCGAGTCGGGAGGTTTCCGGAGCAGAGCGCGGGAGCAGAAGAGCGTGAATGCGTTGGAAGGATTGATTGCCTGAAGCCTTGGGGTCGAGGGCCCTTTTATAGCCCTTGGGGGCGCCCGGAACGTCGGGGGGCCCCCCCCACGTGTCAGCTGATCCGAGTTCCTCTCGGTCAGGTCTGATCCCTTCAAGCTCGGGATCAGGCTTTGACGGGGGCGCCCGGGACGCTGGGGGTGCCCGGATTGACCGGGTCAACTCTTATCCGTTGGCTTCGCTGGCTTCTGCTTCGTTGGCTTGACTTGGGGGCGCCCGGACCATCCGGGGCGCCCGGGAGCACGGGGGCGCCCCGCCCATAAGCTGTCGAAGCACTCCTTTTGCTTCATGTGTTTTGTATTCACCTTGGGGGCGCCCGGGACACTCCGGGCGCCCTGGTCAGCTGCTGCCTCACTCCTTTGAGGTTCTCTGAGCTGCAGACACTCGTTCCTTCGGTCCTGCATCCAGGGTTAGTACAAAAACAACATAAAGCAATAATGTGTTAGTTTTATACAGCCTTAGCTGTCTTGGTTCTGACTTTGGGTCTCCCAAATGGAGCCCTAGGTCAACCGACGCCTACTGTTCCCTCGACGGGGAACGCGTCCTCACCTACTCCTCTAGGGAGAATTTACCTGATGCCAACCGGCTCCTCCGGTTGGACTTTTGCCCAGCAGTCCTTCGCCAGGTGCCTAGCTGTCCTTCGCCAGGTCTTTAGTACCAAGCTGTCCTTCGCCTGGTGCCTAGCAGTCCTTCGCTAGGTCTTTGTATCCTGGCGTTCCTTCGCCAGGTGCCTAGCAGTCCTTCGCTAGGGCTTTTGTATCCTGGCAGTCCTTCGCTAGGTGCCTAGCAGCCCTTCGCTAGGACTCTTCCTGCACACTTGAGTAACATGTTAGATAAACAATATACCTTAACTTTTGAGCCTTTTGTCATTATCAAAACACAGGTTCGCCTTGGGTGCTTTCTGCACCAACATATTTGCCATCAAAGATGAGCAATGTCAATGCCAAAACTATTGAGGAAAGTGATAATGAGGATGAAGATTTTGATGAAAGTTCAGATCATAAGCCTTCAAAATAGAAACAAGCAAAAAAGTCAACTCAAGTACCCAAAGCGAGTAGTAGCTTAGATTCATCTAAAGAATCTTCTGACGAGGAAAGTGAAGATGAGAAGCCACTTAAGACTCCAAAAAAAGATTTGGATGTAAAGATGAAGGATGCTAATGTGGCTAGTGCTGAGAAACTAACTGACACAAAGTCTAAAAACAAAATGAATCAGATGCCTAAATTTAGGACCTTACCTGTTTGGAATTTATCTTTTGATGTTGGACAGGATGATGTGGTTGAAATCATCAAGGAAGCCGGAGAAATTATTGAAATGTGTTTGTCTGCTAAAGAGGAGAGTAAGGACAAAGAGGTTATTGTTATTGCAACTGAAGAAAAGGAAGAAGATAAGGAGATTATTTTGGAAGAATATATGAAAATGGAGCGTTAGGCAGACGAACAAGAAAAAGAGGTGAAAGTGGAATACACAAAGTCTCAATATCAAGTTGCTGATATCTTTACTAAGGCACTCAAATATGAAAACTTTATCAAGATACAGAATCTATTAGGAATTGCAAAATCAAGTTTAAGAGGGGGTGCTAGAGATAAACTTGATTATAGATAGAGATAGAGTTTGTTGATAGAGATAAAATAAGTTAGTAGATAGAGATAGAATTTGATAACTTGGCAAATCATGGATGGATGAGGTGTAATTATGAATAGGGATAAAGTTTCATAGTAAAATAAAAATGTCTAGATTCAATGTATGTGGAGTTGATGCTTATCCACTAAGCCTATAAATATATAATCTTTTAGTCAATGAAAACAAGTTGAGTTAGTTTAGTTTGTCTTATTCTCTCTTTTCCATAAGAGTAAAACTCCTCTTTTATTTTTACTTCCAACATTCTCTTCTTCCCCCAAACTCGAACCCTTCTCTCCCTCAATCCGATCGCCCGATTCCCTTCTTCCCGGACCTCCCACCTTCTCCTTTTTACTTCCTACCACCACAACTTCAATCCCTCAACGTCGGTGGCACAACACATCGAGGCTGGAGTTGGACATGGGCATCAACAGAGGTGCATCCGGAGGCAGAAAATTAACTTTTCTGCCTCGATGAAGATCCTAGGGAAGGGAACAAAAAGTTCCTAGATAATTAGATAAAGGTATAGTTTGCTTTCCTTGTTCTCCTCCATTGATGATAGATCAATTCGTTTGTGCTCATTAATTTGTGGATCTGGTTAAGCTAGCATCGATGCTTCAGACTCTTAGAAATTTTGGAAATTAGTGGCTTTAATTTCTCCATGATCATGCCCATTATCGGAATTTGTTCTGACATAATAGAATTATTTAAATGTTAAAAGGTTGTTCCGACATCGTAGAATCATATAAGAGATTACATATATCGAAATGAATTGAGTTCTCGATATACCTCAATCGATGTTGGTGTAAACTTCAGAAATTATGCACAACTCATAGTCGAGATAATAGTCACGTGTATCGAACTATTACCGCAGCTTCACAACGTCTCAATCCTTGTCCCGATGATCTTCGACAACGAACGATTGACTTCTTTGCAAGTGATCAACAACAACCTTGTGATCCTCTGCAACCTCTCTTCATCCACACTCTTCTCACCTCTTTTCTTAGTACCCCAAGTCCTTTATGTACTTCCATGAAAATCAAAGGGATAAAGGATAATGGGGGGATAATGAGGAGGAGATATGGGAGAGATGGTTATAATGGGATAATGGGATAATGGGCCACGATCCCATTAATTACCCAAACATGCCCTATGTGGGCACTTCCAACATCTACCACTTGCACACAAGAGCTTGTTATTGCCGTCATTAATCATAACTCATGTAATCCATCATATCACTCTACTGGACTTTCATACAGGGTTGGACATCGTGTGACTAGCGAGTTCACCCGCAAACAAAACTTCTTTAAACACCTGTTAGGATGTTTGAGTAGTCACTGTTAATATAAAAAAAAATAAAGCTCGTTGTACCCCAAATCAAAGATTAATTACATTCATCGAGCTACTTTTCTTAGTGAAAGTAAACCCCAAAATTTGTTCGACTTTGTATCACACTCATCTCAAAGCGCTCGAGAATTGTCTTAATGTAGGTCTCTTGTGAAAGAGCCAACACTTTTCTCGAGTGATTCCTCTGAATCCGTACTACGAGGATGAACTCAACTTCACCCATGTCTTTCATATCAAAACTAGTTGACAACCATATTTTGATGGTTATTATATAATCAATGTTGTTCCCAACCAACAATATGTCATCCACATACAATAATAGAATCACAAAGGAGTTATCAAACCATATTAGATAGACACAATGATTTTCTTTGACCATTTTAAGATCGTAAGATAGCATCTCCTCGTGAAATCTTAGATTCCACTGTCTAGATGATTATTTTAGGCCATATATCGACTTCCGAAGCCAACAAACTTTTTCTTCCTGTCCTATTAGAACAAACCTAGAGGGTTGTTCAATGTAAATCTCCTCATCCAGATTCCCATTTAGGAAAGTGGTTTTAACGTCCATCTGGTGTAACTCTAGATCTAAATAAGCTACAATCGCTAAAAGTAAATGAATCGATGTAAACTTGACTACAGGGGAGAAGGTCTCCTCGTAGTAAATGCTCTTTGTTTGCATGCAACCCTTGGCTACCAAAAGGGCTTTTACTTCTCAATCGATCCATCGACCTTCCTTTTGACTTTGAGAACCTACTTGTTCCCAATGGCTTTCATCCTCAAGTATGTCAACAAGGTCCCAGACCTTGTTGACTGCCATTGATTCTATTTATTCTTGCATGACCTTTAACCATTGGTCCTTTGTCGAACCCTTAAGAGCCTCTCTAAATGTCCTTGATTCATCATCGTCCTCTGGAGTAACAATGAGGATCTCAACCTCAATCGGGAAACGACGACGAGGTGCTTTTTTTTGATGACTCCTACGAGGAGAGAGAGCTACCACACCTTCAAATGGACTATTCCTACTAGGACCAAGATCCTAAATAGGACCAATCTCACCGCTGGGCTCGGCTGAGCTACCAGGCTCATTGATCTCGTAGAATGTGAAGTCTCAATCGATTTCACCTCTCTTAGGGAAATCATTCTCAAGGAACTTGGCATCACGAGACTCAATCTCAGTGACAGTTCCATCTGTATGTTCTCCTAGGAACACATGTCCCTTGGAGTAGTCAGAGTATTTGATGAAAATACACTTCTTTCCTCGTAGGCCTAACTTGACATATTTGTGCAAGGAATCATAAACATACATGGCACAACCCCATGGTTTTAATTTGCTAAGGTCAGACTACTTTCCTGCACAAAGTTCGAATAGGGTGCTAATTATAAACTTCGTTAGAACATGATTAAGGATGTAGGCTGCAGTCAATAACACATTCCCCAAATGGAAGATGGGTAAATTGGCCTGCGCAAATATCATAGACCTCATCATCTCCAACAGAGTCCTATTTCTTCTCTCAGCAATACCGTTCTGCTATGGAGTAACAAGAATAGTCAATTGTCTCGTAATGCCTTTCTCAAAATAAAGTTTTTTAAATTGTCAGATAGATATTCACGCCCCCGATCAGTTCTGAGAGTTTTCACCCTCAAGTCTAGTTAATTTTCAACCTCGCTAATAAACCTCCTGAAGCATTTTAGTGCCTTGGATTGTGTGAGATTAGGTAAACGCAGTCGAAACATATGTAGTCATCTATATAAACATAATAAAATACGTGGCTCCATTTTTGACTCTCACATTCATGGGTCCGTAAATGTTAGAATGAACTAATTGCAATGAAGTCCTAGTTCTTATTGCTTTTCCAAAAGGCTTTCTTGTTGCTTTGCTTGCTAGGTAGTACTCACACAAGTGCAACTCGACCTTGGTTAGCCAGCCCAATAGGCCACTTGTTGCTAACCTACCCATCCTCTCTTGTCCTATATGGCCATGTCTGCCATGCTATACAATCACATCATCAACTAGACTATCAGATGCATAGACAATAGGAGAATAAAGATAAGCAAATGAAATCAAATTTAGTGTATAGAGTCCCTCATGGACTAAACCGGAGCATACTAAAGAGTTGTCATAAGAAATAGAAACTTCAGAGTTTCCTAACATCACACAGTATCCTAACTAATCTAGACATCATACAGATACAATATTTCACCTAATCTCTAGAGCATATAAGACATCATGAAGATATAGAACTTGGTTACTTTGCAGCAATAGCTTGTAGGTCCCAATCCCTCTCACTGCCACATATGCTCCGTTTGTTAAATACAGAAATTTGGGAGGGCCTATACGCTTAAAAACCTTAAATTAGGGATTGAGTTTGAATTAATCAGATTTGGAGGGTTAAATTTCAAAATAGCCTTAAACTTATAAACCTTTTCTTTCCCTTCTCATCTTCGCAAAATCGTAGTCTTGCGGTTCCTCTCCACGCGAAGCCGCTTCGAGCCGACGCCTTCGTCCTCCGCTTCCTTCTTCTTCGTCGTTCCTTCCCACCTCTCGACCTCAACCCAAGCAAAATTTTCCCCTTGGTGCCATCATCTCACCTAGCAGCCGAAAACCTTCGGTCCTTTCTTTCGGTGAACATGAGCGCCGTCGTCGAGCAACACTTGCGCGTGGCGATCCACGCGACTATGCCACATAGGAATGGGGATTGGTTCACCGGCGACCCTCTAGAAGGTATCACTCTCTTTGCCCTGATCTTGTGAGTTGGTGTAGTGGACGTTCTTTGGAGATCACCACACCAAGGTTGGATCGGAATCACTGATTTGTTCCGATAATCTATGCTAGGTCCAGGGGGGGGGGTCCCGGGTTGAGGAAGGCTTGCCGAAAAAAGGTGTTCTTCTCTATGCATCGAGTCTTGGTTTAAGGGGACCAGATTGAGCAGGGGAGGGACGTGCGACGTGGGATCGAAACTCAGGTAAGAAGTAGTTCTTGTGGTGTTGTTTTTGGTCGAATTTGATATGGGATTGATCTAAGACAACATGAATGAATCATAGTTTAATCCGATTATAAATTTTAATGGGAATTCTGTTTTGGAGTGTGACTTGTAGCTTAGAGTTTGGATTTGTATTTGGATCGTTGTTAGTAGTGTTGATGCAGTCTGACCCTGATTGTTGTTTTGGTGTTGACACCGATTTAAGTTTAGGCTAATGAGATGAGTTTGGTTTAAGTCCTAGTCGGGGACTGGGCACGACTCCCGGTGAGTGAAGCCGGGTTACTGAAACCCCGGTGAGTGAAGTCGGGTTATTGAAACCCCGGTGAATGAAGCCGGGTCTTGGCGAGTGAAGCTAGGTGATTGAAACCCCAGTGAGTGAAGTCGGGTCCTGGTGAGTGAAGCCAGGTAACTGAAACCCCGGTGAGTGAAGCCGAGTCCTGGTGAGTGAAGCCAGGTGATGGAAATCCGGTGAGTGATGCCGGGTGACTGAAACCCTAGTGAGTGAAGCCAGGTCCTAGCGAGGGAACTAGGTTGAACAAATTCCCGATGAGTGAAGCCGGGCATGAAGTCTTGGTTCGGGGACTGAGCATTGAGTGTACTGGTTGGAGAGGGCACATGAGCTCTTTCTCCGGTACCAGAATGAGTTAGAGAAGGCTAGGGAGCCCATTCTCTTGACTTAGGGTTGAATTGGTCGAAGCTGGATTGGTCTGGAGACCGATCAGGGAGTTGGCATGAACTCCCTATTGTGGATCGGTCTGGTGACCAATCCAGCGAAGTCTGACCGTTCTGGTGAATGATCAGGGAGAGAACAGAAAGGTTTCTGTTTGGCTTCTGATCGTTCTGGTGAACGATCAGAGAAGGGACAGTAGGTTTCTGTGAGAAACCCTGATCGACCCATCTAACCGATCAAAGATAGACTATCCTCATCCTGACCGATCAGGATGGCTCCTGATCGGTTAGGGAATGACCTGATCGGTCACTAGACCGATCAGGGCACAACCTGATCGATCAGGTGACCAATCAGGGCACAACCTGATCGGTCAGGTGACCAATCAGGCATATGGTTCCTGCCTGATCGATCAGGATTTTACTGATTGGTCTGGTGACCGATCAGGGTCCTCTCTAATCGGGCTGTGGACCGATCAGTAGCTGATAACTTTAATTCAAATCCGATGTCAGAATTCTGATCGTGTTCTGATAACTTCTGTTTTCAATGCTATTTCTTTGATTCACGTTTGATTTCTTTTGATAAGCGTCTGCTAAGTGTGCAGGTAATGCAGGGATGATTCAAACAATGGAGGAGGGTCAACTGGGGGTTTTCCCTTGATCAGGTTTGGCTGTTTTCTCTTCTCAGTTACAACGGGTGTCTAGCTCGGCTGGCAACGGCTGGGAAGCTGATGAACTGATCTGGAGCTCAGCTGAAGAGGGTTCAAGGAGTCCAGAAGAGGTCAGTGGTAGTTGGTGCTGTTGCAGGTGAGCAGCTGTTGAGCTGCAGAGGCGCGCTTGGTGACCTGGCGATGGGCAGAGGCTTAAGAGTTGGGTAGCGAAGAAGCCTCGAAGAAACTAATCATTCTGCACCTTGAAGCAACTCTTGTATACACAAAAGTCTTTGAGCGATCTGTTGGATACTTTGCGACTTGAGCACTTGAAAGGATTTGAGAACGTGTGGCAAGGCGATCAGCAAGCAGACAAGGAAGAGCTGAGTGAAGGCTCTTGCCGAGGTTGTGCTGGGTTGTGAGTTGTGCCTGTAAACGTTTCTCCTTCGCTTGTTTATGCTCTGTAAGCTTTCCTTGTCTCTGTGCTGTATTTCATATCATTCTGTTGAGGCTTCTTGTGGAGAGGTTTCTCCATCGAGAAGGAGGCATTTGATATCCGGATTTCCCAGGGCTTGATTTGCCGACGATCAAAGGATCACCCACCTTACAGGCACGCCAAGGAGTAGGGGAAAGTTATCCCCGAACCTTGCACATCCTCGTGTTAGAGTTTCTGATTTTCTGTTTGTTTTTCAGCTTGTTCTTCAGTTTATGTTTCTCTGTATTTTCTTCCGCTGCTAACCACAAGTGCAGAAACTTCAAAGAGCAAGAGATTTGTGTGTCTGGTTACATTCACCCCCCTCTATAGCCATCCAAGTTCCAACAAGTAGTTGCTGTGTTTGGTTGGTTTTGGTGAATCGAATTCAGTTTGAATAGCTCTGGTTTCTAAAATCTATTTTTGAGTATAAGCTCATGAAGAGCTTTGGTTGAGGTTGTCGCACGATGTCGTGAGTGTTGAGAATGGGTGTAGTTGTTCGGTGTTTTTGTTTGATGCATTATAGTAGATCAATGTAGGGCGATGTGGGTGAACTCGTGATGATGATCGATTGGTGGGTTGGGGTAGCAATCTGATTTGGTTGTGTTTTTAGCTTGATTTTCCTTTATCTTGCAATGTTATTACCATGTGATACCCATGATATTGGTGTTTGACCATGTAATGTGTGACGGGTGATTCATTGTTTGGTTAGCCTTGTTTAGTAGATTGTGCTATGTTTGAAATGGGAATTCTGGGCTGATACTATTTAGGATTAGGTCTTGGCTTGGGCAAAGATCTGGTGGTGTTGCGTGGTGTGTTAGGAGATGTTTAGCCTTGTTTTGTGTTGTTTTGGTGTATTGCCGGGAGCTCTTGGATGAGGTTGATCTCTTATGTGCGCTTGCTCTGTTTGGAGCTGGGATTTTGATGTTTTGCTTGGGATGAACATTTTCGTGTATAGGTCAGCCCTATATTTCTACCATACTCTGTGAATAGGATTCAATTGGGGTTGAATCTAATCCAAAGGGAAAAGGGGGTTAACTAAGTGTTAATGTAGGAATTAACTCTAAACTTGTTAACGATATGAATTACTTAGAAATTAACTAGTAATTTTGGCCTTGAAATAGCTTTAACAGAATTACTATTGCATGGTTTGGATTGGTACGGTTAGAATATGGCATGACTTGGTTTAAGGGAGAATGGACCTAAACAGTGAAGGGAGGAGATCTTTTAGTGTTAATATGGGATTAACACAAAATGATCTCAAGGTATAAGATTAATTAGAACTTAGTCCTAATCTCAGCTCGGAACTTAGTTTGGCTAGATGTTACTTGTATAAGTAGCTAAGTTGTATTTCTTGGCACAAGACATTGATTGATTTGCATTGGACTTCTGGTCGGGAGGTTCTCTCCGATATTTTACGGACTACAGATTGAGACGAGCATTTCTTGCTTGCTTCTCTGGATCTGTTTATCTTTAAATACATGATTATTCTATTATCTAAGTAAGATTATTTATCTTAGATCTATTCTACTTATTTCCCTACTAGATACTTTTTCTGTACTTGACCTTTGAGTTACAATCAAAATTTTCAGTTATATAGTCTCAAGTTTTGTTTTCTGTTCTAAAGAGTACCGCTTGTACGCATGTACTGTAGTACTATCATGTGACCTAACTAAGATTTGGTTGACATTAGATATATCCTACTCAGTAGATTAATTGCATGTTTATTTATGATGGTGTTGATTGGATACTTGTGTCACTTATTAGTACAGGTGTAATCGAACTGAGCAGAGCCGAACAGTAAGGGGCTCAAGTTCGGGCTCGATTCGTTATCTCTAAGCTCAAGCTCGGCTCGAGTTTGATTCGAGCATTAGTTCTTAAGCTCAAACTTAGCTCACAATAAAATTAAATAGCTCGAACTCGACTCGAGTTTAGCTCGATAAAAGCTCGTTTAAAAATTAAACGAGCTTAGTTCGAACTCGTTTAAGATAATTAGCTATAATAATTTATAATATATAATTATACTTATTATTTATGTGATATTTAGTTTTATGTATAAATATCATAAGATAAATGAGTCTCTAAACGAACATGTTCGTGAGCTCACGAACCAAATACTGCTAAGCTTGAGATCGGCTCGATAATGTTTTCGAGCTTGAAATCAGGCTTGAGCTTGGCTCGTTAACTTAATCGATCGAACTCGAACAATTTTTTTTTCGAACTGAGATCCGAATAGCTCATGAGTGACTTGACTCATTTACACCCCTACTTATTGGTTGTATAACGGCTAACCTGATTGGTTGAATTTATGCACATTGGTATTATGCACCATGTTGCATTATTGCATGCTGGCGATTGTTGGCTTCCTTGTGGTTAAGCCCGTCGTCAGTCATATAGTGGTCTGCCCACTCAACCACTCAGGGAAGTGGTAGTTGTCAAAGTGCGAGCAGTCATCCTGTTAGGCTTCACTCAACCACTCAAGGTTAGTGGTAGCTGTTGGAGTTGTAGCCGACAGTGACACCCCCTTCGTTGTTTACTAGGGCTAGGTAGATCCATGGGGTTAGAGGTCACACTCCCTATTGTTCTTGGGGTTTAGAGGTACACTCTCCCTTGTTCCTGGAGTAAAAGTACACTACTCTTGGGGGGTCATTGATATAGAACAGTTGTGCTCCTCCTTTTCTTGGGGTTCGGGATTGAGGTTTTTCTCCTGGGGATTTAGAGTTCTCTTCCAACATCCTGTCTACCTGGCCACTCAGAGAAGATAGTTGTGAGAGTGCATACATTTGTCACAACTCTTGCTCAGTCAGCCACGTATATGTGATGTGATGGTTGTTAGATTGGTATGTAAGGGTGACACATGAATTGCATCTTTTGCATACGATGCATCTTGCATTTTGTTTGAGCTATGATTGTTGTATTTGATTGACATGAATATAATGAGTATAATTTGCATTGTTTACATGATCTGGATATGCTCAGTAGTACGAGTAGTTTATTGATTTGTCATGAAAATTTTTTACCGTGCCCTATAGGTATGATTATGCATTTGATTTATATTTTATATTCCAGAGACTGTATATGTTGTTTCTCCTGTTTGATATATTTTATTTATACCATGCATTTATCTTGTCTTACACCCACAGAGTTCGAGCTCGGACTCACCACCCCTTACCTCTATTTTCATTTCAAGTAATTGATAGTTGCGTCTCGTGCTGCCAGGAGAGGAT
Source organism: Boesenbergia rotunda (assembly GCA_024364735.1). Taxonomy (NCBI): domain Eukaryota; kingdom Viridiplantae; phylum Streptophyta; class Magnoliopsida; order Zingiberales; family Zingiberaceae; genus Boesenbergia; species Boesenbergia rotunda. The sequence goes on from JAGFNQ010001009.1 coordinate 117,115, forward strand.
CTACTTGCCAATCCTATAGTGTCGAGTGTTTTTAGTTTGTTTCTTTTTTTATTCAGTGGGCTTGTATATGTGTCTTTAATGAACTTGTATTTATTTTTGTGGATTTTCGTTGACGCATTTATCTTACGAAATTTATTATGTCTTTATTAATTGTGTGGTTTTGATGTGTTATTGATTATCAACTGTGTGTGGTTGTGCTTATGTATATATGGAGAGAGATATATATTATGAGATTCATATTGTCTGTCGTACATAGGAGATATTATCTGATTTTCGAGCAAGCATGGACCCTGGGGACAAGACACCATTCCCCACATATAACCTCTTCGCATGTGAACTCAACTGGTGAAACTTCACAAATGCGCTCTTGTCACGAGCTATATGATCTGTGGCTCTGATTCTACAATCCACAAAGGAGAAGAGTTGGTGAATATCACACTAGATGACACATAACTCATACCATGTAAAGAAAAAGGATATACCTTTTGCTCGCTACACTCGCGTCTGAAATGCCCAAGCTTGCACATACATAGCATCAGACATTACTCTTATTGAGTTCCTTCTTCTTACGTTTCTGTCCTTTCTTGTCGGTCTTCACAAATGACTTACTTTTGCCATGTACTTTGGCCTTCTTCTTATACTTGTACCACTTGCGCTTTGTACTTCGAGAGCCCTTACTTGACTCCGCAATGTACGTATGACCTGAAGTATACTTGGCCACTTCCTGGTGCTCCTCGAGCTCACAATGCCTGCTCACATCCATAGAAGTATTAATACTCTCAGTGTGTGTGAGATAGGTTTTAATAATATCCCAGCGACAATGCTTCATATATGATCCTACCTCTTCTTGTATGTAATGAACTTATAGGTCAGCTTTCTTATCTTAGGGGTTGATGTGATGCCATGATGCTCTTTGAGAGCATATCATACCAACTTAGCAGTAGGATGCTGCTCATATATTGGGATTAGTTCATTGTGTATGCTGCTAAGAATAATTACCCTAACTTGGCTATCTTTCTTTTTCTAAGTACGGTATACCTACTGATCCCGTCTAGCTTGTGACGTGGCACCCTCTCCGGGATTCACCATCTCGTGTATAAGAACCTCCCTGAGTTCTTGTTCCTCAAAGACAAACTGAATCATCCGGTGTCATATATTGTAGTTGAAGGGAACATGCGGTCGGCAAGAGGGGGGGGGTGAATTGCCTCTGAAAAATAAAGACAATCATTTTTTTTTTCTTTAATAAAGATAGAGGTTAGATCACAAGAAAAATAATAACATTAATTTCAATAAAAAAAAGAAAAGAGACACAACCAATTTACTTAGTTTACAACCAGGAAGGTGCTTCTAAGGTAAAAAGCAGCTCAATCTCCTGATTAACTCCTTGGAGTAGAGAAGCCTCTTTACAGAATGAAGAACTCAGAAAATAATGAAAAGCTCAGATGAAATTCGTTTACAATGAATTGATGTTTGGAATCGAGCTTTGGGAGTCTATTTATAACCCAGTCAAGTCTATCCAAATGCTGACGTAGCCCTACTCGGGCGCCAGAGCCCTTGGGGTGCTTGACAAGTAGCTTGGAAGTTATCCTCTTCGCGACGTTTGCAAATGGCTAGTTGTGGATGACTTTTCAGGGCTCGGCCGCCTGTATGTACTGGAGCGCCCGGGAATAGAGGTGCCCGAGTGCATAGGGGCGCCCTTATTCATGGGTGCCCGAGTGACTTTTGGTCAACTTTTTGCTGACTAGTCTCTAGCGAGACTTGTTAGATGATTTCAGGCTTTCTAGAATCGGGCTCACACGAACCCTCCTCCGGCCTTCTCCTCAAGTGTGCTTCCTCCCGGCTTCTCGTCCCTCAGACGTTGCCCGCATCCTTCTCGCTCTGCTGGCGTACTCTTCCATAGACCTTCGCATCCCTTGGATGCACTGATCCCGTCGGCTCCCTCCCCGTGCCATCCTTCTCGACCGTTGCGTCTTCCGCTTGACTTCCTGAGCTCCTAAGCTCCTTCACACTGAGACGATCAAACATAACAGGACCTAACTTAACTCAGTTCACCATATCAAAACTCACCTGGGTACTTATAATCTTTCTATTTTTGATGTGTATCAACCCGAGTTAAGTTAGAGTAAAAAATGAACATATAACATTTCAAGAATAAGTATGTGGCAATGTAAGCACAAAAAAATTTAAAATTAAACCTCCCCCTTAACTTATCCTATTTCTGCCCCTTTGATCATATCAAACTTTAATCAAGTTAAGGGTAAATTTAATAGATATAAAAAATTCATAGAAAATTATTTGAACATCCAAACTTTTCAAAAAATTTTGAATACATGTCAAATCTGATAGTTAGTTTTCAGAAAATCTAGATTTTTAAAATTTTACTCGAAAATTATTTTTAAAATTTGAAGTTCAATATTCAAAAATTAATTGATAATAAATTTTTTTGCTCGAAAATTATTCAAATTTTTATCTAAGTTAGAATTTTGACAGACTCATCTCTGTAAAAATTTTCAAAGTGAAATTAATTTTTTAACTTTATGAAATAATTTTGAATACCAAGTTATGAAATTAATTGATAAGTTTTGAAATTTGACTTCCATCTCAAATAAGTTTGAAAATCTTTTATAATGCTTGAAAGATAATCCATAGATTAAAAAAAATTAGATTCGATGAAATTAATTTTTAAAGTATTTTTAAAATTTAAAAAATATTTTTAAAAAATCATAATAACTTTGTCTAATTGTTAAAAATTTTAAAAAAATTGTAGATAGCTCATAGTATGCTTTATAAAAAAATATTAAACTAAATTTTTCTGTAATAGTTATATCTTTGAAAAAAATTAAAACAAGGTTACAAATAAAGCATTAAAACAATTGACAAACAAATATTAAATAAAATCTAACAGTTTAGTATAGATTTTGAGACCCAATCTAAGTTCTTTCCAACAGGATTAATTAAAAATTTAGGTGAAATATAAGTTTTGAGAATTTTTACAATTTGACCCCTATAAAACCGTAAATATCAATTTAATTTTCCATTAGATATAACTTTGAATTTTGAAATTATTTTGAATATGCATGGTTGTTTTTCAATTTTTTAACTTGAGCTTTCAAATTTTTATTTTCTAATTTTAATTTGTCAAACATTTTAAGTGGGCATCAGGAAGCTAGTTATTTTTTCAATTCTAACTTTTTATTTTCAAACTTGCATATTGATTTCATCATTGCTTTAATACCTAAATAGAGTTCAACAGGAGGTAGAAAACAAAGCCTTATTTATCATATCTTTTTCGAACTCCGAAGCTCCTTCTTCGTCGTTGCTATCTTCAGATGTGGCTCCCCCTTCATCAATACTTTCTTCTTCTTCGCGGGTGGCCATCAACACGGGTCTGGCGTATTCCATGAGATTGGACTCATCTGATGACGATTCGTCCTATGTGACTTTTAGGTTCTTTATGTTTGATCTTGTTGGATTTGTTCACCTTTAGCCTCAGACAGTTCTCCTTGATGTGCCCTTCTTCCTCACAATTATAGCAACGGATCTTCCTTTGCTTCGGAGAACGTTTCCTACCCTGCACTTTATTAAGCCTTTTAGATTTGAAAGACTTGGATAGTTTTCTTACCATGCATGTTGTGTCTTCTTCATCTTCTGAGGATTCGTTCTCGTGTTGGATCTTTCTTTTACTTAGGGCTATATTGTCCATCTTACTTTTTTTTATGCATCGAGATTCATGAAGTTCTAATGTCGAAAATAATTGTTCTGAGGTACTTACCACAAGATCCTTAGATATCAAATACGTGTCTATTACGGAAATCCAATCTGGGGTACTCGGGAATGCATTTAAAGCATACCTTTGTGCGTCATGACTTGTTACCGTTTCTTTGAGGTTCTTAAGTCTCGTGATCAGCTCTTCGAGTTTAGTGTGCAACTGGGCAACTGATTCTCCTTCTTACATTCGGAGGTTGTTGAGTTAGTTGCGGAGTAGATCTCATTTCGTCAGCTTTGTTTAAAAATTTACTTCATGGAGTTTCAGGAACTTTTCCCAAAGTTCATTCGTTGATTGGTAGGTCCCGATTCGGTTGACTTTTTACATAGGTAGTATGATTAGTAGATGAAATTCTGCTTTTCTGTTGCTACAAAATCTGCTTGCTCCTTTTTTGTACACTAGCTCTCGTCTTTATCCTTTTTCTCGATGTCTTTGGGAACTTCAAAATTATTTTTCATTATTAGTAATAATATAAAATCAGTTTTAAACAATACTTGTATTTTTCGCTTCTAAGTAGCAAACTCCCCCTCGAACATTGGCGGGTAGATACTGGTCCGACCATTTTGTAAGCGCTTCAGTTGGCAGTTAGTTCTTCAAAAGCATTGTCGCTTTGATACCAATTGAAGGGAATGCGCGATCGGCAAGAGTGGGGGTGAATTGCCTCTGAAAAATAATGATAATCTTTTGTTTTGCTTTAACAATGATAGAGGTTAGATCACAAGTAAAATAATAACATTAAATTCAATAAGTAAAAAGAAAAGAGGCACAACCAATTTACTTGGTTTGCAACTAGGAAGGCTGCTAATCCAAGGCAAAATATAACTCGATATTCTGGTTAACTTTTTGGGGCGGAGAAACCTCTTTACCGAATGAAGAACTCAGAAAACAATGAAAAGCTCAGACGAAATTCATTTACAATGAATTACTGTTTGGAACTGAGATCTGGGAGCCTATTTATAGCCCTAATAAAGTCAATCCGAATGTTGACATGGCCCTACTCGGTCACCTAACAACTTAGGGGCGTCTGACACGTGGCTTGGAAGTTATCTCCTTCGTAACGTTCACAAACAACAAGCAATGGATGATTTTTCAGGTCTGGAGCGGTTGTATGCACTAGGGCGCCTGGGAATAAGGGCGCCCGAGTGCATAGGGGCACCCTCATTCACGAGCACTCGAGTGACTTTTGGTTAGCTTTTTGCTGTCTCCAGCAGGTCTTCTTGGGTGATTTTGGACCTTCCAGAGTCGGGCTCACCTAAACCCTCCTCCGACCTTCTCCTCGAGCGTGCTTGCCCCCGACTTCTCGTCCCTCGGACATTACGCACGCCCTTCTCGCTCTATCGACATACTCTTCCGCAGACCTTCGCGTCCCTCGGATGCACCGAGCTCGTCGGCTCCCTTCCCGTGCTATCCTTCTCGACCGCCGCGTTATCTACTCGACTTCTTGCACTCCTAAGCTTAGGGGTTTGGTTGGCATTAATGATATTCTACCCAGTAGATTAGTTGCATATTTAGTGATTTTGGTATTTATTTATTATATCGTTGCATATGTTGTCACTTGGTTGATTGCACATTTAATATCATGCACTATATCTTCATAGTTGCATGCTGACGAGTTTTGACTTCCAAATGGTTAAGCCTGTCGTTAGTCATTTAGTTGCTCTGCCCACCCAACAACTCATGAGTAGTGGTAGTTGCTAGAGTGTGAGCAGATGCCTTATTATGCCACACTCAACCACTCATAGTTAGTGGATGTTGGAGTTGCAGGCAAGCAGTTGACACCCTCACCATTGTTTTCGAGGGATACTAGAGCTGTTGGTATCTTCCCCTTTTTCTTGGGGTTTTAGAGTACTTGGCTCCCCAGCATCCTATCCACTCAACCACTTATAGTAGTGGTAATTGTTAGAGTGCGTATAATTATCACAATCCTACCCACTCGGCCTCACAAATATGATGTGTTGGTGGCTTGACTGACATCAGGGGTGACACATGTCATTGCATCATATACACTTATTGCATTTTGTATTTTCTTGTGTTTGCTGTATTTATATGAGCTATGATTCATATATTTATTTGACATACATGTATGCTTTATTATTGCATTATCATTTTGTTTCACACATGCCCTTATATTATTCTATTATCAGAGACTGCATACTATTGTTTCTTTCTACTTGTTATACCTTTTATTATGCCATGCATTTTTCTACTCTTATACCCAGATAGTTCGCCTGGACTCATTACCCCTACCATCTAATTCTGTTTAGACAGCAGATAGATGGATTACTTGGCATCAGGAGAGGATCTAGTTGCCAATCCCATGGTGTCGAGTCCTTTTGGAGTTTTTCAATATTTATTTTATTTTCGTATTTACTTTATTTCTGCACTTTCGTTATTCCCACATTTACTTCATTAGATTGATATTTATCTTCTCAGTATACTTATGTATAGTCTGGTGTGTTGGTCTTTGGATTTAAAATTTGAGTCTTAATTTGGATATGTGCTCTCTCTTATTTCTATCTTTCATATCATTATTAACTGCGTGGTTGTGGAACTTATTTTGCTATTTTGATGTCATTCGTGTGAGGTTGTGCTATATTTTGTAGAGAGTTATGTATAAATGTCCTAGATTGTCCACCGTATAGTGGAGATGCTGCCCGATTTTCGAGCAAGCATGGGCCTCTGGGGGCATGCTAATTTTTGGTATCAGAGCCAGGTTTTGCTATGTAATTTGGTGTCTGTGAGTTTTATGTTGTTTTACGAGGTTTATCGGTATTTTAGGGATTTTTTTATATTTTTGCACAGTTATTTTCTTGACACGGTTATGTTTTAGGACTTGGCAGCGACGAGATCTCTCTCGACAATCAAGAAGTAAGTCAGTTTTAAATTTCTGATAGACTTATATTTAAGTAATGCATGTTGGTTCTGTTAATAGGTATGTCTCATTGTATTGAGTTGTCTCTGCCTTGTGCACGTGGTCATGAACGACAATCACGGGGGAGACTAGTGAAGTCAGAGAGGGACTCAAGCCACGAGCTTGAGAGGCCCACTAGGTTGGAGCCAAATGGCCGGGAACCAGCTCACCAAGACCTATTGGGTGAGCTGAGACCTCCACCACTGAGAGTACCTCCATCGTATTCGACAGCAGTTCCAGTTGTACCACCAGTGACAGATCTAGTAGTACCATCAGTGGCAAATCCAGTAGTACCATTAGTGGCAGATCCAATAGTGCCACCAGTGGTAGCTCCAGCAGTGTTTATGAATCTGATGAACCCGATATTTTTGGAGTATCTTGATCAGTTCATCATAGTCTTCATTGGTGACATCTTGATTTACTTTCATTCTGAGGAGGAATATACACACCATCTTCACATCATCTTGGAGACGCTTCGACAGGAGCACTTGTATGCGAAGTTTAGCAAATGTGCTTTTAGGTTGTCTCCTGTTAGTTTTCTCCGACATGTGGTTTCCGGTAGAGGTATCTTCGTAGATCCCTAGAAGATCGAGGATATCACCAATTGGAAGTAGACGATTTATTGAGGGATTTTCCAGCATTACTACACCGTTGACACGTCTGACCAGAAAGAGCATGAAATTTGTTTGGATAGAGGTTTGTGAGTCTAGTTTTTAGGAACTGAAGAGGTGATTGGTGTCTACACCTATTTTGGTGCTACTTTCAGGAGAGGATGGTTTTATACTATACACTAATGCATCACATCAGGATTTAGGTGCAGTGTTGATGCAGCACGAACAGGTAGTCTTTTATGCTTCTCGTCAGTTGAAGGAGCACGAGAAGAACTATCCAGTCCACGACGTAGAGCTGGCAACCATTATTTTTTACTTGAAGATATGAAGGCATCATTTATATGATATCACATTTGAGATTTTCACCGATCACAAGAGCCTCAGTATCTTTTCACTTAGAAGGAGATGAATCATCGCCAGATGAGATGGATAGAGTTCTTAAAGGATTATGACTGCACCATTAGCTATCATCCATGGAAAGTTAATGTGGTTGGAGATGCATTGAGCAGAAAATCTCGGAGTGTTTTGGCTTGCCACTGGATTATGGTCACAGGCTTAGTTCAGAGCTTCTCAGAGTTGGGACTGGAAGAGCAGGGTTAGAGAGAGAAAGGGTTATTGGTCACAATGGTGGCTCAGTCTTCGATTAGGACGAGGATTAGAGAGGCTCAGGCCGGTGATCAACATCTGTAGTTTCTAGGTAGTTGGATAGCCTCAGAGCAGCAGACTGACTTTACATGAGATGACGAGGGTATTCTATATTTTCGAGGGAGATTATGCGTACCTAAGTCACATCCGATTTTGGAGGAGTTGTTTCAGGAGGCTTATCGATCTCGGTTCGTGATACATCCTGATGGAACCCGTATGTACCTAGATTTGAGATATTCCTACTAGTGGAACAGTATGAAGAAAGGCATCGCGGGCCTCGTAGCTAGATGTCTAGTGTGCTAGCAGGTGAAGGCCGAGTATCAAAGACCTACTGGAATACCCCAGAAGATCCCTATTCCTGAATGGAAATGGGAGTATATCACCATGGACTTTGTCGTGGGATTACCGAAGACTCAGAGAGGACACGATGCGATTTGGGTGTGTTGGTGCCCCGGTTGGTTTTGATGTAATCAACCAAGTTAGGTTAGATCCAATTGTGGTTTTGATTCCTCTGTCTAATTAGCCAGGAGCTTAGGAGCGGAGGAAGTCGAGCGTAAGATGTAGTCGATGAGAAGGATTGCACAAGGAAGTGAGTCAACGGGCTCGGTGCATCCGAGGGACGCAGAAGTTGCGGAAGAGTACACCAGTGGAACAAGAAGGACGTGCGCGACGTTAGAGGGACGAGAAGCCGGGAGGAAGCTCGCTCGAGGAGAAGGTCGGAGGAGGGTTCGGGTGAGCTCAACTCTAGAAGGCTAGAAAATCACCCAAGAAGACCTGCTGAAGACTAGTCAGCAAATTGCTGATCTAAAGTCACTCGGGCACCCGTATTGAATAGGGACGCCCTGGCTCTCGGGCGCCCCTATGCATTGGACGCCCGAGCATCCGGGCGCCTCTATGCATAGGGAAGTCTGAGAGCAGATTTTATCCACCAGCTAGCCGTTTACGAACATTACACATCGGATAACACACAAGTCACGTGTCATGCGCCGTCAACCACTCGGGCGCCCTATCGTGTCATATCAACAATCGGATAGAATTGACCGGGGCTATAAATAGGCCCCCAGAGCTCAGTTCCAAAACAATAATTGAACTGCATACGAATTCTTCCTTGTTTCCCATTGTGCTTCTAGCTTTAGTCTTGTGTTACAAAGTCTGTAAAAGGCTTCTCCACCATAAGGAGATTTTGATAGTGAGCTTCAACCGTCTTGGATTAGCAACCACTCAGGTTGCAACCAAGTAACTTCTTGTATCTTGGCTTTTTACTAGTTCAATTCAGTTAATTAGTTTATGTGTATTTTAATTTATTATTGTAATTAATCTGGAATCTTTGTGAGCCGCACAAAAGATCTATTTTATTTTTACAGGGGAATTCAGCCCTCGCTCTTGCCGGTCCACCTTGATCCGACAGGGTGATCGTTGATAGATTAACCAAATCTGCTGATTACTTTGGGATTTAAAGGATGGACTCACTGGACAGATTAACAGCGTTGTACTGCCGCGAGATTACCAGATTACATGGTATCCCTCTGAGTATCATATCAGACAGAGACCCGCGTTTCACTTCATGATTTTGGCAAAGTTTGCAGCAGGCCATGGGTACAGAGCTCCAATTTAGTAAACCTTTCATCCATAAACAGATGGACAGTTATAGTGCACCATTCAGACGCTAGAAGATTTGTTGAAATTTTGCGTTATGGACTTTGGAGGCAGCTGGGAGGATTACCTACACTTAGTTGAGTTCGCCTACAATAATAGCTATCATTTGACTATCCAGATGGCACCCTTTGAAGCATTGTATAATGGTAGGGCTTGCAGGACACCCACTCTCAGGGAGGTGGTTGGGGAATCTTAGTTGCTAGGACCTCAGAGTATTCAGCGTGATGCATAGCTAGTCCATATTATCAGTCGCAGGATGTTAGAGGCTCAAGATCACTAGAAGGGTTATGCAGATCGGAGACGCAGACCCTTGGAGTTCTCCGTGAGTAATCATGTATTCTTACGAGTATCACCCACGAAAGGGGTGAAGAGGTTTGATTTGCGAGGTAAGCTAGCTCCACGCTACATTGGGCCTTTCAAGATTTTGGAGCGGATTAGAGTAGTAGCTTACCGTCTGGCACTACCGCCGTCTCTGGCTGTAGTACACGACGTATTTCATGTTTTCATGCTGAGGAAATATATACCAGATCCTACACATATCTTATCGGAGGTGTCGATCATACTTCAGTCAGACGCGACCTACGAGGAGATACCCATGCGGATATTGGAGCACAAGGAGTATCGTTTACGAAATAAGACAATTTGGTTGGTGAAATTTGGTTGGCAGCAACATTCTGATGAGGAGGATACTTGGGAGCTCGAGGATATGATCAGAGCTCACTACTCTCATATATTTACTTGAGGTTCGTAAGATTGGTTTTTGTTCATCATTTATATTGTATATAAGCTATTAATACCAGTTTATTTTGGTACCAATTTATTTTGGTATCAGAGCCCAGGTTGCCGGATACCTTGGGGACTTGTGGATTTAGGTTTACGTTGCGTATTTGATTTATGGATTTGTCGGAGTTAAATCTGTTGGATCGAGAGAAACGATAGAGGGGAGGGGGTGAATATGGTAAATCGTTTTCGGATTAAAGATAAGAGCATACGCAGCGAAAAATCAAATCACAATAAAAAACGCAAGTAGTTTTACTTGGTTCGGAGTCGCGGTCGGCTCCTACTCCAAGGCCCACGGTCGTTGACCGTTTACTGGGGGCAATTCTATATGTGCGCAAAGAGTTTTACAGAAAGATTACAGTTGTAGTATAAAATAGATGAAATGACAGCTCTTTGTTACCGATGTCCGGTGTGGAATGTATCTCGGAGCAGAGGGACGTCGTCGGCGCTTGTATCTTGAGTTGGGAGGTTTCTGGAGCAAAGCGCTTGAGTAGAAGAGCGTGTTTGCGTTGGTAGCAGTTATTGAGAAGCCTTGGGGGTCGAGGGCTTTATATAGTAGGTCTAGGGGCGCCCGGGACGTTGGGGGCGCCCTCCACGTGGCCTTTGATCCGCAATAGTTTTGGTCAGCGTTTTATCCCTCAAAAATAGGGATCGAACCTTGAGGGGGCGCCCGGGAAGTAGGGGGCGCCTTGGTTGACCCTTTCAGCGAGCTTCTCGGCTGGATGAAATTTTATCCGTGTCGTTGGCATAAGCGCGGGGCGCCCTGGGCACTGGGGCGCCCGGGATGCTGGGGGCGCCCGGGAGTATGGGGGCACCCCGCCCAGTGAGCTACCGAAGCACTTCTTTGCTTCACTTGTTTTGTATTGGCCTTGGGGGCGCCCGGGACTCTGGGGGCGCCCTGCTCAGCTACTTGCCTCTCTCCTTTGGGCATTCTGAGCTGCAGACACACGTTCCTTCGGTCCTGCATCCAGGGTTAGTCCAAAACAATATGAAGCAATAAGGTATTAGTTTTATACAACCTTAGCTGTCTTGGTTCTGACTTTGGGTCTCCAAAATGGAGCCCTAGGTCGAACCGACGCCTACTGTTCCCTCGACGGGGAACGCGTCCTCACCTACTCCTCTCAGGAGAATTTACCTGTTGCCAACCGGCTCCTCCGGTTGGACTTTTGCCCAGCAGTCCTTCGCCAGGTGCCTAGCTGTCCTTCGCCAGGTCTTCAACTCCTAGCAGCCCTTCGCTAGGTGCCCAGCTGTCCTTCGCCAGGTCTTCGATTTCAGGCAGTCCTTCGCCTGGTGCCTAGCAGTCCTTCGCTAGGTCTTCGACTCCTAGCAGCCCTTCGCTAGGTGCCCAGTAGTCCTTCGCTGGGTCTTTGGGTTCCGATGCCTAGCAGTCCTTCGCTAGGTGCCTAGCTGCCCTTTGCTAGGACTTCAATTTGCACACTCAAGTAGCATGTTAGACAAACAAAACATCTTAACTTTTGAACCCTTTGCCATTGATCAAAACACAGGTTCGACTTGGGTGCTGTCTGCACCAACAATCTCCCCCTTTTTGATTTATGGCAACCCGGTTCAAAAAGTTAAGTTAATCATAACAGATGAAATAAAATTGTAGTTTCCTCCCCCTGGAAGGAATCTCCCCCTAGGGTTTTCAAAAGTTCGTGGGGTTCTAAAAGAAATTTCTGAGTCTAAGGATGGAATTAATTTTTCAAACACTTAGAATAATTTTTAAAATAAACTTTAGAAACATATTTTCCAAAAAATTGTTTGTGCACTTTTTGAAGACTTACACTTAACAAGGATTTCAAGTTAGTAGAGAAGAAACATCTTCTAAAGTTTTAAGTACTTAGCAAAATTTACAATTGCTTAAGTTAGAAGGTCTTTTTGAAAAACAGCTTGAGTTTAAGTACCTAAAAAGGATTTTTGAAACAGCTTAAGTTTAAGTACTTAAAATTTGAAACACAGCTTAAGTTAGAGAAACTTTTGAGGAAAAACTTAAAATTTGAAACACAGCTTAAGTTAGAGAAACTTTTGAAAACAACATAGTACTTTTGAAAACAAATAGATTAAGTACTTTTTGTAGAAAGGATAAATTTTCAAAATTTTGAATTTTGAAAATTTTTTAAAGCTTTTCTCTCCTTTCCTATCTCTTCCCCTTTGCCATATATCAAAAACAAGGCAATGTAAATAAATTGCATAATAAAAAGAAATAATGTGCTATACTGAACCAATGCAAGATAGAAAACTGTACCAAACTAATTTCACTTATCTTTTTCGGGTCCTGTCTATCCCAATTAGCTACTTACTAACTGTTATAAGTAGTAGTTTTCGCTAGGGTTAGTTAAGTTAAGTGTTCTGTTTAAGTTAGATTTTCCAAACTTGACACTTAACCTGATTGCTGTTTAAGTTGTATTTAGTGCCCTAATTACTGTAGATGCACTGACTTAAAGCATCTTGAATTAAGGCAAAGACCTAAGCATCTCAACCCATTCTAGGTTATCAATCAAAAAGTACCCTAAGGTGCTTGTGAGATGCTGACTTCTAGATCTATAGGTGCATGTATTTCTAGGGTTAGCCTAGACTAAGTCCATTTGCGAAAAAATCCTAGTTTTGAAGGGGGTAGTTTTAAAAATAAAACTAAGTCGAAAAATTAGTTTTTAAAAATTTTCAAATTAAGTACAAGTTGATTTTGAAATCAAGTAAAGCAGTTTTAAAACTATTTTAGAAATTGATTTTTCAACTCAATTAAAGAAGAAAAATATAGTAACCCTATTCTACCAGGCATAATCCTAACTGCCTCCTTAATGAGCTGAACTCAGACTCAGGTACGGGTTTAGTCAATATGTCAGCTAAGTTGGATTTAGAGTCTATATGCTTAAGGACTATTTCACCCCTGGCTACATGATCTCTTACAAAGTGGTGTTTAACTTCTATGTGTTTAGTTCTGGAGTGTTGGATTGGATTTTTAGTTAGATTTATTGAGCTTATATTATCAATGAAGACTTGGGTTTGATTGTAGTCAAGCTAGAAGTCTTTAAGAGTGTGCATCATCCATAAGAGTTGTGCTACACACTCTCCTAAAGCAACATACTCAGCTTCAGTTGTGGACAAAGCTACACAGTGTTGCTTTCTGCTGCACCAACTTACTAGACTGTTTCCTAAGAGTTGGTAGCTTCCGCTTGTACTTTTTCTATCTAGCTTACAACCAGCATAGTCAGAGTCTGAATATCCTGATAGTTTAAAAGTTGAGGTCCTAGGATACCAAATCCCTACATTTAGGATGCCCTTAATGTATCTTAATATTCTTTTTAGGGCTGCTAAGTGCGTTTCCTTAGCACAGGTTTGGTATCTAGCACACATTCCTACCAAGAAAAGGATATCAGGTCTGCTGGCTGTAAGGTATAGTAGGCTTCCAATCATACTCCTGTAAAGTTTAAGGTCTACTGGTTTTCCATCAGGGTCACTATCTATTTTTATATTAGTGGCCATAGGAGTACTTATGCTTTTAGAGTTATCCATTTTAAATTTCTTTATTAACTCTTTAGCATATTTGGATTGATGGACATAGTTTTCATCTCTAGTTTGTTTAATTTGTAACCCTAGGAAAAAGTTGAGCACACCAACTAAGCTCATTTCAAATTCATTTTCCATTATTTTAACGAATTCTTTTAAAAAAATTAGAGTTGGTGGACCCAAAGATTATGTCATCGATGTAGATTTGGGCAATAAAGATTTCTTTTCCTAATGTTTTAATAAATAGGGTTGAATCGATTTGTCCTTGTTTAAATTCTTTAGAAATTAAGTAAGTGGATAAGCGTTCATACCAGGCCCTAGGTGCTTGTTTTAGTCCATAAAGTGCTTTGGTAAGTTTGTAAACATGGTCAGGTCTTTCTAAGTCCTCAAAACCAGGGGGTTGTCCTACATAGACTTCTTCCTTAATGAATCCATTTAGAAAGGCTGACTTTACATCCATTTGGTATAGTTTATATCCTTTATGAGATGCAAAGGCCAATAACATCCTAATGGACTCAAGTCTAGCTACCGGGGCATAGGTTTCGTCATAATCTAACCCTTCTACTTGACTGAATCCCTTCGCTACTAAGCGGGCTTTATTTCTGACTATTTCTCCTTGATCATTTAATTTGTTCCTAAAAACCCACTTAGTGTCAATGACGGATTTGCCCTCAGGTTTAGGTACTAACTCCCAGACTTGGTTCCTCTCAAATTGGGCTAACTCTTCTTGCATAGCTATGATCCAATCAGGATCAGGTAGAGCTTCCGCTATAGTCTTAGGTTCTATTTTTGAAATCATTGCTATCTGACTAAGGTTTCTATAGGAAGACCTAGTTCTGACTCCTAGAGTTGGATCACCCACAATTTGATCGGTTGGGTGACTAAGTCTGGGTTTCTTGGTTTTTCTAGAACTTGGTTCAGCCTCAGGTCCGGCTGGTCGGTTTGGTTCACTATTTGATTCAGCTATTTGATTTGGTTCAATAGTTGGGTCAACTGACTCATTAGTTGGTTCAATAGTTAGTTCGTTTATGGGTTCAATTAAGGATTCAACAGCTTGTTCATTATCTTCTTGATAATATTTGATGAGGTTTGATTTGTATTATCTGATTTTGAGTTGATTTCTTCATCAAATATTAGATTTGTTGTTTCTTCAATTTTCTTAGTCTGTTTGTTGTAAACCCTATAGGCTCTACTTGTGGTTGAATATCCTAGGAAGATACCTGGGGTTGATTTAGACTGGAATTTACCTAGATAGTCCTTGGTGTTTAGGATATGGACTTTGCACCCAAAGACCCTTAGGTAGTGTAGGTTTGGAAGTCTATGGTAGTATAATTCATAGGGTATTTTGTTGTGTCGCTTGTTAATCAGGACCCTATTTTGAATGTAGTAAGCCGTACTAATTGCTTCTGCCCAATATTGATTGGCTAGGTTAAATTCATTGAGCATAGCCCTAGCGGCTTCTTGTAGAGTTCTATTTCTCCTTTTGACTATCCCATTTTGCTGGGGGGTTCTAGGACACGAAAATTCATGTATATATCCATTTATCTTACAGAATTCCTCGAACCGTTGATTTTCAAATTCTCCCCCGTGGTCACTCCTAAGTCTTTTGATTTTGGTATCGTTTTGATTTTCAATTAACTTACAAAATTCATTAAATAGGTTTAGGGTTTCATCTTTGGTTTTTAGAAACTTAACCCAGGTAAACCTGGAGTAATCATCAACTATTACTAAGCAGTAACGGTTTCCGCTTAGTGACTTGGCTCCATGTGAATCGAGTAGGTCAAAGTGCAGGAGCTCAAGTGTGGTTTGAGTTAGATCATGTTGAATTAGTTTGTGATTAGACCTGGTTTGTTTACCTTGATTACATGATTTACATATTAAGTTTTCATGATTTTTAATTTTAGGAATACCTTTTATTAGGCCAAGTTGGGTGATTTTTGAAATAGTTCTCAGATTAGTGTGACCTAATCTCCTATGCCAGAGGTTTGATTGTTCTAACTGAGTTAACATGCATTTAGGTATTAGAGGTAGGTTTATAGTGTAAACATTATTTCTCCTAGTGCCCTTAAGCATGATTTCCGAGTCTTGCAAGTTTTTAATCAGGCAGTTAGAATTGTTGAAGGTAACTACATACCCAGAATCACACAACTGACTTATGCTAAGCAAGTTAAAATTAAAATTTTCAACCAAAAGTACTTTCTTAATAACAAAGTCAGATTTAAGTTCAATATTACCTGACCCAATTACCTTGAGTATAGCATTGTTACTAAATGCCACTGAGCCTAGGTTCTTGAACTTGAGTTTGGTGAATTTCAATTTATCTCCAGTCATGTGTCAGGAGCAGCCGCTATCCAACATCCATTGATCCAAATCTTTATGTTCCTACACATAAAGAGTTTTGTTGATTTGGATCCAATTAGAATCAGGAATAGCCTAAATTGATTTTCACAGTCTAGTCTGTCTCACCCAATCTAAGGTTATCAATCACGTTTGCCTTATGGGTTTTGTGAGACAGGTTTTGATGGTATTATAAAAACAAATCACAATTCATTTTGAAAAAGTCTAATTAATTTTTAAGGCAATTGATTTTGAGTTTATTTTAAAAATAA
>JAGFNQ010001009.1:134304-192679 GCA_024364735.1 Boesenbergia rotunda
AGCTTTCGCTAAATCTCGAGAAAGATAGGAAATTAATTCATTTAATTGATTCTTTGAAAACCCACTTACAGTTATTTCGCCGTCCTCTGAGAATGTGAGTTTGTCGTCGTCCGGCTCCGACTCTGACTCGGTCTCAATTTCTTCTGAGGCGGTTAGTGCGAGCAGGTTCGATTGTGGGACCTCTTCTTCTTCTTCGGAGGAGGACTCGTCCCACGTTGCCTGAAGTGCCTTCTTCCTTCTAGTCTTCTTGGTCTCCTTTAGGTTCGGACACTCCGTCTTGTAGTGACCCTTCTTCTTGCACTCGTAGCAGGTCACGTTTGGTTTGTTCTTGTCATTTGAGGGTTCAGCTGGTTCTTCCTTTCTTCGGCTGGCTTTTCTTCTGTTGGATTGATTCTTCAATTCCTTGTAGTAGTTTCGGGCCAGTCGGACCAGCTTAGGTCGGTCTCCTTTGTCGCCTTCTGAGTCTGAGTCTGAGTCAGACTCGGGTGCAGGTTGAGGCTTTTTCTTGGTTGTCTTTCCAGCTTTACCTGCAAGAAAAGCGATGCCTTTCTCGGCCAAATTGCAATTAGTCTGCTCATGCAAGTCTAATTCAGAAAATAGTTCATCTAACTTTATTTTTGAAAGGTCCATTCAAACCTTGTATGCATCTACCATAGATGCCCACAAGGTGTTTCTCGGGAAAGCGTTGAGAGCGTACCTTATTAAGTCACAGTTTTCTACCTTGTGACCGATTGTGTATAGTCCGTTCATTAACTCCTGAATTCTGGCATGGAGCTGGGCTGCTGTTTCGTTGTCATTCATCTTGATCGTGTACAGCTTGTTCAGGAGGAGATCTCTCTTGCTGATTCGAGTGTCGGAAGTTCCTTCGTGCAGCTCGATCAGCTTGCCCCACAGCTCCTTGGCACTGTTGAATGGTCCTACTCGATTCAACTCTTCCTTGGTCAGGCCGCATTGAAGGGTCTGGGTCGCTTTCGCATCAGCTTCAATTCTTCTTTTCAGAACAGTATCCCACTCGGTGTACAGCTGTGGTACTCCTTCAGCGTTCTTTGGAATATCCAGTCCAGACTGGATGATTATCCACATGTCCACCTGAGTTTTCAGGAGGACTTCCATTTGACTTTTCCAGTAGGAAAAGTCTTCTCCACTGAAAAGTGGAGGTCTGGCTGTGCTGAATCCTTCTTGCATGGCCATTTATCTGTAACTAAGAGTAAAAAGGAGAAAATATCCCAAGACTTGGTCTTGGATTAGTAGTGAGGGGAAAAAAAATTTATCGAGGGGTGTTGCACCAACCTCGACTAACGATGAAAATTCAAAAAAAAATTAAAACAAAATCCGAAAAAAATTCTCAAATTGGTGGTTGCACCAAATTTGAGCTTCCCCGCTCTGTTACCACTTGTTGGATCGAGAGAAACGATAGAGGAGGGGGGGGGTGAATATCGTAAATCAATTTCGGATTAAAGATAAGAGCATACGCAGCGGAAAATCAAATCACAATAAAAAACGCAAATAGTTTTACTTGGTTCGGTGCACGGTCGTTGACCGTTTACTAGGGGCAATTCTATATGTGTGCAAAGACTTTTATAGAAAGATTACAGTTCTAGTATAAAACAGATGAAATGACAGCTCTTCGTTACCGACGTCCGGTGTGGAATGTATCTCGGAGCAGAGGGACGTTGTCGGCGCTTGTATCTCGAGTTGGGAGGTTTCTGTTGGTGCAGAATGCACCCAAGTCAAACCTGTGTTTTGATATTGGCAAAAGGGTTCAAAAGTTAAGGGTTAGTTGTTGTCTAACAAGTTTCTTGAGTGTACAGGAAAAGCCCTAGCGAAGGAATGCTAGGCACTGGCAAAGGAATGCCAGCCAGAAGAAAAGCCCTAGCGAAGGACTGCTAGGCTCTGGCGAAGGACTGCCAGAATGGACAAACCCTAGCGAAGGAATGCTAGGCACTGGCAAAGGGCTGCCAGAAGAAAAGACCTAGCGAAGGGCTGCTAGGCACCAAGCGAAGGGCTGCGTGGTACTCAAGACCTGGCGAAGGGCTGCCGGGCAAAAGTCCAACTGGAGGAGCTGGTTGGCACCAGGTAAATTCTCCCGAGAGGAGTAGGTGAGGACGCGTTCCCCTTGAGGGAACATTAGGCGTCGGTTCGACCTAGGGCTCCATTTTGGAGACCAAAGTCAGAACCAAGACAGCTGAGGCTGTATAAATTAAATATTTGTTTTATTGTGTTTTGGACTAACCCTGGAAGCAGGACCGAAGGAACGTGTGTCTGCAGCTCAGAATGCCTCAAAGGAAAGAGGCAACTGCTGACCAGGGCGCCCGGAGTGTCCCGGGCGCCCCCAAGGTGAACACAAAACACAAAGAAAGCAAATGAACCTCGACAGTACATTCTGAGGGCGCCCCCGCTGTCCCGGGCGCCCCCATGGCAAACAAACTGAAGAGTTAAGCTGTTGCCGCGTCTGCACTGCGCACCCAGGGCGCCCCCGCTGTCCCGGGCGCCCCCAGCGCCCAGGGCGCCCCCAGCCTTACCAAGGAGAGCTCAGCGCTTCGGATAAGGTTTGGCCGGGTCAACCAGGGCGCCCCCAGCGTCCAGGGCGCCCCCGTCAAAGCCTTATCCCGAGGATTAAGGGCTAAGACCTTGACCGAGCCTCTTGCGGATCAAAAGCCACGTGGGGGGGCGCCCCCGTCGACCAGGGCGCCCCTAGGCACTATAAAAAGGGCCCTAGACCCTACTCTTGAAAACACTGCTTTCATTCAACGCATCCAAACGCTCTGACGACCGCGCTCTGCTCCGGAAACTTCCCGACTCAAGAACGAAGCGCCGTCAACCTCCCACTGCACCGAAACTCGATCTACACCGGGAGTTGGTAAAACAAAGTATATATTTCTATTTACAGTAATTTTGTAATCTCACTCTGTAACCGTTTTGCGCACTATAGAATTGCCCAAAGTAAACGGTCAACGACCGTGGGCCTTGGAGTAGGAGTCGACCCAGGCTCCGAACCAAGTAAAACCTTGGTGTTTGCGTTGTTTGATTTTATTCCGCCGCGCACTTACTCTTTCTTTTAAATCCGAACATTTTCCGATATTCACCCCCCCTCTATCGGTCTTTCTCGATCCAACAAGTGGTATCAGAGCGGGGAATTCAAACTTGGTGCAACCACCAGTTTGAAAATTTTTCGGATTTCTTTCGTTTTCTCTCTCATTTTTTTAAAATATTTTCGTTCGAGTTTTTCTTTCAAGGTTGGTGCAACAGCCCTTGAAATTTATTTTTTTTTCCCGCACTACTAATCCAAGACCAAGTCTTGGAATATTTTCGTTGTTTTTGTTGTTTGCTATTTCAGTAACAAATGGCCATCCAAGAAGGTTTTAGCACCGCCAGACCTCCACTTTTCAGTGGAGAAGACTTTCCTTACTGGAAAAGTCGAATGGAGGTCCACCTGAAAACTCAGGTGGATATGTGGATAATCATCCAGTCTGGACTGATGATTCCCACAAATGCTGAAGGCGTACCACAAAACTACTCAGAGTGGGACACTGCCCTTAAACGCAAGATTGAAGCTGACGCCAAAGCAACTCAGACCCTTCAATGCGGACTGACAAAAGAGGAGTTGAACCGCGTAGGCCCATTCAACAGTGCCAAGGAGCTATGGGCTAAACTGATCGAGCTCCACGAAGGAACTTCAGATACGAGGATCAGCAAACGGGATCTGCTACTGAACAAGCTCTTCACTATCAGAATGGCAGATAACGAGACAGCAGCTCAGCTCCATGCCAGAATCCAGGAATTGATGAACGGTCTTCACGCAATAGGTCACCAGGTTCAAAATCGTGATCTTATAAGGTATGCCCTAAACGCGTTCCCTAGGACCACCTTGTGAGCATCTATGGTAGATGCATACAAGGTCTCTAGGGATCTTTCAAAAATTAAGCTAGATGAGTTATTTTCTGAACTTGAACTGCATGAACAGACTAACTGCAATTTGGTCGAGAAAAGTATAGCTTTCTTTGCAGGGAAAACAGGAAAGACGACCAAGAAGCAAACTCAAGTTGAACCCGAATCTACCTCAGATTCAGAAACAGAAGATCAAGAAGAAGATCAATCTGAACTGGTCCGGCTAGCTCGAAGCTACTACAAAAAGTTGAAGAATCAAACCAACACATGGAGAACAAGCCGAAGAAAGGACGGACAAGCTGAACCGGCAACTGACAAACACAAGCCCAACGTAACTTGCTATGAATGCAAGAAGAAGGGCCACTACAAGACTGAATGTCCAAGCCTAAAGGAGTCCAAAAAGACCAGAAAGAAGAAGGCACTCCAAGCAACCTGAGACGAGTCTTCCTCAGAAGGAGAAGAAGAAGCACCCCAGTCCAATCTTCTAGCCCTGACCGCTTCGGATCAAATCGAGACTGACTCAGACTCGGACCAGGACGACGGCAAGCTGACCTTCTCCGACAACGGCGAAATAAGGGTAACGGATTTTTCAAAATTGCAATTGAATTCGCTTATTTCCTATCTATCCCGAGATTTGGTGAAAGCCAAAATTCCTGAAAGAGGAAGTTGAGACTAAGGCCTTAACTGAGAAACTTCAGGAAGGAACCCCTGATCAAGTTGAAAAACTTGAATCAGAGAATTCCTCACTGAAAACTCAAGTTAAGGACTTAAGAACAGCCTTAGAACGATTCACTTCTGGTTCCAAGAACCTTGATATGATTCTTGGAAAATAGAAGTCTGTTCTAAACCGATCCGGACTTGGCTATAGAACCAAATCTCGGCAAAGATCTTACTTTGCTGTACTGAACCAGTCAAGACCTAAGGTTCAGGCATGGGTGCCAAAACTGTGCCTGACTAAACCAATTGGTTCAAATCAATTTTGGATCCCCAAGGACAAGATTCACATCTTGCCTATCCCATACAGAGGCTTTAGTCCAGGGGGAGCCAAAATCAAAATAATTTTTATAATTAGATAATTTTTTGCTTGATTGCTTGGTTATTTAATTTTCTGCAATCTGCCATGCTTAGATTTAGGGATACTTAGATTTAAGGACTCAACTATTTGAAACTTGAAAACATAGTATTGGGAGGAGGTGAGATGATAGTACGTTGGGGAAACCAACTCTAATAAGATCAAGTCTACTTAGTCTCTTTAGACTGGTGAAACCAGCCGAAGCTACCGATCCAAGACCCAAGCTAGTTAGACCAGAAAATGACCTAATTTAATTTGAAAATGAAATTTCATTAAAAGGCTTTGTCAAGGAAAGGGTGGATGATCCCATAAGGCTACGGCCAAAGAAGGCCTAGTGCCTCGCCAAGACCTGGAAGCCAATTTCTGAAATTCAAATTCAAATTATCTTTTTTCAAATTCGAATCTAACTCAAATTTCAAATAATTATAGATTCTAACCTGATTTCAAAATTTCTATTTTTCAAACTTACTCTCTTTTTGAAAAACACTTAATCTGTTTTCAAAATTTCTATTTTTTTTAAATCTGTTTTCAAAAAATAAAGAACTTTTTCGAAAATAAATTGAAATTCCTTCTCAAAACTAATTTTTACCCTCAAACCTGTCTCACAAAAACCTTAAGGTTAACGTGATTGAAAACCCTAGACTGGGATGAGACAGACTAGGAAGTGAAACTCAATTTAAGCTATCCCTAACTTAAATTGGATCCAAATCATCAAAAATTCTTTATGTGTAGGAACATAAAGATTTGGACCAATGGATGTTAGATAGCGGGTGCTCCAGACATATAACTGGGGACAAATTGAAGTTCACCAAATTCAAGTTCAAAAACCTGGGCTCAATGGCATTTGGTAACAATGCTACACTCAAGGTAATTGGGTCAGGTGATATTGAACTTAAATCCAATTTCATTATTAAGAAAGTTCTATTGGTGGAAAACTTCAATTTTAACTTACTTAGCATAAGTCAGTTATGTGATTCTGGTTATTTAGTTACTTTCAACAATTCTAATTGCCTGATTAGAAATGCACAAGACTCAGAAATCATGCTTAAGGGCACTAGGAAAAACAATGTATACACTATAAATAAAGTTAAGCTGAAATTTAAGCTGATTCAGTGAGACAAGAAAGTTAAGCTGAAATTAATCCACCTTGTTTGTGCTTTCGTAAACATGGTCAACATGATCAAACCATGATTAACACGGTCAAACTATGGTTAACTATGATTAACATGGTCAAACCTGGTCAAAACAGTCAAAAGGCTGCCTCATAGGGCACCCTGACCGTCCAGGGCGCCCCCAACCACACAAAACTAGCCTCCCAAGTCAAAGGCTGCCGCTTAGGGGGCCCTGACAATAGCGGGCGCCCCCAAGACAGTCAAAAAGTAGCTGTGACAGCTTTCTCTGCCAAAGCAGCCTTTAGGGCGCTCGTGACCTGTCGGGCGCCCCCCTTTACCCTGCTGTCCCCACGCCAACCAAAGTAGTCAAAAGACTGCGACCCCGCAGCCTTCACCAGGGCGCCCGTGACATGTCGGGCGCCCCCATCAAACCCCTATAAAAGGGACCCGAGACTCCCTCATTTCCCACACCAAAAACACATCCTTCTTCTCACTCTATTCATTCTTGAGGATCAAGTAACCCTAAAGCTTCCCTTGCCTCAACTATGCCTCCAAGGTATGAAATTTACTTTGGGTACTTAATTTTTGTTATTTTTCTTCCCTTAATTGCAAATTCTAAGTCAATCATGCCTCTTCCTATAATCTAAGTTCTTATTCTCAATTTGCTTACTTTCTTCTCAACTAGAAAACGCCGAGTAGTTCAGTCGAACCCCGGTAACGAGCCCAGTCCCGACCCTAGGTTTCCAAACCTAGAACTTTGTAACAAATTCGCCCGAACCACCTACGTTCCGATTAAGACAAGTTACCTTAACCGTCAGTTCTTTTCCCAATCCTGTCCAGTTGCAATGTCCGCAATTAACTTCTATCAACTAGATAAACTCGTATTCTGCACACATCCGATCAACAACACCCTATGTGCAGAATTCTATAACAACATAGTTAGGCAAGACCACTTAAGTTTCGTCACTACCGTTCAAGGAATGCCCTTGAGCATCACTCCTACCCTACTGAACCGATTTCTGGGACTCCGACCATCTCAGTCCATCTTCTGTTGCTACCCTCCAAGGAACCTGCCTTTCGATGCCCCCTACTCTCATATTGACCTGAACACCTTATACAACTATTTCTTTAGGGAGGCCATGGACCCTGCAGGAGGGCAGTTCCACTCCACTCGACTCCCGATTCAGGACTACGCTCTCTACAGAGTAATTGTCCGTTGCATCCTTCCCCTGTCCACTAGGGACATAGCCACCATGAGACCCTTTCACACCTTTCTTCTCTATGCCCTAATCCACCATCTGGACATAGATATAGGCCTTCACCTCTTCCACTGTATCCTACATGCCTCTAGTGTGTCCACTCAGGGGCGGGTCCGCACCCCCTTCTGCCACGTCATCACCTCTATCCTCCACCACCACGGCCGAAACATCGCTGACGGCGAGATTACCACGATGACCGACTTCGACGAGATAGGATTTAGGAACTTTTATTTAGCCGGTATAGATGTCTCGGGCACCGGGGTTCTGACTTGGAGACGCCCACCAGCCGCACAGGACATTGCCGACGAGGAGGTCGAGGTCGACGTTGCAGACTTAGCAGCAGAGTTAGCTCAACCCGATCCTCTGACACTCTACAAGCGAGTATCACTCCTCGAAACACAGGTTCAGAGCCTCCGGGAGGAATCGGAGGCTTACCACATTGAGCAGCTGGAAACTCACCAAGGCTACTATACCGAGTACATGAGTGCGTTTGCAGCAGAGAGGGAGGAAAGAAACGCCCAGTATCAGGAGATGATGACCATGTTTAGATCCTGGCATCCAGGCTCACCTGATCAGCCTGGTCCCTCTTCTTAGATGACTTGGACATGTACCTATTTGACTACCCCTACTGAGTAGGGTTGACTTCTGTTGACTTGTACTAGACTCCTGCTTGAACTATGCTAATCTTAGCTTGGCTTGTTTACTTTTGACTTAATTAAGTTAGGATTATGCTTAGTAGAATAGAATCATTTGGTTTTTGCTTTAATTTTAAAATGTTTTAAATTGATTTTAAAATGGTGTTTATTTTAAAAGTTTTTCTAACTTAATCTTAAAAAGTTTTACTTTGGTTTTAAAATTTTTTCCTTGACTTAGTTTTATTTCAAAAACTACCCCCTTCAAAACTAGGGTTTTCTTCGAAATGGACTTAGCCTAGGCTCTAACCCTAGAATTGCATGCACCTATAGATCTAGAAGCCAGCATCTCACAAACACCTTAGGGTACTTTGAGTGATAGCCTAGAAAGGGTTGAGATGCTTAGGTCTTTACCTTAACTCAAGATGCTTTAAGTCAGTGCATCTGCAGTAGTTGGGGCACTAAATACAAACTGAACAGCAATCAAGTTAAGTATCAAGTTTAGACAATCTAACTTGAACAATGCACTTAACTTGACTAACCCTAGCGAAAACTACTGTTTATAACAGTTGGTAAGTAGCTAATTGGGTTAGACACGTCCCTAAAAATTTAACCAGACTTAGGTTCCAGTTTGATTCAGTACAGCAAATGCTTTAATTATTGCAAAATTTTTTCTGCATTTTTGATATATGTCAAAGGGGGAGAGTTGGAAAGGAAACAGGGAACAAAAATTTTTTTAAAATTTTTTCCCATCGTCTTCTTCAAAAAGTTGAACTGAAATTGGTGAATCAAAGTTAGTTTTATTTCTAAACTCTGAATTATTTTGAAACTTAATGTTTTTGCTTAAAATTATTGTTAAGCTTAAAGGTTTTAAAATTCTCCTTAAAAATTTCCAACTCTGAACTATGTATTTTGAAATTATGTTTAAGCTTAACGTAGTGCTTGAAAATTTTCCAAAACTGAAAATTTTCCAAAGTGAGAAATGTTCCTAAAACTGAAAATTTGTCTAAAGTTTTCAAAGTTTTCCAAACTTAGAACATCTTTTTGAAAAACTTTGCAAAAACCGTTAGAGATTTCCCAACTTATTATCAAAACATGAAATCTTCTAAGTACTTAACTCATACCACCTATTTTTGAAAAACCTAGGGGGAGATTTCTTCCAGGGGGAGGGAATCTAACTTAGGATTTCAATTTCAGCATTTTTTTCCTTAACTTTTTGAACTAGGTTGCCATATATCGAAAAGGGGGAGATTGTTGGTGCAGAATGCACCCAAGTCAAACCTGTGTTTTGATATTGGCAAAAGGGTTCAAAAGTTAAGGGTTAGTTGTTGTCTAACAAGTTTCTTGAGTGTACAGGAAAAGCCCTAGCGAAGGAATGCTAGGCACTGGCAAAGGAATGCCAACCAGAAGAAAAGCCCTAGCGAAGGACTGCTAGGCTCTGGCGAAGGACTGCCAGAATGGACAAACCCTAGCGAAGGAATGCTAGACACTGGCAAAGGGCTGCCAGAAGAAAAGACCTAGCGAAGGGCTGCTAGGCACCAAGCGAAGGGCTGCGTGGTACTCAAGACCTGGCGAAGGGCTGCCGGGCAAAAGTCCAACTGGAGGAGCCGGTTGGCACCAGGTAAATTCTCCTGAGAGGAGTAGGTGAGGACACATTCCCCTTGAGGGAACATTAGGCGTCGGTTCGACCTAGGGCTCCATTTTGGAGACCAAAGTCAGAACCAAGACAGCTGAGGTTGTATAAATTAAATATTTGTTTTATTGTGTTTTGGACTAACCCTGGAAGCAGGACCGAAGGAACGTGTGTCTGCAGCTCAGAATGCCTCAAAGGAAAGAGGCAACTGCTGACCAGGGCGCCCGGAGTGTCCCGGGCGCCCCCAAGGTGAACACAAAACACAAAGAAAGCAAATGAACCTCGACAGTACATTCTAAGGGCGTCCCCGCTGTCTCGGGCGCCCCCATGGCAAACAAACTGAAGAGTTAAGCTGCTGCCGCGTCTGCACTGCGCACCCAGGGCGCCCCCGCTGTCCCGGGCGCCCCCAGCGCCCAGGGCGCCCCCAGCCTTACCAAGGAGAGCTCAGCGCTTCGGATAAGGTTTGGCCGGGTCAACCAGGGCGCCCCCAGCGTCCAGGGCGCCCCCGTCAAAGCCTTATCCCGAGGATTAAGGGCTAAGACCTTGACTGAGCCTCTTGCAGATCAAAAGCCACGTGGGGGGGCGCCCCCGTCGACCAGGGCGCCCCCAGGCACTATAAAAAGGGCCCTAGACCCTACTCTTGAAGACACTGCTTTCATTCAACGCATCCAAACGCTCTGACGACCGCGCTCTGCTCCGGAAACTTCCCGACTCAAGAACGAAGCGCCGTCAACCTCCCACTGCACCGAAACTCGATCTACACCGGGAGTTGGTAAAACAAAGTGTATATTTCTATTTATAGTAATTTTGTAATCTCACTCTGTAACCGTTTTGCGCACTATAGAATTGCCCAAAGTAAACGGTCAACGACCGTGGGCCTTGGAGTAGGAGTCGACCCAGGCTCCGAACCAAGTAAAACCTTGGTGTTTGCGTTGTTTGATTTTATTCCGCCGCGCACTTACTCTTTCTTTTAAATCCAAACATTTTCCGATATTCACCTCCCCTCTATCGGTCTTTCTCGATCCAACAGTTTCTGGAGCAGAGCGCTTGAGTAGAAGAGCGTGTTTGCGTTGGTAGCAGTTATTGAGAAGCCATGGGGGTTGAGGGCTTTATATAGTAGGTCTGGGGGTGCCCAGGACGTTGGGGGCACCCTCCACGTGGCCTTTGATCCGAAATAGTTTTGGTCAGCGTTTTATCCCTCAAAAATAGGGATCGAACCTTGAGGGGGCGCCCGGGAAGCAGGGGGCACCCTGGTTGACCCTTTCAGCGAGCTTCTCGGCTGGATGAAATTTTATCCGTGTCGTTGGCTTAAGCGCGGGGCGCCCGGGATGCTGGGGGCGCCTGGGAGCATGGGGGCACCCCGCCCAGTGAGCTACCGAAGCACTTCTTTGCTTCACTTGTTTTGTATTGGCCTTGGGGGCGCCCGGGACTCTGGGGGCACCCTGCTCAGCTACTTGCCTCTCTCCTTTGGGCATTCTGAGCTGCAGACACACATTCCTTCGGTCCTGCATCCAGGGTTAGTCCAAAACAATATGAAGCAATAAGGTATTAGTTTTATACAACCTTAGCTGTCTTGGTTCTGACTTTGGGTCTCCAAAATGGAGCCCTAGGTCGAACCGACGCCTACTGTTCCCTCGACGGGGAACGCGTCCTCACCTACTCCTCTCAGGAGAATTTACCTGTTGCCAACCGGCTCCTCCGGTTGGACTTTTGCCCAGCAGTCCTTCGCCAGGTGCCTAGCTGTCCTTCACCAAGTCTTTAACTCCTAGCAGCCCTTCGCTAGGTGCCCAGCTGTCCTTCGCCAGGTCTTCGGTTTCAGGCAGTCCTATGCCTGGTGCCTAGTAGTCCTTCGCTAGGTCTTCGACTCCTAGCAGCCCTTCGCTAGGTGCCCAGCAGTCCTTCGCTGGGTCTTTGGGTTCCGATGCCTAGCAGTCCTTCACTAGGTGCCTAGCTGTCCTTTGCTAGGACTTCAATCTGCACACTCAAGTAGCATGTTAGACAAACAAAACATCTTAACTTTTGAACCCTTTGCCATTGATCAAAACACAGGTTCAACTTGGGTGCTGTCTGCACCAACAAAATCTGATACCTACCCGGTAGTTGTTGGAGCTCGGGTTAGATGAGTCTACTCGAGTACATTTCGAAACTTTGGAGTTATTTTCGTGACGTGCTTTGGACCATGGGACCTGGCGGCGACGGGACATCTCCGGGCGACAACTTGTATAAGCTGATAAGGTTCGTTGACTTATACCTTTAGTAATCAATGGTTAATATTGTCACAGGCTTAGTTCAGAGCTTCTCAGAGTTGGGACTGGAGGAGCAGGGTTAGAGAGATAAAGGGTTATTGGTCACAATGGTGGCTCAGTCTTCGATTAGGACGAGGATTAGAGAGGCTCAGGACGGTGATCAACATCTGTAGTTTCTAGGTAGTTGGATAGCCTCAGGGCAGCAGACTGACTTTACATGAGATGACGAGGGTATTCTATATTTTCGAGGGAGATTGTGCGTACCTAAGTCACATCCGATTTTGGAGGAGTTGTTTCAGGAGGCTTATCGATCTCGGTTCGTGATACATCCTGATGGAACCCGTATGTACCTAGATTTGAGACATTCCTACTAGTGGAACAGTATAAAGAAAGGCATCGCGGACCTCGTAGCTAGATGTCTAGTGTGTTACCAGGTGAAGGCCGAGTATCGAAGACCTACTGGAATACCCCAGAAGATCCCTATTCCTGAATGGAAATGGGAGCATATCACCATGGACTTTGTCGTGGGATTACCGAAGACTCAGAGAGGACACGACGCGATTTGGGTATGTTGGTGCCCCGGTTGGTTTTGATGTAATCACCCAAGTTAGGTTAGATCCTATTATGGTTTTGATTCCTCTGTCTATGTAGCCAGGAGCTTAGGAGCGGAGGAAGTCGAGCGTAAGATGTAGTTGATGAGAAGGATTGCACAAGGAAGTGAGACGACGGGCTCGGTGCATCCGAGGGACGCGGAAGTTACGGAAGAGTACACCGGTGGAACAAGAAGGACGTGCGCGACGTTAGAGGGACGAGAAGCCGGGAGGAAGCTCGCTCGAGGAGAAGGTCGGAGGAGGGTTCGGGTGAGCCCAACTCTAGAAGGCTAGAAAATCACCCAAGAAGACATGCTGAAGACTAGTCAGCAAATTGCTGATCTAAAGTCACTCGGGCACCCGTATTGAATAGGGACGCCCTGGCTCTCGGGCGCCCCTATGCATTGGACGCTCAAGCATCCGGGCGCCTCTATGCATAGGGAAGTCCGAGAGCAGATTTTATCCACCAGCTAGCCGTTTATGAACATTACGCATCGGATAACACACAAGCCATGTGTCAGGCGCCGTCAACCACTCGGGCGCCCTATCGTGTCATATCAACAATCGGATAGAATTGACCGGGGCTATAAATAGGCCCCCAGAGCTCAGTTCCAAAACAATAATTGAACTGCATACGAATTCTTCCTTGTTTCCCATTGTGCTTCTAGCTTTAGTCTTGTGTTACAAAGTCTGTAAAAGGCTTCTCCGCCATAAGGAGATTTTGATAGTGAGCTTCAACCGTCTTGGATTAGCAACCACTCAGGTTGCAACCAAGTAACTTCTTGTATCTTGGCTTTTTACTAGTTCAATTCAGTTAATTAGTTTATGTGTATTTTAATTTATTATTGTAATTAATCTGGAATCTTTGTGAGCCGCACAAAAAATCTATTTTATTTTTACAGGGGGATTCAGCCCTCGCTCTTGCCAGTCCACCTTGATCCGACAGGGTGATCGTTGATCGATTAACCAAATCTGCTCATTACTTTAGGATTTAAAGGATGGACTCACTGGACAAACTAACAGCGTTGTACTGCCGCGAGATTACCAGATTACATGGTATCCCTCTGAGTATCATATCAGACAGAGACCCGCGTTTCACTTCATGATTTTGGCAGAGTTTGCAGCAGGCCATGGGTACAAAGCTCCAATTTAGTACAACCTTTCATCCATAAATAGATGGACAGTTATAGTGCACCATTCAGACGCTAGAAGATTTGTTGAAATTTTGCGTTATGGACTTTGGAGGCAGCTGGGAGGATTACCTACACTTAGTTGAGTTCGCCTACAATAATAGCTATCATTTGACTATCCAGATAGCACCCTTTGAAGCATTGTATAATGGTAGGGCTTGCAGGACACTCACTCTCAGGGAGGTGGTTGGGGAATCTTAGTTGCTAGGACCTCAGAGTATTCACCGTGATGCATAGCTAGTCCGTATTATCAGTCGCAGGATGTTAGAGGCTCAAGATCACTAGAAGGGTTATGCAGATCGGAGACGCAGACCCTTGGAGTTCTCCGTGAGTAATCATGTATTCTTACGAGTATCACCCACGAAAGGGGTGAAGAGGTTTGGTTTGCGAGGTAAGCTAGCTCCACGCTACATTGGGCCTTTCAAGATTTTGGAGCGGATTAGAGTAGTAGCTTACCGTCTGGCACTACCGCCGTCTCTGGCTGTAATACACGACGTATTTCATGTTTTCATGCTGAGGAAATATATACCAGATCCTACACATATCTTATCGGAGGTGTCGATCATACTTCAGTCAGACGCGACCTACGAGGAGATACCCATGCGGATATTGGAGCACAAGGAGTATCGTTTACGAAATATGGCAATTTGGTTGGTGAAATTTGTAGGACCGGTGCCGTCGATAGAGGGGGGGTGAATATCGATCGTGAAAAATCTTTCGGAATTCTTCGTAAAACATTCGTTCGTTCTGGACTTAGAATATTTGTAGCACAGCGGAAAATAAATAGAACGAAAAAACAAAGCAAAGGACACAGCGGATTTTTACTTGGTTCCCGATCCCCCAGGGTCAGTACATCCAAGGCCTATGCACGGGAACGCCCGTCCACTATTGGTCTCCTTCCCGGACTTTCCGAAGGCGGTGAAACCCGACTTACAGTGTACAATTACAAGCAACAATAATTTGAAAGTTAAGTACGGAATAACTAAAAGCAAACTGAACTAGAATCTGAAACTCGGCCGATCTGGACCTCCGAAGTGTCGCGCACTTCCTCCTGGAGCCTCCCGGTCGTAGAGCCTCGTCTCTAGCGCGTTGTCGTCGGTCAGAATGCTTGGAACGGTACTTGGCAGTTCTTCTTGAAGCAGAGGGGTCGAAGCCCCTTATATAGGCCTCCTGGGGGCGCCCTGGACGTCGGGGGCGCCCCGGAAGACTCGGTCAAACTTTATCCCTGCGCCTACCTTGCCGCAGCTGATAACAACTTTGACTAGGGCGGCGCCCTGGCTGTTGGGGGCACCCTCAACACTGGGGGCGCCCTGCTTAGGGCCTCCAGCAGCCTACTACTTCTTCCAGTCCTATAATATTAGCCTTAAGGACTTGGTTCTGACTTCGGATCTCCAAGAAACCCTAGGTCGAACCGGCACAAGTTCCCATCCCCGAGAACTCGCCCTTCACCTACTCCTTTCAGGAGACGGTTACCACCCAGTCCTTCGGGTGGACTTTTGCTTAGCCTCCGATTACTCCGGATCTCGAGACGCCCGAACCCCGACCGTCTCTACTCCTGTCCTTAGTCATCGCTCAGCTATGTTGCTCAGTCCCTTGGACCAAGACTTCATTACCTAGCAATCCTTCGCCAGGTGCCTAGCAGTCCTTCGCCAGGTCTTCATTCCCTAGCTTTCCTTCGCCAGGTGCCTAGCAGCCCTTCGCTAGGTCTTCTATGCCTAGCATCCCTTCGCTAGGTGTCTAGCAGTCCTTCGCTAGGTCTTAGGGTTACGATACCTAGCAGCCCTTCTCTAGGTGTCTAGCAGTCCTTCGCTAGGTCTTAGGGTTACGATACCTAGCAACCTTTCACTAGGTGCCTAGCAGTCCTTCGCTAGGTCTTAGGGTTACGATACCTAGATAAACTAGGACTTTTCATCAGCTTAGTTTACTTCTACTTTGCTCCCCTTTGTCTGTTCATTGTATCACTGACTTAAGTGTATTGTCAAACATTAAAACACTTAAAGGAGAACATCATTGATGCAACTTGCACCAACAAAATTTGGTTGGCAGCAACATTCTGATGAGGAGGATACTTGGGAGCTCGGGGATATGATCAGAGCTCACTACTCTCATATATTTACTTGAGGTGCGTAAGGTTGGTTTTTGTTCATCATTTATATTGTATATAAGCTATTAATACCAGTTTATTTTGGTACCAATTTATTTTGGTATCAGAGCCCAGGTTGCCGAATACCTTGGGGACTTGTGGATTTAGGTTTACGTTGCGTATTTGATTTATGGATTTGTCGGAGTTAAATCTGTTGGATCGAGAGAAACGATAGAGGGGGGGTGAATATGGTAAATCATTTTCGGATTAAAGATAAGAGCATACGCAGCGGAAAATCAAATCACAATAAAAAACGCAAGTAGTTTTACTTGGTTCGGAGTCGCGGTCGGCTCCTACTCCAAGGCCCACGGTCGTTGACCGTTTACTGGGGGCAATTCTATATGTGCGCAAAGAGTTTTATAGAAAGATTACAGTTGTAGTATAAAATAGATGAAATGACAGCTCTTTGTTACCGATGTCCGGTGTGGAATGTATCTCGGAGCAGAGGGACGTCGTCGACGCTTGTATCTTGAGTTGGGAGGTTTCTGGAGCAAAGCGCTTGAGTAGAAGAGCGTGTTTGAGTTGGTAGCAGTTATTGAGAAGCCTTGGGGGTCGAGGGCTTTATATAGTAGGTCTGGGGGCGCCCGGGACGTTGGGGGCGCTCTCCACGTGGCCTTTGATCCGCAATAGTTTTGGTCAGCGTTTTATCCCTCAAAAATAGGGATCGAACCTTGAGGGGGCGCCCGGGAAGCAGGGGGCGC
The DNA here is from genome assembly GCA_024364735.1 of Boesenbergia rotunda. Classification (NCBI taxonomy): domain Eukaryota; kingdom Viridiplantae; phylum Streptophyta; class Magnoliopsida; order Zingiberales; family Zingiberaceae; genus Boesenbergia; species Boesenbergia rotunda. The sequence continues at coordinate 150,771 of JAGFNQ010001009.1, forward strand.
CCTGGTTGACCCTTTCAGCGAGCTTCTCGGCTGGATGAAATTTTATCCGTGTCGTTGGCTTAAGCGTGGGGCGCCCTGGGCACTGGGGCGCCCTGGGCACTGGGGCGCCCGGGATGCTGGGGGCGCCCGGGAGCATGGGGGCACCCCGCCCAGTGAGCTACCGAAGCACTTCTTTGCTTCACTTGTTTTGTATTGGCCTTGGGGGCGCCCGGGACTCTGGGGGCGCCCTGCTCAGCTACTTGCCTCTCTCCTTTGGGCATTCTGAGCTGCAGACACACGTTCCTTCGGTCCTGCATCCAGGGTTAGTCTAAAACAATATGAAGCAATAAGGTATTAGTTTTATACAACCTTAGCTGTCTTGGTTCTGACTTTGGGTCTCCAAAATGGAGCCCTAGGTCGAACCGACGCCTACTGTTCCCTCGACGGGGAACACGTCCTCACCTACTCCTCTCAGGAGAATTTACCTGTTGCCAACCGGCTCCTCCGGTTGGACTTTTGCCCAGCAGTCCTTCGCCAGGTGCCTAGCTGTCCTTCGCCAGGTCTTCAACTCCTAGCAGCCCTTCGCTAGGTGCCCAGCTGTCCTTCGCCAGGTCTTCGATTTCAGGCAGTCCTTCGCCTGGTGCCTAGCAGTCCTTCGCTAGGTCTTCGACTCCTAGCAGCCCTTCGCTAGGTGCCCAGTAGTCCTTCGTTGGGTCTTTGGGTTCCGATGCCTAGCAGTCCTTCGCTAGGTGCCTCGCTGCCCTTTGCTAGGACTTCAATTTGCACACTCAAGTAGCATGTTTGACAAACAAAACATCTTAACTTTTGAACCCTTTGCCATTGATCAAAACACAGGTTCGACTTGGGTGTTGTCTGCACCAACAATCTCCTCCTTTTTGATTTATGACAACCCAGTTCAAAAAGTTAAATTAATCATAACAGATGAAATAAAATTGTTGTTTCCTCCCCCTGGAAGGAATCTCCCCCTAGGGTTTTCAAAAGTTCGTGGGGTTCTAAAAGAAATTTCTGAGTCTAAGGATGGAATTAATTTTTCAAACACTTAGAATAATTTTTAAAATAAACTTTAGAAACATATTTTCCAAAAAATTGTTTGTGCACTTTTTGAAGACTTACACTTAACAAGGATTTCAAGTTAGTAGAGAAGAAACATCTTCTAAAGTTTTAAGTACTTAGCAAAATTTACAATTGCTTAAGTTAGAAGGTCTTTTTGAAAAACAGCTTGAGTTTAAGTACCTAAAAAGGATTTTTGAAACAGCTTAAGTTTAAGTACTTAAAATTTGAAACACAGCTTAAGTTAGAGAAACTTTTGAGGAAAAACTTAAAATTTGAAACACAGCTTAAGTTAGAGAAACTTTTGAAAACAACATAGTACTTTTGAAAACAAATAGATTAAGTACTTTTTGTAGAAAGGATAAATTTTCAAAATTTTGAATTTTGAAATTTTTTTTAAAGCTTTTCTCTCCTTTCCTATCTCTTCCCCTTTGCCATATATCAAAAACAAGGCAATGTAAATAAATTGCATAATAAAAAGAACTTAGTTCCTTTGCTTGTGCAATAGCTCCATTGTTGTCGCAATAAACCAGTATTGCTTCATCAATGGTTGGAACCACACCAAGTTCTGAGACAAACTTCTTGATCCAGACTGCTTCCTTTGCTGCTTCCGAAGCTGCAATATATTCTGTTTCCGTGGTAGAATCTGCTACAGTGTCTTGCTTGGAACTCTTCCAACTTATTGCGCCTCCATTCAAAATAAATACGTATCCGGACTGAGATTTGGAGTCATCCTTATCTGTCTGGAAACTGGCATCTGTATACCCACGTATTACCATATCACCTTCTCCATATATTAGGAACACATCCTTAGTGTTTCTTAAGTACTTGAGGATTGTCTTGACAGCCGCCCAATGATCCATTCCTGGATCAGACTGGTATCTGCTTGTGACGCTCAGAGCATATGATACATCGGGCCTAGTTCATAACATAGCATACATGATAGATCCTATCGCGGATGCATAAGGAATCTTATTCATGCACATCCTCTCGTTTTCTGTGCGCGGACATATAGACTTCGAAAGGTTGATCCCATGCCTGATGGGAAGGTAACTTTTCTTGGATTCTGACATGCTAAACCTTTCTAGCACTTGGTCTATATATGTAGACTGCGAAAGACCAAACAATCGTTTTGATCTATCTCTATAGATTCTAATCCCAAGGATATAGGTTGCTTCTCCCAGGTCTTTCATGGAGAAAGTTTTGGACAACCAAATTTTAACTGACTGTAAGACTGATATATCGTTTCCTATATGTAATATGTCATCGACATATAACACTAGGAATACGACTGCACTCCCACTAACCTTCTTGTACACATAAGGTTCGTCAGGATTTTGTGAGAAATCAAACTCTTTGATTGTCTCATCAAAACGGATGTTCCAGCTCATGGATGCTTGCTTTAGTCCATATATGGATCGTCGAAGCTTGCATACTTTGGTTTTATTAACCGATGTGAAGCCTTCAGGTTGTATCATGTATACATCCTCAAGCAGGTTTCAATTAAGGAAAGCTGTTTTCACATCCATTTGCCACATCTCATAATCATAATGAGCTGCTATGGCCAGGAGCATCCGAATGGATTTAAGCATAGCTACTGGCGAATAGGTTTCGTCATAACCAATTCCTTGTTTCTGACGATATCCTTTTGCTACTAATCTAGCCTTAAAGGTAATAACATTACCTTCCATGTCGGTTTTCTTCTTGAAAACCCACTTGCACCCTATGGGCTTAATCCCTTTAGGTGGGTTAACCAAGTCCCATACTTGATTTTTGTACATGGAATTCATTTCTGACTTCATGGCTTCAAGCCATTTATCCCTTTCTGAATTTTTCAGAACATCTTCATAACTGATAGGTTCGTCATCGTTAATGAGTAACACGTCGTTCGATTCACTTATGAGAAATCCGTATTTCTCTGGAATATTGCGTGTCCTATCAGACCTACAAAGAAGTGGTGTTGTTTTAGGTTCAACTGATAGCTCATCATTATGAGTTATTGGTTGTGGGTCTAGACTAGGTGTCTCTGTAATGTCTATTGGAGTTTCTTGAACTTCTTCAAGTTCAATGCTACTCCCACTATTTTCTTGGAAAAGAAATTCTTTTCCTAGTAATACAGCATGCCTTGAAACAAACACCTTTTGTTCCAAGGGATGATAGAATTGGTAACATTTCGTTTCCTTAGAGTATCCAATAAATAGACATTTATCAGACTTAGCATACAATTTGTCTGATACAGTCCGCTTTACATAAGCAGGACAACCCCATATCTTTAGGTGAGATAAATGAGGTTTCTTACTATTCCACGTCTCATATGGAGTAGTAGAGACTACCTTGGTCGTGACTCTGTTTAGTAAGTAAACAGCTGTCTTAAGCGCATAGCCCCAAAAGGATTTTGGAAGAGTTGCATGATTCATCATAGATCTAACCATGTCCATCAAGGTTCAGTTACGCCTCTCAGATACACCATTATGCTGTGGTATATATGGCGGAGTCCATTGAGACAATATCCCATTGTCCCTAAGATAATCTTGAAACTCTTGACTTAAGTATTCACCACCCCATCGGATCGAAGTATCTTAATACTTTTGCCAAGCTGTTTCTCTACTTCACTTCTGAACCTTTTGAATTTCTCAAAAGCTTCAGATTTGTGTTTCATTAAGAACACATACTCAAATAGTGAGTGATCATCGATAAAGGTAATGAAGTAGCTATAATCTCCTTGTGCAAGAGTTGACATTGGTTCACATACATCAGTATGTATTAGACCAAGCAATTCTCCCACTGGTTTACCTTTTCCGGAAAAGGGTAATTTGGTCATCTTGCCTTTTAAGCATGATTCGCATGTATCAAATGAACCGGGTTCAAATGATTCCAGAATTCCACATCGGTGTAATTTGGTCATGCGTTTCTTACTTACATGGCCAAGACGACAATGCCACGTATAGGAGTCTATTTGATTACCTATTCGAGCACGTTTGTTGCTAACTTCGATATTGAAAATGTCACCGGATAAATCTAACGTGTAGATACCATTGCATAAAGTTCCGGTCCCATAAAGAACACCATTTAAAGTTATGTAACAGCAATTGTTACTAAAAATTAAATGATAACCCTTTTCATTCAAGCATGAAATAGATACAATGTTATTTATTAATGAAGGAACAAAATAACAATTATCCAATTCTAAGACAAGTCCAGTAGGGAGCTTTAGCAAATATGTTCCGATGGCAACAGCAGCAATCTTTGCTCCATTTCCAACTCGCAAATTCACTTCTCCCTTGACGAGTCTTGAATAGCCCCTGTATGCCATTACATATATGTGAGCTACACCCAGTATCAAGTACCCAGGTGTACGAGGAAATAGAGTGACATTCAATAACGAAGATACCTGAAGAGGATGGGGCATCGGATGCCTTCTTCTTCAAGGACTCAAGATAAACCTTGCAGTTTCTTCGCCAGTGGCCCTCCTTGCCGTAGTGATGGCAAGTGCCTTTTGGTGCCTTTTCAATTTTTTTGGCCTTTTTCTTCCTTCCCTTATTTTGTTCTTTGGGCTTCCTCTTAGAGCCTTTCTTTGAGGAACCAACTAACAGTACCGTCTTCTGATCCTGCTTTACAGAAGGCTCTACAGTCTTCAGCAGGTTAAGCAACTCAGGAATGGTAGTCTCCAGTTTGTTCATCTTATAGTTTATCACAAATTGTGAGTAACTCTTGGGCAAACAATGCAGAATTAAGTTAATACTTAGTTCGTGATCCATTGCAAATCTGAGTGTGCCTAGTCGCTCAATGTACCCCAACATCTTCAACACAAACTGTGAGACAGAAGTGCCTTCCTGCATCTTAGAGGTGAAGAGGAGTTTGGAGACCTCAAACCTTTCGGATCTCGCCTGCTCGTCAAACAGCTCATGAAGATGGAAGGCGATGGTATGAGCATCCATATGCTCATACTGCTTTTGTAGCTCAGGTACCATAGCGGCCAGCATGATGCAACTCGCAAGTTCAGAATTGGCCACATGTTTCTAATAGGCCACTAACTGGTCTGGAGTTGCATCTTCAGGAGGATGGTTGGGAAGTTGTTCTTCAAGGACATAAGCAAGCTTTTCTGCCTTGAGGACTATCCTCAGGTTTCGAAGCCAGTCCATGAAGATTGGCCCAGTCAGCTTATTGATGTCCAAAATGGAACGCAAATTCAGAGAAGACATGATCAGGTGATTATCCTAGAAATACAAATTGAGCTTATGTGATAAGAATGATAAAGAATGCATCAATATACATTAATTAAATCCTATTTATTTTTCGAATTGAATAACCCTTTTTATCAATTCGGGAGATCGTAGGAACATCTCCAAATAGGTTGATATCCAACCATAGATAAGAACAACCATGGCTAGAGTCCATCAAGTTATTCTTAGCTATGAAGGTAGGTAATTATACCGATTACATATTATACATATGTAACTATCACATTATGCTATCAACTAATTGAATGTTTGCATAAATCATTGGGTTGTTAACTCATTAACAAGTATGCAACAATATACATAGCACCCAACTGCACCTCTCTTTACATCGACCTTGACTGTGGCACAACAAATCAATGCTCCAAGCTTAAGGCTGACCCATTGATCAAGAAATAGTTTTAACATGGTTGGAGCTCATTCAACCGTTTATTCAGGCTTGGATGTGTCCAACAACCAAAACTAAGGATTGACCTCTGACTCCAACTATATTAATCATAAACTAATTCCATGGTTTGAACATGTTGAGGTTCAAGCCGGGCATGGATGTGTCCATCAACCCAAACGAGAAACAAAACTCCGGTTCTAACCATATTAATGGAAGGTGTTGGCCTTAATATTTTGTAAAGGGTTTTGGGTCTCATCCTTTTCTTTTATGCACATTCATGACATGTAATTATGTCATATTCTAATGATTTCCTTAATAAAGTATGTATGTGACTTAATTTATCAAGTCTCATTAATTGAATTAGGAACCGGATTTCCTAATTTTAATTTCATACTTTATTCAAGGAATTGTTTTTGGGAAATAATTTCCTAAATTATCATAATCAATTTCGGAATTAATATCTTTAAGACTTTGATTTCTCTAAATCAAATCTTATTAAATTAAGAGACAGATTCCCTTAATTCAACCACATATTATTTTCATGAAATTCTTATTTAAGGAAATATACTCTATAGGAAACAATTTTTCTAATTAATTTTGGAGACAATAATATGTAAGAGCATCACCTCATAAATCAAATAAGAAAATTATCGTTTGAGAATCACCTCAAAATTTCCAAGATTTGATCATATATTTTATTTATGGAAAATTAATATCAATAACTTAATTTGGACGGCTCGCCGAGGCTCAATCCAAATTAAACATTTGACAACTTAAATCCAATTTAGGAAATTTAATTATAACAACTAACTTTAAATTGGACGGCTCCCCGAGGCTCAATCCAAAATAAAGAATTTTGTAAATAATTTAATTTCCAATTATGAATTTAAATGCCAATTAATATTCCTATAATTTGTCTAGACTTTCTTGAAAGAAAGTGCCCAAAATTGCGAGCTTTCCATAAATGGAAAGTTTCCAAAAATAAAAGGTTTTCAGAATAATTGTAAGTTTCTGGTACAAAGAAAACTTACGTATTTCCAAAATTGGAAAATTTTCAAAATGAAAAATTTCCAAAATTGGAAAGTTTCAAAAAATGGTAAGTTTTCACAATTATTATAAAATTTCAGAAACAGAGATATTTCAAAAGTTTGCGAAATTTCATTAGGATTTCCAAACTTTGAAATTCCTAAATCGAAAATTTACCATAATTGGAAAGTTTCCATAATTGGAAAATTTTCCAAAATTGAGATTATGACAAAGTTTTCCGCAAAAACAATTATATGATTATGTCGAACACAAACCTCGCTCTGATACCACTGTTGGGACCGGGTGCATGTTGACATGGATGCGGGTTCGTAATTTTTAAATTAATTACGTGCAGCGGAAGGTTTAACATAAATAATTTCTCTAATTATTTAACCACACATCTAAGCATGCAATTTTATCTTGTGTAGACATGATCATATATTTAAAATTTTGCAGAAACATAAACTAATTTACGTATTACCTCGCGTAACTCGAAGGAAGGGGTGAGATCCAACCGTAAGCGTCCCTTGGAAGCTCCGCCTCTATTCGCGTCCTCGCCGAGTATATTCGGGATGACTTCGCAAAGCCACGAGTTTCGTGTTCTCGAGAACTACTAGATTCTCCGAGAACGCGACAAGAAAAACTAAGAGAGAAGTCGGAAGACTAACCACAAAAGATGGCCGGCAGGAAAGGGCAGGGGCGGCCTTCTTGGGGCTAGTTGGCGCACGGCAAGAAGAGGAGAAGAGAAGGAGAGACCGAGAGCCTTAGAGAGCCTATGCCTTGGGTCCTTTATATAGTAGCCTCTCAACCATCAAGCCTCTCAAATATGGAATAACTTATTCCATCTTGCCAAGTTTAATTTTATATCATGGTTAAAATCATATTTTAATTCATGATAAAAAATCAATCAAGTCTCTTCTCTCTTATGAAATAAATTTCCTTATCATGGTAAATCAATTCATGATTGATTTTATAAAATAAACCAATCCATGGTTCATTTTAATTTCCATGAAGAAATAAACCAAACCTTGGTTTATTATAAAACAAACCACACTTGGTTTATTTTATAAATTGATCCAAAAACTTGGTTCTCCCCCTTTGTTGTGGCCGGCCAAGCAAAGAGGATGGAGGCCCACTTTGGCCGGCCCATCCAAGCCACGCCCCAATGAATTAAACTTATTTAATTCATCTACTAAGTCTTCAAAAGACTTAGCCATTTTTCGCTTCCGATGCGTCTCTGAAAAATTCAGATTCGACTTATCATTTGACTCAACCAAACCTAATCTCTCTTGATTGGAAAATCCAATTTTCAACTCATTTTAAATCCCTCGGATTACTCGTAGTGCGTGTGACTAAATAGGCTTTCGATTTATGTTGGCCGTCTATAATTAATCAATTATAGAACGATTATGAATGACACCTAGTAGTACATCATGATCCCCAATTAATCGAAAGATCAACGGTTGACCTCAGAAACAATTCTGAAACCCTTCAGCAGCTATAATTAATCGTGTCCCATTCCCTTCACCATCTTATACCCACTTGGTTCAGGACATGGTCTATGTGTGTTAGTCCCCACTAGGCTGACTACGTCACACCTAGCCCAAGTAACGTTTTCTCGTCCTACGGATTCTAATTACTCTCATGTATTTAAGAGATTCATACTCTTAACATGTCAAAACAGAGGCTTCGAGTAACAATTCGACTATAGGCCTCGGGTATACATCTCCTCGCAAGGAGTGGTGAATCCTTTGTAGGCTGTTCAAACATCATCGGGCACTTCGGCTTATACCCAATCATCCTGGGTCCACATATCCTTGGAGATGCTTGCTTAAGATGTCAAAGTATAAGTCTCCATGACCAAGATGACTTGAACACCGCAAGTCAAAGGAACATCGCACTTAAGCTGTAGTAAGAACTTCACTGACATATCTATATGTAGACTACCATATGAAGTTTTACAGCCAGTCACTTCAATGAACTAGTTCCCTTAACTAGCATTCATGTTTATCTCCGGACATCTCAATGTCACCAGCCAGTGAGAATTAGCTGATTAGAGAATAACCCATGCTAGTCTCAACAGAATTGATAGTGTCCGTATTTATCAATTTATCGATTAGGGACAATTTCAATACTTCACAATTGCACATGTAGAGATAATCACTAGTTGTGAATTCATCACAAATTCTCTTATGCTGTGAATTGTATTGCGGACATTCAGTAAATGAGTTTAAGATCTCAATCAAATATACAAACATGTATACTCAAATAGTGAATATTCTTTTATTAAAATAAATGATTACAATCATAAGGCGATTGTCTTAGGACACTTCTCTCATATCACTAACAAGATCGCGGATGATCTGTTGGATCGAGAAATGCGAGAGAGGGGGGGGGTGAATGTCGCAATTCGTTCGGATTTAAAAGAGCGGGTGCGCAGCGGAAATAAAAGAGAGTAAAACAACGCAAACACAGCAGGTTTACTTGGTTCGGAGCCTGGGTCGACTCCTACTCCAAGGCCCACGGTCGTTGACCGTTTTCTGCGGGCAATTCTATAAGTTCGCAAAGTTTACAAATAGATTTTACAATAAAGCAGAATAGTAAACTTTAAATACAACTCTTGTTACCGACGTCCGGTGAAGATTGAAGTTCTGGAGCAGCGGGACGTCGTCGGCTTGAGTTGGCAGCTTTCTGGAGTGTGTCGTGGAAGCAGAAGAGCGTAGAATTGTCGAAGCAAATCGTTTTTCTTTGAAGAGGGTCGAGGCCCTCTTTATATAGGGCAGGGGGCGCCCGACATGCTCGGGGCGCCCTCCACGTGGCTTCTGATCCGGCGAGGCCTCGGTCGTGACTGATCGCTTCGACTTCGGGATCACAGTTGACTGGGGCGCCCGATGCGGGCGGGGTGCCCGGGTTGACCGGTCAAAGCTTTATCACCGAGGCTTCGCGAGGGTGAGCTGCAGCCGCCTTCAGTGGGGTGGCACAGTGGGCGCCCGAGACACGCGGGGCGCCCGATCTGCGCGGTGCCCGATTTGCGCGGCGCCCGCGACAAGAGGGGCGCCCGACATGCGCTGGGCGCCCTCCCAACGCGCTGCTGTCGGAGGTTTACTTCTCTGCTGACTTTGGGTTGACTCTGGGGCGCCCGACACATCCGGGGCGCCCTGCTCAGCTGCGGCCTCACTCCTTTGAGGCTCTCTGAGCTGCAGAAACACAGTCCTTCGGTCCTGCATCCAGGGTTAGTCCAAAATAGCAAATACTAAGTTGATTTTTCACAGCCTTAGCTGTCTTGGTTCTGACTTTGGGTCTCCAAAATGGAGCCCTAGGTCGAACCGACGCCTAATGTTCCCTCGAGGGGAACGCGTCCTCACCTACTCCTCTCGGGAGAGTTTTACCTGGTGCCAACCGGATCCTCCAGTTGGACTTTTGCCCAGCAGTCCTTCGCCAGGTCTTGAGTTACCAAGCTGCCCTTCGCTTGGTGCCTAGCAGCCCTTCGCTAGGTCTTTTCTTCTGGCAGTCCTTCGCCAGTGCCTAGCAATCCTTCGCTAGGGCTTTGTCCATTCTGGCAGTCCTTCGCCAGTGCCTAGCATTCCTTCGCTAGGGCTTTTCCATTCTGGCAGTCCTTCGCCAGTGCCTAGCATTCCTTCACTAGGGCTTTTCCTGTACACTCAAGAAACTCGTTAGACAACCATTAACCCTTAACTTTTGAACCTTTTTGCCAATATCAAAACACAGGTTTGACTTGGGTGCATACTGCACCAACATGATCCACATCACTCGAGGACTAGCTGGGTATATCAGACTCCGGCTTGCCGGATTTAGTACTGCATCCTACCGTGAGGCTTTGGAGAAAACCCTTCTGATTGAGATGGCACAGCAGGAGGTGAACGGGGAGAAGAAGAAGGGAATAGAGTCAGCTCAGGGTTCATCTCAGACTCAGCCATAACAGACCTCGAGACAGAAGCGTGGCGGTCAGGGACAGTCAGCTCAGAGCACTTCTAGGGCATCTGGCAGGCCTCAGAAGTCTGGCCGTTACTCAGGCGGTTCATCTCGGTCTTCTCAGCAGCACCAGAAGAAGAAGCCAGCCGGGCAATACCAGTGTACCAAGTGCGGATCCAGAGGGCATTCGAGGTCAGAGTGTCTTGTGGGACATGCAGTGTGTTTCTACTGCATGCTCCCAGGGCATATGAGTCGAGACTGTGTGATGAAGGCACAGCACGAGGGGACTGGAGGCACGGGCCAGAGTGGGCATACCGCACAGAGTGGCCATACCGCATTGACAGGACCTCAGCGAGGAGGGCGGAGGACTCAACATTCTTTCCGTCCGCCCCAGGTAGCCACTCCAGCTGTGGTTTATTGTATCTCGGGATATGAGTACGTCGGTACCCCAGCGGCATCTCAGAGTTCTGTTTCAGTACCCCACCCCCGCAAAAGTACATGCCACCGCCTCAGCCCTACCCGATTTATCAGACTACACCGTATCAGCCTCAGTCTGTGGTTGGAGCACTTGTACCCCCGCCTCTGCCACCACCGCAGCCACAGCAGTATCCTCCTCTACCTCCACTGCCAGAGTCTGGACGAGTTTTCACGGTTACACGAGAGGAGGCTGAGAGGGCTGACGGATCAGTATTTCACAGTATTATCTCTTTATATTCAGTACCTGCAGATTTATTAGTAGATACTGGTAGCTCGTACTTTTTCATTTCACGGATATTCTTGGCTAGGATTGGTAGGATACCTTCTGCTAGGATTCGTCACCTATCGGTATCTTTACCATCGGGTGAGTTATTAGCGGTCACTCAGGAGGTCAGAGCCTGCCCACTGGACTTCGGTAGCATGATTCTCACCGTGGACCTGCTGGTGTTGGAGATGGTTGATTTTGATATCATCCTCGGTATGGACTGGCTTACCGCATACCATTCCACCGTGGATTACCGGACGAGGGTGGTCACTTTTCGGCCTTCGGACTAACCCTCGTGGGATTTCACCGGCATCCGAGATGACGACATATCGGTTATTTCTACGCTCTAGGCACAGAGATTGTTATCACTGGGCTGTCAGTGTTATCTGTTATCGATGATTAGCGTGGATGACAGCAGTAGTTCCTCTCTTCCAGATATTCGAGTTGTTCGGGAGTTCCTAAATGTCTTTCTAGAGGAGCTACTGGGTCTTCCTCCTAGGAGACAGATAGAGTTTACTATAGAGCTGATTCCGGGGACTGCGCCGGCATCTAAGGCTCCTTATCGCATGGCACCGAAAGAGTTGGACGAGCTGAAGGTCCAACTCCAGGAGTTATTGGACCGAGGGTTCATCTGACTGAGCGTATCTCCATGGGGTTCACCAGTTCTATTTGTCAAGAAGAAGGACGGTTCTTTGAGGTTATGCATTGACTACAGACAGTTGAATGTAGTAATCATCAAGAACAAGTACCCATTGCCACGGATAGAGGATTTGTTTGATCAGCTCAGAGACACTTCAGTGTATTCTAAAATTGATCTGCGGTCCGGATATCATCTGCTAAGAGTTAGAGACTCAGATGTTCAGAAGACAGCGTTCCGCACAAGTTATGGGCACTATAAGTTCTTGGTAATGCCATTTGGGCTTACCAGTGCTCCAATGGTATATTGATGCAGTCTGGCCCTGATTGTTGTTTTGGTGTTGACACCGATTTTAGTTTAGGTGGATGATTATTGATTATGATTAAGTCCTGATCGGGGATCAGGCATGGTATGGAAAATCCTAGTCTGGAGGGCTAGGTGTTGGAAAATCCTAACCTGGAGGGTTAGGTGTTGAAAATTCTAGTCTGGAGGGCTAGGTGTTGGAAAATCATAACCTGGAGGGTTAGGTGTGAAAAATCCTAGCTTGGAGGGCTAGGTATTGGAAAAGTCCTAATTCGGAAGGGGTGGGTGAAAAGTCCTAGCTTGGAGGGCTAGGTGAAAAGTCCTAACTTGGAGGGTTAGGTGCAAATTCCCATCCTGGAGGATTAGGTGAAAAAGTCCTGGCTTGGAGGGTTAGGTGCCTAGCTTGGAGGGCTAGGTTGGATGATGTTCTAACTCGGAAGGGTTGGGTGAAAAGTCCTAGCTTGGAGGGCTAGGTGAAAAGTCCTAACTTGGAGGGTTAGGTGCAAATTCCCAACTTGGAGGGTTGGATGGAAAAATCCTTAGCTTGGAGGGCTAAGGTGGATGAATTCCTAGCTTGGAGGGCTAGGTTTGAGTCCCTGGATCGGTCTGGTGACCGATCAGGGACATTGGCACGCTGCTCCTTCGTGGATCGGTCTGGTGACCGATCCAGCGATGTCTGATCGGACTGGTGACCGATCAGGGAGCACACAGTGAGGTTGGGAACCTACTGTGGGGCTCCTGATCGGACCGGTGACCGATCAGGGAGCAGGCTGCTTCCTCTCTGCCTTGCTCCTGATCGGTCTGGTGATCGATCAGGGAGCGGACGGTGAGTGAGTTCCCTTGCTGATCAAAGTCCTGGATCGGTCCGGTGACCGATCAGGGACTTTGGATCTGATTAAAAAATCACTGTTCATCTGTCCTGATCGGTCTGGGTGACCAATCAGGCTTCACTTTGATCGGTCTGGTGACCGATCAGGCTTCACTCTGATCGGTCGGGTGACCGATCAGGCTTCACTCTGATCGGTCGGGTGACCGATCAGGCGTGTATAGCCGCAAGAGCTGGGAATCCCAGCGAAGCAGTGGATCGGTCTGGTGACCGACCCACACACCCTGGATCGGTCCGGTGACCGATCACTTTAATTCAAATTGCGCTGTCAGACGCTCTGATCGCGTCTTACCATATCCGATTTGCTGCCACTTACATCTGATATTTGATTTACTGTGTGATACGCTGCTCTAACACCCTGATTAAGCTGCAGGTGACAGGGGAGGATTCAAACACTCAAGGAGAGATCAATGGAGGCTTTCCTTGGAACAGGTTTGTCCGATTCTCCATTTAAGGTTGCAACGGCCGAGCTGCAGACTGGAGCCGAGACTGGGGCTTGGCTGAGGGGATCTCAGAAAGACCAGAGAGGGCTCAGTTGTAGCTGGCGTTGGCATCGTGGTAGTTGGAGGCTACGGACGATGTTGTCACCTGGTGCTGTGTGGAGAATCAAAAGCGCGGAAGCTAGATTCGTGGAAGTAGAGAGTTGGTAATACTGTCTTCTTGCTGCGCCTTGAGTTCTCCACAACAAGCTTGCTGCTTTCTTGAAGTTTCATCACCTTGAGCAAGCTACTGATCGAGAAGCAATCATCCATTACTTGAGTGCTTGAAGGAGAGAACAAGGAGTTGGGAGTCCGACAGTGGGAAGACACGAAGAAGGGTTCTTGCGTGAGATCGTCACTGGGTGGAGCTCAGGGAAGCTTGCTGTGTTCTTGTCCTTGCTGAGTGCTTGAGTAAGATCTTTCTTGTAGTTTCATGGGGCTTAAACATTTATCTGTGATTGAAACGCTGTGGAGATGTTTCTCCACCGAGAAGGAGGTTGCTTTATATCCGGTGCTAACCGGGGCTTGATCTGCCGACGATCAAGGGATCGCCCACCTTAAGGGCACGCCAAGGAGTAGGGGCAAGTTATCCCCGAACCTTGTAAACCCTCATTGTTAGCGATCTTGCTAGTTGTGGTCGTTTGTTCTTGGTTTCTGTTTTGGTTTTCTGCACTGCTTTGTTGTTTTATTTCTTCCGCTGTGTTACTGATAAGATTAAGTGCAGAATCTTGATAAGTGCCAAAGATAAAAGAGATTGGCTATATTCACCCCCCCTCTCTAGCCATCCGTTTCCAACAAGTGGTATCAGAGCTTGGGGCTCTGTTTACGGCTTAACATCCAAGAGTTATTGATAGATTCCATTTTATTGATCATTTGAGTTGCTTAAATCCCTGTTTGATCTATGTTTTTATTGCCAAAATTGTGAAATTGCCTAGGTTTTAGAATTTATTCATATTTTGGACTTAAATGCAAAAGTACACATATTTGAGTTAATTGGCCACTAAATTCTTGATTTATTTTTGTAGGCATGAAAGGTTCCTGGACCTAGAGCATATTGGGTCAAACCCGAGTCGGAAGTGACCCGGATCAGATTATCAAGATTACGATTAAATCTGGGCCGTTCGATTCAAAAGCGGCTAGATCTGAGCCATCCGGGATGATCTGAAGCGATCCGAGCTAGGGCTAGGGTTGATTAAGCACCCTGATCAAGATCTGAAGATTTCATCCCAATCAGAGCAAGATCAACCGTTGGATCAAGCTTGGAGGGCTATAGATCATCCATTCAAAGATTAGCGTGATCTGGACCATCCGTTGAAAATCTGGAGGATCCGAGCTACCACGAGGCAGATCCTGACCCCAGATCATCATCATCAAAGTTTGGCTTAAATCAGACCAAGATCAGCCGTTGGATTGAAGCAAATCGATCTGAGCCGTCCATTGGTTAATACTTAAGGAAATTTTCCACAGCCGAAACCTTTGTCGCGTCTTCGCTGCTTCCGCTGTTCTTCCTTAGTTCTTGATGTTCTTAGCTTTTTCTTCATCCAAGAAGGCGTGACCACCTTGTTTCCAACCGAGATTCATCATCTGAATCTTTAGAAGACAGCATCAATCGAGATTGCAGCTCAAATTTCATCCGGACAGAGCTTGTTGAGGGTTTCGCAATCTCTGTGGTCCGAGCACTACGATCTTCGCCACAGTCCATTTCTGATGATCTGAGGCATTTGTAGGGGTTCTCAAGTGACCTCAGGTTGTTCCCAAATCACCATCGCAGCTCCACAAACGAAGATCGAAGCATTTGGATTGGAATTCTCCCAGCTGAAGCAGTTTGAGCAGAATCGATGGTTGAAGCTGTTTTTCCACTGGTTTGCCGAGCCTAGGGGTTCGAAGCCGGCTCTTGATTGACAACCAAGAAGATCCTGAGCTCGGGAAGAATCGAGGAGTAGTTTAGAGCATAAATTTTCATTGTTTAGTTACAGTTTTAAATTCTGCCGCATCTGCTCTGTTTTTCATTCCCTTATCAGTTACTGTTATTCAGATTTCTAAGTTCTTAGCTGTAAGTTAGATTTAATTCCGCAAGTAGAGTAATATAGGACATTGTTTGGTGAATTCATAGATCAAATTTCAGCTCATTCCTTAGTTAAATTGCTGCGTGCCAATTCCAAGTGTTGCGTGCCAAGTTCAATTCGGTTTTTGTTTTCTTTCTTTTGGTTTCTGAATTGTTTTAGATTTCTTAGTTTCCTAGTAGTAATTTCTTGCTTTAGGAGTAGATAGATAGGGTGTTTGGCTTAAAATAGCATTTGCTTTAGGTTTTGTGCATCAATTTCAATTTTTGCGTGCCGTCTCAAGTCTGAAAAAAATCAATTCTGTTACTCTATTTCTGAAATTCTGCTTCTCAAACTCTGATTTCAGTTTAAATTCCTCACCTGAGTGTTGCTTAGTTGTTTCTTTAATACCTTTGTTTCCTAATTGAACCAACAGCTTGACAAGTGGAGCCGAAACATGCTGATTTTGTGAAATTGGAGTTAGTTTGGTACAAGGAGACATCCTTTTGCGTGCCAACTGAATTGTACTTCCTGAAATCTGAATTCAATTTCGTTTTGTGGCATATGTGTGTGTCTGAATTTGACAAACTTGCACTTACTCGTATTTGAATCTCGAATGCAGTGGTTGAGTTCCAAATTCTTTAGCTAGTTGAATGGCCATTGCTTGGTTGAGCTCCAATTTTGCATGATACATTTTTGTCTTAGCTTATTGATTTCCGAAAACTATATATCTGTTTTTTACTTCAGTGTTTAGCATTCCCCTTTGTGTTTGAAACCAGAAAACAGTTATCCAAAAAAACTTTGTAAGTGTCTTGATTAGTTTTTCCCTTAGTTGAGCTTTTTAGTTCCAATTTTCTTGTTTAGTTTGTGAAATCAAGGGTTCTATTTTTCCATTGCAATTTCAGTTTCAATTACAAACCAAAATCCATTTATTTGTTTGAAACCCACAAACGACACATAATTACAAGTTTGAATCAAGCACGACAACTATCCCTGAGGAAAATACGACCTGTGGCCCCTATATTACATTTCCATATTTTTGATTGTAAAATGGGTTTCCAGTTATTCATTCATATTTAAATTTGATGAGCCCATACATTTCGTGACAAATTAATCTAGTAATTTTGGGCCTGTCAAATTTTTGGCGCCGTTGCCGGGGAACTGTTAGTTGACTTGTTTGATTTTAGCTTGTACACTTATTGCATATCATTCTTGATTTATTTTTGTGCTTATTGTCATATCTTTGGAGTTGATTTTATCTGTTTACTTGTTTATCTACTTTTACTGCGATTTGTTCTGTTTTTTATGACCAGGTCTCTAGGTGCTGAATTAGAAGATTTCGATCCTGAGATTGAGAGGACTTTCAGAGTCAGGAGGAGCCAGGCTATTCTTTCTGAGACTGCAGATATCCCTCCACTTCAGACTATCAGCACTCACTCAGGCATTGACATGGCAGACCACCAGAGAACCATGAAGGAGCTCGCAGCACCTGACGCTGCATTTCAGTACTCCAGCATAGCATATCCAGAGCTAGGGGGGAGTTTTGAGCTCAAATCGGGACTCATAAATTTGCTGCCAAAGTTTCAGGGTTTATCTGGGGAGGATCCAAACAGACACTTGCACGAGTTCCATGTGGTGTGCTCTACTATGAAGCCTCAGGGCGTTTCTGAAGAAGACATTAAATTGAGAGCATTTCCTTTTACTTTGACTGGGGCTGCTAAGGATTGGTTGTATTATTTGCCCACTGGACATGTGGCTAGTTGGATTGAAATGAAGAGAGCATTTTTAGAGAAATTTTTTCCAGCATCAAGGACCGCCATTATCAGAAAAAGTATTTGTGGCATTCAACAAGTGGTTGGAGAGTCCCTTTATGATTACTGGGAGAGGTTCAAGAAGTTATGCTCTAGCTGTCCTCAACATCAAATTAGTGAGCAACTTCTTGTGCAATACTTTTATGAAGGTTTATTACCTATGGATAGGAGCATGATTGATGCAGCGGCAGGGGGAGCCTTAGTAAATAAAACTCCGGAGCAAGCTAGAGTACTCATTTCTAACATGGCGGAGAATACTCAACAATTTGGGAGTAGAGCACTCACTACAAGAGGGGTTCATGAAGCTCAAGTGTCGCCTAGTGAACAAAAAGAAAGCAAAAGCTCTTTGTTGGAGAACAAATTGACGGAGTTGGCATCTTTAGTGACGCAAATGGCAGCGAACAATGTGAACCAAGCCTCAAATTCAACAACAACTTCATTTCCAAATCAAGTCACAAGAGTATGTAGCATTTGTTCAAGCCAAGAACATTATTCAGACCATTGTCCAAATCTCCAACAAGATGAATCGGTTGCGGCCTTGGCTAGAGCTCCATTCCAACGAAGAAATGACCCCTACTCATCTACCTACAATCCGGGTTGGAGGGACCACCCAAATTTGAAGTATGGTAACTCTTTTTACCAACAACCGCCTTCAAATCATCAAATTCAGCCCGCATTTCAGAGTGCACAGCAACCACAGCAACCTACACAAAATTTTCAGCAGTCATCTCAACCATTACAGCATCAATTTCAGCCTTCCCAGAATTTCCAGGACACATTCCAGCAACAATACCAACCTGTGCAACAATTCCAGCAGCCTTTCAGCCATTACCAGCCGCCAAATCAACCTCCACACCAATTTCAACAATTTCAGCAACCTACACATCAATTTCCTGCACAAAATCAGAACTTCCAGCAGGGTTTTCAACCTTTCCAGAATCAATTCCAGCACTCGCAGCAGGGTTATCAGAACTTCCAGCAGCCATTTCAGACATTTCAGAATCAAGATCAGCAAAATCAGCCTCAAATGCAGAATTTCCAGCAAGGTTTTCACCATTTTCAGCAGCCCTCATCCACCTATTCAGCGCCACACAAGTCATATGCAAGCTATGGGAGTTCTAGTGGTTCAAATTCGCAGCAACAACAACAAAAGATAGAGGAGCTAACGCAACAATTGCTACAACAACAACAACACCAACAAAGGACGGATACCACTTTGCAAAACCTTGAGAGAACTATTGGACAAATAGCAAGTGGGATAAACCAAATGCAAGCTCAAGGGTCAAGTCAATTACCATCACAAACAACTCCAAATCCTAAGGGAAATGTGAGCGCAATAACTCTTAGAAGTGGGAAGGTTACAACGTCTCCGAAGAGTCCAAGAGCAGAATTTTCAGGAGACTGGACAGCTTCTCAAATTCCGGCCCAAAACAGCAATGATATGAGTTCAAATTTGGCTGATTCCACCCCTAGCACGTTCCCAACTCGATCCTCAAGCAACCCTCCAAATTTGGTGGCAAACGGAGAAGAAATCGATGCCGAGACGCATGGGACAGCAGCTGCTACGCAGGGGACAGAGCAGCAGAATTCAGCAGCTCAATTTTCGGCCAAAGAGAATGATGTTAGGGTTCCTCTACCCTTTCCACAGCAGAGAATACATGCCAAAAAGCAAGTGGAAGAAGAGAAGGCCAAAGAATTTCAAGAACTTGAGAATCTTTTTAGCAAGGTGCAGGTGAATGTGCCATTGCTTACCATGATCAAGCAAATTCCTAAATACGCTAAGTTTCTCAAAGATTTGTGCATTCACAAGAAGAGGTTGAAGGGGAATGAGTTAGTTAACATGGGCAAGAATGTTTCAGCATTATTTCAGCAAATTCCTCAGAAATGCGAAGACCCAGGAGTTTTTACTGTACCTTGTGAGATTGGAAGCAGTTTATTTCAGGATGCTATGTTAGATTTGGGTGCTTCCATCAATGTGATGCCTAGGTCAGTTTTTCAGATGTTGGGCATAGGCCCTTTGCAGCCTACAGGAGTAGTGATTCAGCTGGCTGACAGACGCCAGACTCACCCAGCCGGAATGATTGAGGACGTGCTTGTTAAGGTGAAAGAGTTGATCTTCCCAGCTGATTTTTACATATTGGACATGGAGGGAGATTTCCTTGCACACCGTTCTCCACTTATTTTAGGCAGGCCCTTTCTGAAGACGGCCAGAACGAAGATTGATGTATATGCCGGGACACTTTCTATGGAGATTGGAGACACGATTGTACAATTTAGCCTTTTTGATACCATGAAGCATCCAAGAGAGGACCACTCTATCATGAGCATGAACATTCTAGAGGAGCTGGCGCAGACTGAGTTGGAGGCTGAGGGATTTCTAGATGATTTTTCTGAAGAAGCTATTGATTCAGAGGAGGCTAAGAGAGTACTGACTGCTGACACTGAGGATTTTTCAGAAGACATTTCAGACACACTTCCAGCTGGTGACATTTTTCTAGGTGTAGGGGATTGCACAGAGCCCCAAGGATCACCTATTTTTACTGATATTCAGAGTGTAGGGGATTGCACTAAGCCCCAGGGACCACTTATTTCTACTGAAGAGGACCAAAGTGAATTGAAGCCATTACCAGGTCACTTGAAGTATGCGTACCTAGGAGAGGAGCAGACTTTTCCTGTTATTATTGCACAGCATTTGGAGTCAGAACAAGAAGAAAAATTATTGCAAGTCCTGAGGCACTACAAAAAGGCAATTGGGTGGACACTATCAGACATACCAGGTATCAGCCCAGCTATCTGCATGCACAGGATCTTTTTAGAGGAAAATGTCAAACCTGTGAGGCAACCACAAAGGAGGCTCAACCCACTTATATTGGATGTTGTAAAGAAAGAGGTGACTAGACTTCTACAGGCAGGGATCATTTACCCTATTTCTGACAGTCAGTGGGTTAGCCCTATTCATGTAGTGCCTAAGAAATCTGGAGTGACCGTGGTGGTGGATGAAAGTAATGAATTAGTACCCACCAGAGTCAAGAATTCCTGGAGAGTCTGCATTGATTACAGGAAGCTCAACAAGGTCACAAGGAAAGATCACTTCCCTCTACCATTCATTGATCAGATGCTTGAGAGATTGGCAGGGAAGTCACACTACTGTTTCTTAGACGGATTTTCAGGCTATTTTTAGATTTGCATAGATCCAAAGGACCAGGAGAAGACCACCTTCACTTGCCCCTTTGGCACATTTGCCTATAGACGTATGCCCTTCGGACTCTGCAACGCACCCGGTACCTTTCAGAGATGCATGGTGAGTATATTCGGTGAGTTGCTAGAGGACTGTATGGAGGTATTTATGGATGATTTTTCAGTTTATGGCACGTCTTTTGATTCATGTCTGAATAACTTGTCTAGGGTTTTACATCGTTGCATTGAAACTAACCTTGTTTTGAATTTTGAAAAATGCCACTTTATGGTAGAGCATGGGATAGTTCTTGGACACATAGTCTCTCAGAAAGGTATTGAGGTAGATCCTGCTAAAATCAGTGTTATTTCTTCTTTATCTTACCCCGTATGCGTACGGGATATTCGAGCTTTTCTTGGACATGCAGGATTTTACCGCAGATTTATTAGAGACTTTAGCTTGATTGCTCGGCCCTTGACACGACTTCTGCAGAAAGATGTTGAGTTCCATTTTGATGAAAAATGCAAGGAAGCTTTTCATAGGCTCAGGGAGGCTCTTACCTCAGCTCCTATTATTACATCACCTGACTGGTCTTTACCTTTTGAATTAATGTGTGATGCTTCTAATTTTGCAGTGGGAGCTGTATTAGCACAGAGGGTAGATGGAGCACCACATGTCATTTCCTATGCCTCCAAAACCCTAGATGCCGCCCAAGCCAATTACACCACGACTGAAAAGGAGCTTCTTTCCATAGTTTTTGCTTTAGATAGATTCAGATCATATTTATTGTGTTCTCATGTTGTTGTGTTTTCTGATCATGCAGCATTGAAGTACCTCCTGAAGAAACCAGATGCGAAGCCAAGGCTTATTAGATGGATGCTACTACTACAGGAGTTTGACTTGGAGATACGAGACAGGAGTGGCAAGGAAAATTTAGTAGCGGACCATTTGAGCAGATTGGAGGGAGATGGAGATCCCACGGCCATAGATGATGATTTCAGAGATGAGCAGCTTTTACAGATGCATGGTGAGTCACCTTGGTATGCAGACTTAGTGAATTTTCTTGCAGCTCATGTTTTTCCTACACACTTTTCGAAAGCTCAAAGGGATAAGTTTAAAAGTGATGCAAAATATTATGTGTGGGATGATCCTTACTTGTGGAAATTTTGTAGTGATCAAATCATTAGGAGATGTGTACCAAATCATGAGTTTCATTCTGTACTCACTTTTTGCCATTCTTCAGCATGTGGTGGGCATTTTGGACCACAAAGGACTGCTAGAAAAATTTTAGAATATGGATTGTACTGGCCCACTCTGTTTAGAGATTCATATAGGTTTTGTAAATGTTGTGATAGATGTCAAAGAACAGGAAACATAAGTGCTAGAAATGAAATGCCTCAACAAACTATTTTATATTGTGAGATATTTGATGTGTGGGGTATAGATTTTATGGGACCATTTCCTGCTTCTTTTGGATTCTTGTATATTCTTTTAGCTGTTGATTATGTTTCAAAATGGGTGGAGGCCATTGCCACCAGGACTGATGATTCATCTGTTGTTGTGAGTTTTGTCAGGTCACACATTTTTTGCAGGTTTGGAATACCAAGAGCAATCATAAGTGACCAAGGATCCCATTTTTGCAATAAGCACATGAAGGCTCTTCTTAATAAGTACGGGGTTGTACATAAGGTTTCTACTGCTTATCACCCCCAAACAAATGGACAAGCCGAGGTGTCGAATAGAGAAGTCAAATCCATTTTGGAAAAGACCGTGGGACCGAATAGGAAGGATTGGAGCAAAAGGCTTGAAGAGGCATTATGGGCATATCGCACCGCTTACAAGACACCCATTGGAATGTCACCTTATAGACTTGTGTATGGGAAATCATGCCACTTACCTGTAGAGATTGAGCATAAGGCGTATTGGGTAGTTAAAGCTTGCAATTTTGATGCTACAAAGGTGGGAGAAGAAAGGAAGTTGCATCTTCAAGAACTTGAAGAAATCCGGTTGGAAGCATTTGAGAATTCAAGGATTTACAAGGAGAAAACTAAGAAATTTCATGACAAGCACATTGTGAGCAAAGAATTTCAAATTGGTGACAAAGTGCTATTATACAAGTCAAGACTCAAATTGATCAAAGGTAAGTTGAGGTCAAGATGGGAGGGTCCATTTTTTGTGACTAATGTTTTTCCTTATGGAGTGGTAGAGATTCAAGAGGAGGCCACGAGTCAAGTGCACAAAGTAAATGGCCACCGGCTCAAGAAATTCCATGAAGAGGTCAAGGAGCTAGAGGTGGATGGAGTGGACTATATTGATGCCATATACCCAACTTAAAAGGGGAGTTCACTAAACTTTACACTCATTTTTCTTTGTATATACCATTTCCTTACTTTTTGCAAGAATAACTTCAAATTTGCATACGCAATTGATTTTCTCAAGTAGGGACTTTAAAGTGTGAATAAAATTCTTCATTGCAAATACCATATCTTTTCTCTTAGCGCATTTTCATGGGTCTAGAAATAAATTCTTTCTCTTTTTGAAGTAGGTAGTTAACAATAAATGCTTAAAATACATTACATGAATAAAATCATTGTAATTACCATGTATTTCATTTTAGCACTTTTTATTGCATGATTAGAAATAAATGTATCCCTTAGGTTATCTCAATAGCATTTTAGAGTCTTTTGGAAAATAAATTAAATTTGGTTGTCAAAACTTAGGATTTAAGCTCATGGATGAAATCTTGAATATTTGAGTACTACTTGGCTTTGGATTTTTAATTGAGAATTTGAGATGGATTATTTTTACCTAGTGAGATTAGCCTTATTTTGTGATACACACATGTTATTGTGCTCTAGAACTTGCCTAGGTTCTTTCGAAATCATATTTCAATGGTTAGATCACATCTATAGAGACTAATCACTTTGTTTACCTTTCCACATCAACTTTGGCAAAAATCATATTTATCCTATTTGTCTTTCCTTATCCCTAATTCTAACCCCAATTTTTCTATGGATTTGTTTGCTTGGGATGTTTTCATGATGCTATTTTGCCCGAGACGGACAAAGATTTAAGTGTGGGGGAGTGATTGGTGATTTGGGAGCAAATTTTTATCAAGGATGTATCTCAACTCGAAAAAAAAAAAAATTTTGTGCCAAGTGAGTGATGTTTGGTGCCAAAAATGAGCAAGAGAGGTGGGAGCCATTGGAGACTTAGATTCTTTACTACATCTTGAAGATCAAAGTGGCATGCAATGAAAAGGAAAATTTGCAATGCAAGAAAAAGAAAGAAAAATGAAGCAAATGAAGCTCACGGCAGTGACTTGGAGCAAGGTCTGAACAAGGCTATAAAGAAGTTGAAAGGAGTGCTGGAATTGAGTTGCTGAGTGCTGATTTGAAGTGTTGAATCTGAGCTGCCGAGTGCTGGAGCTGTACCATCTGAAAACAATCTGAATTTCAGCAGTAACAATCCGAAAATGTAACTATGGGCAGAAAAGAAGAGCTGCAGCTTGGAGATACTGAATAATGCAAGAAAAATCTACACTGGAATCTGTTCTTGGAGGGCTGTAAAATCGGAATTGAAGTAGCTAAAATCTGTGCAAGAAATTTTTGTGCCAAAACAGAAATGGCAGTGAGACAATTTTTGTACCAAATTGAACTGAATTGGTTTGTTTAGGCTATATTAGTGGAACTCAACCACTGCTGATCAGAAGGAAATGGAGGTTAAGAGTTTAAATCCGAAAAAAAAAAATCTGAATTGAAAGGCTGAGTGCAAGAAGCTGAGAAGAAGCTGTATAAAAATCTGAAGCTGAAATTTCTAAACTGCAGTGCATTTGTGGCTACCTAGTGCTAAATTTGAGTGGCAATTCTTTTAAAGCTCACGGTAAGGGCTGAGTGAAGCTGATATCTGATAGGAATTTGAGCACATAAGGTCTGAAATCAGCTATTCAGAATTAGAAAGAAGCTGAGAAAGATGATCCATTTGATGCTACTGCTGTAAAGAAATCAAATAAAGCTGAGCCGAATCTGATAGCACGCAAAGGAGGAAAAACAGCAATTGTTGCTGCCGAGTGCTCCATCTGGGAGTTACTGAGTGATACAAATTTAAGTGTGAATGCAAACTGAATTACTCAGAATTTTTCAGAAGGTTGCATTTCCATTAAAACAGTCCCAGCACAAGTGTGTATCAACTTGAGCTAAAGTGGATTCTCTAGGAGCTGTAAATTGGGGAACAAAGATAGGATTGTATCAAAGATTGATGGGCACATTCACTTCTGATCAGAATTGAAAGAAATGTGGCTGATTGGATTTATTTGGATCAAAACAGGGAAGAAACAGAAGTTTGCAGTGAAGTGCATGTGGCTAAATTCATCCACTACTAGTGAATGTAAGTGCTGGTAATTTAGAGATCTTGGAGCATTGCATCCGGCACAAGTGGATGAAGTCGACAGTCTACAAATAGAATAGAGAAAAGAGCTGAAACACATTCAGTTAAAGAAAAAAATTCCAGATCAAAAATAGAGAAATCAGTGAATGTTATAAAGCAGTTTTGTATCAAATCTCAATTGAATCCATGCTTTCTACTCAACAATGCCTTGCTGCCTTCAAACCAAACTTGCAGAATAGTTTTCAATTGAACAAAACCCCTTGTGAGCAGAATTGAAACTGCTATTAAAATTTCAGAAACATACTTGAAGGCAGATTCAAAAACAAGAAGTGGCAAGTCCTTGGAAGCTCACGGCATTAGTGATGGATTGGAGCCAATTTCTGAACAAGGATTTGGGAAGCATGAGCACCACAAGATTGAGCAAAACGTGACCAAACCAGGAAGAAAGGTGGATGCTAGGAATCCTGATCAGAGCAGAAAAGGAGGGGCAGTGACTGAAATTCAATGTGCTGATTTGAATTTGGAATGAATTTTCATCAAGGATTTCACTGCTATTTGATTGCAAGTACTATGTGATGCCAATTGTGTGGGAAATCAGAGTCTTGATTCTGAAAATGAATTGACATGAAGCTTGTGAGTGAACCAAAAGCTGAGAAGAAATTCTGAAACTGCCTAAATCTGCCCTGCATGGCATTATGAGCTGAGAGTAATCTGAATTTTGAGTTTTTGAAACTATGAATCAAGATATTAAGTGTTAAATGGAGCTGAAGTTGAAGGTGCACATTCAATTTCGGATCTAGGAAAAACAAATGCAGATATGGGCAGGAAATGGAAGAATATGGCTGAAATCCAACCTTGGGGGCAGAATTTTCAAGTGAAACCATTCAAACTCTACTCTACACTATGTGATGCTAGCTGATGGTAATCGTTAGAGAAATTAGAGAATTGCAAGATCTGATGTGCTCTATTAGAAGACCTGAAAAAAAAAACAGTTTGAAAAGGGAAGAAGAGAGAAACAAGATGGGACACAAAGGAAGCTTGGCTCCATGAGATAAGTGAATGTTTTTCTCATCCAAATCTAAGCTTTGCTCCATTACAGTCTGAATTCCCTAGAGAGAAAGGAAGAAAGAAAAAAAAATCTGAGAAATGAGTGAAAGAAGCAAGGTTGGCACGCAATAGGGAAACTTGGCACAAGGAAATCAAGGAAGGATTTTTCATCCAAATCAAAGGAATCTATTCAAGTTTGACTTCACAACACCTTTGAGATCATTAGGGGACTGCATGGAGAGCAAAGAGCATCAAAAATATCCCCAAGCACTCAATTCTTCCACTTTATCTATTTTTCCATTTTTCTTGATTTTTATTCCCTTTTTCACCATACTCTATGCTTTTCATTTGTTTTTTATAGTTGTTGATCCCAATCATGATTAATGATGGAGAGTAGATAATAAGCAAGCCTATGGTAGTGCAAGAAGCATGTGTGTTTGAGTGAGCTCCACTTCCATCATCAACTTAGAACTTAGGAGAGAGCCACCAAAATTTTCATTGAAAGGCTAGTGATTTAGATTCATCTCAATGACTCATGATAGATGAAAAGGCCAAGTTGTTGATTTAAGGACAAGATAGTAATCCATAGAGCTTAGATTTATGAGAATTGGCAACCCTAGGTAATTTCTTTTCAATTGTTTCTAATTATGCTTAAGTAAATCTAGGGGATACATATTTACTGTTTTCGCGAGACGCTCAAGGCTAAGTGTGGGGGAGTTGATAGATTCCATTTTATTGATCATTTGAGTTGCTTAAATCCCTGTTTGATCTATGTTTTTATTGCCAAAATTGTGAAATTGCCTAGGTTTTAGAATTTATTCATATTTTGGACTTAAATGCAAAAGTACACATATTTGAGTTAATTGGCCACTAAATTCTTGATTTATTTTTGTAGGCATGAAAGGTTCCTGGACCTAGAGCATATTGGGTCAAACCCGAGTCGGAAGTGACCCGGATCAGATTATCAAGATTACGATTAAATCTGGGCCGTTCGATTCAAAAGCGGCTAGATCTGAGCCATCCGGGATGATCTGAAGCGATCCGAGCTAGGGCTAGGGTTGATTAAGCACCCTGATCAAGATCTGAAGATTTCATCCCAATCAGAGCAAGATCAACCGTTGGATCAAGCTTGGAGGGCTATAGATCATCCATTCAAAGATTAGCGTGATCTGGACCATCCGTTGAAAATCTGGAGGATCCGAGCTACCACGAGGCAGATCCTGACCCCAGATCATCATCATCAAAGTTTGGCTTAAATCAGACCAAGATCAGCCGTTGGATTGAAGCAAATCGATCTGAGCCGTCCATTGGTTAATACTTAAGGAAATTTTCCACAGCCGAAACCTTTGTCGCGTCTTCGCTGCTTCCGCTGTTCTTCCTTAGTTCTTGATGTTCTTAGCTTTTTCTTCATCCAAGAAGGCGTGACCACCTTGTTTCCAACCGAGATTCATCATCTGAATCTTTAGAAGACAGCATCAATCGAGATTGCAGCTCAAATTTCATCCGGACAGAGCTTGTTGAGGGTTTCGCAATCTCTGTGGTCCGAGCACTGCGATCTTCGCCACAGTCCATTTCTGATGATCTGAGGCATTTGTAGGGGTTCTCAAGTGACCTCAAGTTGTTCCCAAATCACCATCGCAGCTCCACAAACGAAGATCGAAGCATTTGGATTGGAATTCTCCCAGCTGAAGCAGTTTGAGCAGAATCGATGGTTGAAGCTGTTTTTCCACTGGTTTGCCGAGCCTAGGGGTTCGAAGCCGGCTCTTGATTGACAACCAAGAAGATCCTGAGCTCGGGAAGAATCGAGGAGTAGTTTAGAGCATAAATTTTCATTGTTTAGTTACAGTTTTAAATTCTGCCGCATCTGCTCTGTTTTTCATTCCCTTATCAGTTACTGTTATTCAGATTTCTAAGTTCTTAGCTGTAAGTTAGATTTAATTCCGCAAGTAGAGTAATATAGGACATTGTTTGGTGAATTCATAGATCAAATTTCAGCTCATTCCTTAGTTAAATTGCTGCGTGCCAATTCCAAGTGTTGCGTGCCAAGTTCAATTCGGTTTTTGTTTTCTTTCTTTTGGTTTCTGAATTGTTTTAGATTTCTTAGTTTCCTAGTAGTAATTTCTTGCATTAGGAGTAGATAGATAGGGTGTTTGGCTTAAAATAGCATTTGCTTTAGGTTTTGTGCATCAATTTCAATTTTTGCGTGCCGTCTCAAGTCTGAAAAAAATCAATTCTGTTACTCTATTTCTGAAATTCTGCTTCTCAAACTCTGATTTCAGTTTAAATTCCTCACCTGAGTGTTGCTTAGTTGTTTCTTTAATACCTTTGTTTCCTAATTGAACCAACAGCTTGACAAGTGGAGCCGAAACATGCTGATTTTGTGAAATTGGAGTTAGTTTGGTACAAGGAGACATCCTTTTGCGTGCCAACTGAATTGCACTTCCTGAAATCTGAATTCAATTTCGTTTTGTGGCATATGTGTGTGTCTGAATTTGACAAACTTGCACTTACTCGTATTTGAATCTCGAATGCAGTGGTTGAGTTCCAAATTCTTTAGCTAGTTGAATGGCCATTGCTTGGTTGAGCTCCAATTTTGCATGATACATTTTTGTCTTAGCTTATTGATTTCCGAAAACTATATATCTGTTTTTACTTCAGTGTTTAGCATTCCCCTTTGTGTTTGAAACCAGAAAACAGTTATCCAAAAAAACTTTGTAAGTGTCTTGATTAGTTTTTCCCTTAGTTGAGCTTTTTAGTTCCAATTTTCTTGTTTAGTTTGTGAAATCAAGGGTTCTATTTTTCCATTGCAATTTCAGTTTCAATTACAAACCAAAATCCATTTATTTGTTTGAAACCCACAAACGACACATAATTACAAGTTTGAATCAAGCACGACAACTATCCCTGAGGAAAATACGACCTGTGGCCCCTATATTACATTTCCATATTTTTGATTGTAAAAAGGGTTTCCAGTTATTCATTCATATTTAAATTTGATGAGCCCATACATTTCGTGACAAATTAATCTAGTAATTTTGGGCCTGTCAGTTATCAACAAGATGACTTTGAGAGATGGCTTCTCTACCACTCGACCTCCATTCTTTGACGGCGTCGACTTTCAATATTGGAGATCAAAGATGGAATACTATTTGAAGATGGATATCCACACTTGGTTCGCGGTGAAAGAGGGATTCATCCCTCCTAAGGATGACGAAGGCAAAGAACTCGAGTCTTTACGGTGGACTGCCGAACAAACGCGAAAGAGTGAAGCCGACGCGAAGGCGGTTGTCACTCTACAATGTGGCATGAACAAAGATCAACTCATCAAAGTTGGTCCTTTCACAAGTGCGAAGGACTTGTGGAACAAACTCATCGAGCTTCACGAGGGCACCCGGGACTCAAGAATTGCCAAGAGGGATTTATTCCTCAATCAACTCCAAAACCTCTCCATGAAGGAGAATGAGTCGGTAAGTGAGCTCCATAGCCGGTTCAAGGAAGTTCTCAATGGGCTTCATTCAATTGATGAAAAGGTCGAGAATCGCGACCTTGTGAGGTATGTCTTGAAAGCATTTCCAAGGAATGCTTTGTGGTCATCCATGGTGGATGCCTACAAAGTATCCAAGGATTTATCTATTGTAAAGTTAGATGACTTGTTTTGTGAGATGAAATTGCATGAAATGGCTAACAAAGGCCCCAAGGAGAAGGGGATTGCCTTAGTTGTAGGGGACCGAACCAACAAGAAGAAGAAGGAGAAGAAGAAGGAGAAGGAAGTCTCTTCATCTTCATCCTCTTCCGAATCCGAGTCCTATTCCGAAGAAGATGGCAGTGACTCATCTTCATCCGAAATGGCGAACTTCGTGCGAAGGATGATGCGAAGGGATCGACGATTCAAGAATAGAGGTAACTCTAGTGAATCCAAACTTGATAAGACTAATGTCTCTTGCTTTGAGTGTGGTAGGAAATGTAACGCCCCAAAATTTCCATTTTTAGTTCTTAAAATCCTTAGAATTATTTAGAAATGGTTTAGAAATATTCTGGATATTTTTAGGAATTTTTAGAGTATTTTTATGGAATTTTCCGAGTCCGTTTGGTATTTTTGGAAAAAGAAAAAAAAAAGAAAAAGGGAAAAAGCAAAAAAAATGGAAAAACAGCTTAAGTGCAGCCGGCGGTTCGAACCCGCGACCACACCGAAACAGCACAAGCGCCCAACCGGCTGGGCTAGGGGTATCAAGCACAGAAACGGATGGAGAGAAGGGTATTTAAGCGATAGTTAGGTTGATCCGACCCTTAAGTATAAATAGAAAATTTAAAGAGAGAAGTTGGGATTTTCTCTCAAAACCCTTTCGGCCAACACCTTGCGCCGACCCCTCTCCCTCTCCTCTCTTGTGCGCACGCCACACCAAGGCCTAGAGGGCTGGCCAAGGCTTTTCTCCAAGAGATAATCCTATATTTGGGATCCCCGCGACGAGAGGAACGCGTAGACGCGAAGAATTCGTCGAGATCTCAAGTTTCTTCCGAGCTCTAGACATTAATCTTGGTTGTAAGTCCAAGATATCAATGTAAGTACTGCTCACCTGCAGTAAGAGGCGGTTTTTCCGCGAGAATTTCCTTTAAAAGTTTTTAAAAGAGATATTTCCTTTTTGTTTGAGTTTTTGCATGTGATATTAGTTCATTATATGCTTATATATGTTGATTAATACCCTATGTGAGTTTAGGGTCCAAGAAAAGCTATGAGAAAAGAAAAGAAAAGATAAAGATAAGAAAAGAAAAGGCCAAGGCCTTAAGAAATCCCCAAAAGTCAAGACTTAGGGATTTTAGCACGCAAGGTGCTCCAGAAAATGCCAAGGCATTTACAGATAAGAAAGAAAAGTAAGAAAAGCTATTTTATTTTAAAAGGCCAGTACCCGGCGTCCAAGGGCGTCGTTAAAGAAATCCAGGTGTCCAATTCCAAGGTCTTGGCCCTGGTAGACCAAGGTCTGCTCTATTAGGATTGGTGGCTCGCTACCCCAACCTTTTAGGGAACGCGCATATCAGATGGTACTTACGTCTTCAGTGGATCCAAGTGATTATTATTTTCAAGTATATGCTTTAGCAAAGTTTTCTAAAGTTTCAGAAAGTTTTCAAAAGTAAAAGAATAGCTAAAGTTTCAAGTTGAGCCAAGAAAAGTAAATTGAGATTATTTATTGCTTGAGTATGCATGTTTTGAGCTATACATGTTCTTAGTTTTTCTTTCAAGCATATTAGTATCTCATATGATGTTCAGTTTGATCTAGAAGCATGTTTGCATATTTAGAGTTTTTGTGAGCTAGATAGTACTTACTAAGCTTTTGCTTATAGATGCGTTTCCTCTTATTGCAGATAAAGGTAAAGGCAAGCAATTCTGAAGGAAGACGACGAGGCGGTGCTAAGTAGAGTGTGTGTGGTGGCTGATTATGGAGAGATCCTTGAGACGAGACATTTTAGTTATTGAATTGCAATGTTTAAGTTTATTCAAATTTCAAATTCTTGCTTTATGGAGATTATGGAGTATTTGAGTTTTGGATAGTTTTATATGCTAAATTTCTTAGAGTAAAGATTCCATGTCATTTCCTTTAGCATATATATCCCCATGATTGCATTGGATGAGTAAAAGTGTGAGTAGTTAGAAATATTGATACTTTGTTAGAGAAAAAGGTGTTTGTGCTAAGATAGTATCAATTCTCCTTTTGAATCGAGTTTTATTGCTTAAAAATGCTTAGAAAAGTTGCAATCACATTTCATAATGCATTAGCAAGGTTGTAGAACTTATAGTTGATGTCATGGATGCATAGGAGTCAAGATTGGTACAAACTCCACTGTTAAAGTTTAAACAAATTTGTTTAGTTTATTTTCTTTCATAAAAGTCCTAAAATCAAGTTTATGGATTCGTTTGATTGGTTAAATTGTTTGGGAAGTTGACATAGAGTATAGAAATGGTGTCGTAGTTTGACATGGCTCGAAATTGAAGGAATGGTGGACTTGGAAAGAAGGGCCGAAAACCTGTAAAACTGAATACAGCCGTATTAGTCGACTGCGACGTCACCAGTCGACTGGTACGGGCTGTTTAGGTTGAGTAAAGCTGTTTTCGATAAGTATAAATTATGAGATTTGAGAAGGAAGTGTAATATGGAATCATGCATGACTACTTAAGTTAGAATATTATTTTTAGATGAATTTAAAAGATTCCAAGAAAAGATTTCCGCAATTTTTAGTCATGTATCTTGGTTGAGAAGTAGAGGAAAGTAACGATCCGTCTAAAGGCAGTAAGAAGGCGGGTCGCTACAGGAAAGGGCATTTCAAGATGAATGTCCAAAACTAAAGAAGAAGGAGGAGAAATCCAAAAAGAAAGAAGAAAAATCCAAGAAGAAGAAGAAGGCTTTGAAGGCCACTTGGGATGGGTCATCCTCAAGCTCATTCGATGAAGTGGAGGAGAAGAGCACAAGGCAAGTGGCACTCATGGCTCTTGGTGAGGAGAGCAGTGATGAAGCTCCAAGCTCCTCAAACGCGGCTTCCTCATCTTCGGATGATGAAGAGGTAACTTCTCCCGAGCGTGAAAAGTGTTATAGAGCAATTGCATGTTTAACTAGTATGCTTAAGAAGTCCAAAAATAAGGTTAAAGCATTGTAATTAGAAATTGATCAATTGAAAACTTCTAGGGATGATAACATTGATGATTTACATGTTGAACTGCTAGAAGATGAAATTAAATCATTGAAACTTGAAATTGAAAATTTGAAGTCCTCTAAGGTTGAGGAAGTCAATGATTTGCATGATAAATTGCTAGTAGAGGAAAACCAATCATTGAAGAGTGAAGTTGAGAAGCTCAAGAATATTCTTGGGAAATTCTCAACTAGCTCTAAGACCCTAGATATGATCCTAAATGCCCAAAGAGTGGTTTACAATAGGGCCGGTATTGGTTACCGTCCTAAGGAACCGTCATTTGTGTCTCTTATGTCTAGGACTGATATGAGACAATCTAGGACACCCAAAATCCAAAAGAAAATGGTCAAGGCATGGGTTCCTAAGTCATGTTTAGTTGATGCTTTAGGTCCCAAGGCTTGGGTACCTAAAACTTCTATTTTTCGAATTGTGTAGGTTATGATTGAGGGGGAGCATCTATCAACTTGGTTCGTTGATAGTGGATGCTCCAAACACATGACCGGGGATAGATCATTGTTTACCACACTTCACAAGAAAAGTAGAGGTAATGTATCATTTGGTAACAATGGTAGTCTTAAGGTTATAGGGATAGGAGACATTCAAATATCCGAATGTCTTAGAATTTCAAATGTCCTTCTAGTCAATGGGATGAAATTTAATCTTCTAAGTGTGAGTCAAATGTGTGACACGGGTTACACAATTGACTTCCAACCAAGTCAATGTTTAGTTAGACAAAATGACACCTTGGACACGGTACTAGTAGGAGCAAGAGTAGACAATATTTATCAAATTTCATTTAAAAGTGCTACTAATGCTTTTGCTAAGTGTCTCATGTCAAAAGAAGAAGAGTCCACCCTTTGGCACCGGAGGCTAGCACATGTGAACATGAAGAACATCCGGAAGTTGGCCAACAAGGGACTGGTCCGTGGCTTACCAAGCATCAAGTACGAGAAAGACAAACTTTGTGATGCATGTCAAATGGGTAAGCAAATAAAATTTGCACATAAAGGTAAAAGCGCTGTAAGTATTTCCAATGCATTAGATTTACTTCATATGGATCTATTTGATTGTAGTACTATCATATCATTGAATGGAAGTAGATATTGCTTTGTGATCATTGATGATTTCACTAGATATACATGGACTTACTTTTTAAAATATAAGGACCAAACCTTAGATATTTTCATTTCTTTTTTAGAAGAATTGAAAATGAAAAATCATCAACAATTAAGACAATTAGAAGTGATCATGGAGGTGAATTTCAAAATCAAAGGTTTTTAGAATTTTGTTAAGATAAAGGTTATAAGCATGAGTTCTCTACTCCTAGAACACCACAACAAAATGGTGTTGTAGAGAGGAAGAACCGTGTTCTTCAAGAAGCTGCACGAAGCATGCTCAATGAGTACTCACTCCCGAGTTACTTGTGGGCTGAAGCTGTAAATACAGCTTGCTATGTGCAAAATAGAGTCCTCATCCATAGGTTCTTAGGAAAGACTCCCGATGAACTTTGGTTTGGAAAACCACCTACGGTTAAACACCTTAGGGTGTTTGGTTGTAAGGTGTTCATTCTAAACAGCAAGGACCACCTTGGAAAGTTCACGGCAAAGGCTGATGAAGGGATACTAGTCGGGTATTCCCTCGTTAGCAAAGCCTACCGAGTCTACAACAAGAAATCGAGATTAGTTGAAGAGTCTTCTGATGTGGTCTTTGAAGAAATTCCAAAATCAATTGACCAATTAGAAAATGTAGAAGGAGTTCAACTAGAACTTAGAAGACTAAGTTTGAATGAAACTCCAAGTGTTGTTGATGGTGATGAGTCTGATGACGGTGAACCTAGACAACCTATTGATCAGCCGGATCCTGAGGTTGAACTTGTGTCTAGTGGACCCGTACAAGAAGCACCACCAACACCAAGGCAAACTAGATTAGCCTCTAGTCATCCCCAAGATCAAATTGTTGGAGACATCCATCAGGGGGTTAGAACTAGATCATTCTTCCGGAATGAGGCTAATGAAGTTGCCCTAATTTCTGAAATTGAACCTAGGAAAATTGATGAAGCATTAAGTGATCCCGATTGGATCATTGCAATGCAAGATGAACTAGGTCAATTTGAGAGGAGTGAAGTTTGGGACTTAGTCCCTAGACCCAAGAAGACCACCATTATTGGAACCAAATGGGTCTTCAAAAACAAATTAAACCACAAGGGAGAAATCATTAGAAACAAGGCACGCTTGGTAGCCAAGGGCTACAGTCAAGTTGAAGGTCTTGATTATGATGAGACTTATGCTCCCGTGGCACGATTAGAGTCCATCCGATTGATGTTTGCATTTGCAGCACATCGTGGCTTCAAGTTATATCAAATGGATGTCAAATCGGCCTTTCTAAATGGTTTAATTCGAGAAGAGGTCTACGTCGAACAACCTCCGGGGTTTGAGAGTACCGAATTTCCAAACCACGTGTTCAAGCTCAAAAAGGCACTTTATGGCCTTAAACAAGCACCCCGAGCTTGGTATGAGCGGTTGTCGACATTTCTAATTGAGAAGGGCTTCGTTAGAAGCCAAATAGACCCTACACTATTTCTACGGAGAGATGGTGACAATATCTTTGTAGCCCAAGTATATGTCGATGACATAATCTGTGGCTCAAACAATAAGGGCTATTTAAATGAGTTCATTGGACACATGGAGAGTGAGTTTGAAATGAGTCTAGTGGGAGAGTTGACCATCTTCCTTGGACTTGAAATCAAGCAAACTCGCGATGATATCCATGTGCACCAGTCAAAGTATACACAAGAAATGCTTCGAAAATTCAATATGAGTGATTCGAAAGAGGTAACCACTCCTATGGCTACAAACACAAGATTAGACAATGATGAGAGTGGTAAACCCGTTGATTTAACTCAATATCGAAGCATGATAGGCAGTTTGCTATACCTTACAGCTAGTCGACCTGATATACTATTTGCTGTGGGTATGTGCGCTAGGTATCAAGTTTGTGCCAAGGAATCTCATCTAATCGCCGTTAAGCGAATTTTGAGATATCTCAAAGGCACGATTGGAGTCGGTCTATGGTACCCCCGTACCGAATCATTTGATTTAATTGTCTATACGGATTCCGACTACGTCGGATGTAAGTTGGACCGGAAAAGCACAAGTGGGGGTTGCCAATTCTTAGGCTCGTCCTTAGTAAGTTGGTCAAGTCGGAAGCAGCATTGTGTTGCTCTCTCCACAACCGAGGCAGAATATATCGCCATGGGAGAGAGTGTATCACAATTGTTGTGGATGATACATACTTTAGAGGACTATGGATTGAGTTACAAGGGTGTGCAAGTGTTATGTGATAACATAAGCACAATTAACTTAACCAAGAATCCAGTCCATCATTCTAGGACCAAACATATTGAGGTGCGTCACCACTTCATTAGAGATCATGTAGCTAGGGGAGATATTGTACTCTCACATGTAGAGTCCAAGTCAAACCTAGCTGACATCTTCACTAAACCACTCCCCGAAAATGAGTTTAGTTTCCTAAGACGGGAGTTGGGAATGTGTCGTGCTTCATAGGGTTGAATTGCGTCCAAACCCCTTCATGATTATTTCGAAATTGTTGGGAAACAATTGGGTAACTTTGGGAACATCTCACACAAACTATAAGGTTTACCAAAACGTTTTTGCTTGCTAGAAATGGGGTGAGATGTTAGGATCAACTCAATTTCTCAAAATGTCAATGCATCCCTTGAGAAATTAAGTTGACGAGATAATAATCACGGTGGTGACCAAGTATGGGGAAAACCATTGCATAACATATGTGTATATGGCTCCATGATCATACTTGGACATTCCAATTAAGGAAACTTGATTGGAACATTGGATTTGATACAAACTTAGTTGAAATTGCTTGAGTGATTGTTGATTGAGTTTGACTCCATTTAGATGGATCAAAGTGATTGTTGAACCTATAAGGACTTTTGATCCTTGTTCAGGGATCAATTCTAGTCATGAGATCATGTCCAAGTTCGATAAACTTCACCAGATCTTGTTGGAAAGTTTCAGAAATTCTGAAACTGAACATTTCAGTTCGTATCAGGGAGTATCAGGAACCCTGATCGGTCATCGGACCGATCAGGCATAGGGATGATCGGTCTCCGGACCGATCTGGCTCCCTCTTGCATTGATCGGTCCACAGACTGATCAGAGGGCCAGCAGTGACTTTCCGAAACTTTGACCAAGTATACTGAGCCAGCCTGGATCGGTCCCCGGACCGATCTGGCACCCTGCTGGGACCGGTCCACAGACCGATCAGGGGGCTCACAGTAAGCCTCCCGAGTCTACTGATCTCTCCCTGATCGATCAACCGATCGATCAGGAGCTTGCCTGATCGGTCACCCGACCGATCAGGCTCGGTTGAGTCCGATCAGGCTATAGCCTGATCGGTCTGGGCGCTATCAGATTGAACGGTGATCCGTTCCATCGCATTAATTTCTGGTTGGTGGACCGATCCACCAACCGATTAACTCCTTCACTCTCGAACCCTAGCGCCGAAACCTCCCATTCTCGCCACCTTTGCTTCATGCGAGAGCTCTCCAGTGCCTTCGTCTTCCTCCTTTCCGTGCGTACGAGTTGGTGCGAAGGTCTCTATGGGCGCTCCCTGTTCTCTGCGAGTTCACGGTTTGCTCCAATCTTCTGCGTTTCTGTCTTGCGCCGAGGCTTCTTCTGCGCAAGCTTCTGCTTCAAATCTTCAAACCAACCTCAATGGCACCAAAGTGAGTTTTTGGCTTCGATTTTCTTGTAAATCAGTTCATTAAACTATGTTTTGAAGCTAACCATGTTTTGGTCTTGTGCTTGCTGTTGTGCCGTGACCCTCGTGTATTTGCCGTGACCTTACCTTCTCACCAAATGATCAAATCGAATCTTTCATCTCACTATTGTTCTACTTTTGATCTTGATTTATTGTCTATCTTATGATTGGGTTTGATCTTTCATGATTAATCTGGTGCATATGATTGCCTTTGATGATCAACTCTTGTATGTGTGATTCAATCTATGTCCATCCTGATCAATCGTTTCAAACTGTGTGTGATCACTTCCTTGATTAAATCATGATCGTATGATCAATTCATCCCTTTAGGAAGTCTTCCAAGAGCAAAGAAGCTGTAGAGGGCAGCTCCAAAGGGAAAGCCCCCTCTTCCTCTACACCCTCCAAGAGGCCACAGCCCTCTTCTAGCTCTAGATTTCCAAACGCCGCCTGTGAGCAGTCCTTCCAATCAAGGACTTTCAAAATGCTACCCTGCCGATCCATAGATGTTCCTTTCCTGACTGAGTACTGTCCATCGATCATGGAGATCGTTAGTTTTTACAATCTTGGGTTCCTCCTCTCCTTAGAGCGAACCATCAACTATGACCTAGTCTCGGAGTTTTACAATAACCTTCAGCAGGGTCCTCAAGGCGGTTTCGAGTTCACTACTCCGCCAAACGGACTCTCGATTTTTCTTATGACATACTTGCCGATTTTCTGGGTGGTCGACGATCACCGAATATGTATTCAATCTATCCTGAACTTCCTAATCCCCTACTAGCACCATTTGCAGACGTTACCCCTGATTCTATCCATCATTATTTCTTCGGTCATCCCCGCCCAGACGGTCTTGATGAGCTGGCCCTGACTTTCCTACCTTTGCTGCTTTACGTCTCTCTCCCACTAGCTACATATTATTCAAGATCATCATGAATTGTATCCTCCCAACCACTTCCAAACCTTTAGCTGAGATTCGACCCTATCACTGCCTGATGCTCTACGGCATGCACCACCGTTTGGATTTCGATATCATGGAGAGCATCTTCCAGTCCATCTTATCTTATCGAGAGGCCAGCCGACGCACGGTCTACATGCCTTTTGGTCACGTCATCACCGACTGGCTCATGTCAGTAGGTGTTGATGTCACCAAGGGCCGGACGATGCCTATGGTGCGACAGGATTGCAGACTTGGGCGGCGAGCATTCGCCAAGTCCGGCATCATTGTTCGGGGGCCCGATCGGATGTTGATTTGGAAAGATGGTAGGGTCCTTGGTAAGTTACCTAGGGGAGGTCCACAGGTTCAGGCGCCAGCCGCCGCTGCTGATGATGATGACTATGACGAGCCGGATCCAGATCTGTGCTGGCAGATCTCAGAGCTGGATCAGACGGTACAGGAGTTTGTTCAGTTGAGGGCGACAGATCGCGAGGAGTTTCGGTCAGGTTTTCGATCCTGACCAGGATCGAGACTGAGGTCTCGGGGACCCGTACCCTCCAGCAGACATGGTATGATGAGTGGCGCAACCACACATTTCCAGGAGGTGCAGCTTCATCGAGTACTGCACCTGGGCCTCTTGCTCCTACTGATACCACGATGGATGATCTCATGGACGATGACATCCCTCCTGCTGATGGTTGAGCTTGGATGCTTCTTACCTTTCTCTGTGGTCTGTATGGATGATTTGTGTGACTTTTGGGTTGTATGCCCTGTGACTTGACTATTGTGGCCTTGTGCCACACGTATCTTGCTACTTGTCTGGATGTTTGTTGCTTTGACTTGTCTGACTTTGCCTCACATGCTTATCTACACTTAGTATGCTTATTGTTGATGCCATGTTGTTTATATGACTATGATCTGCATATTTGCTACATTGCCATGTTCATGCTTATAATGCCATGTTTCCTTGATACATATGAATGTTATGGCATGCTTTGTGAGTTGATACTTTATGTTCATATGATGCATGTGATTGCTATATCTTGCTCTATCTTTTTCACATGTGTTCGTATGGTTATTCAACAACCTATCACATCTCTGTTGATTTGGGATACCCCTAGGGTTGAGGGGGAGTTTGTTTAAAACTTAACAGCCCCTCTAGCCCCTTTTCGGTGTTCGACAAAGGGGGAGAGTGTGGATTGGTTAAGTTTAGAATGATCATGTTGTAGGGGGAGGATCTGGATTCCCCTAAGATTCTAAAGTTGAGCTATTGATTGAGAATCCCTAAACGTAAAATCGGATTGTCAAACAACAAAAAGGGGGAGATTGTTGATGCAGTCTGGCCCTGATTGTTGTTTTGGTGTTGACACCGATTTTAGTTTAGGTGAATGATTATTGATTATGATTAAGTCCTGACCGGGAATCAGGCATGGTATGGAAAATCCTAGTCTGGAGGGCTAGGTGTTGGAAAATCCTAACCTGGAGGGTTAGGTGTTGAAAATCCTAGTCTGGAGGGCTAGGTGTTGGAAAATCCTAACCTGGAGGGTTAGGTGTGAAAAATCCTAGCTTGGAGGGCTAGGTATTGGAAAAGTCCTAATTCGGAAGGGGTGGGTGAAAAGTCCTAGCTTGGAGGGCTAGGTGAAAAGTCCTAACTTGGAGGGTTAGGTGCAAATTCCCATCCTGGAGGATTAGGTGAAAAAGTCCTGGCTTGGAGGGTCAGGTGCCTAGCTTGGAGGGCTAGGTTGGATGATGTTCTAACTCGGAAGGGTTGGGTGAAAAGTCCTAGCTTGGAGGGCTAGGTGAAAAGTCCTAACTTGGAGGGTTAGGTGCAAATTCCCAACTTGGAGGGTTAGATGGAAAAATCCTTAGCTTGGAGGGCTAAGGTGGATGAATTCCTAGCTTGGAGGGCTAGGTTTGAGTCCCTGGATCGGTCTGGTGACCGATCAGGGACATTGGCACGCTGCTCCTTCGTGGATCGGTCTGGTGACCGATCCAGTGATGTCTGATCGAACTGGTGACCGATCAGGGAGCACACAGTGAGGTTGGGAACCTACTGTGGGGCTCCTGATCGGACCGGTGACCGATCAGGGAGCAGGTTGCTTCCTCTCTGCCTTGCTCCTGATCGGTCTGGTGACCGATCAGGGAGCGGACGGTGAGTGAGTTCCCTTGCTGATCAAAGTCCTGGATCGGTCCGGTGACCGATCAGGGACTTTGGATCTGATTAAAAAATCACTGTTCATCTGTCCTGATCGATCTGGGTGACCGATCAGGCTTCACTCTGATCGATCTGGTGACCGATCAGGCTTCACTCTGATCGGTCGGGTGACCGATCAGGCATGTATAGCCGCAAGAGCTGGGAATCCCAGCGAAGCAGTGGATCGGTCTGGTGACCGACCCACACACCCTGGATCGGTCCGGTGACCGATCACTTTAATTCAAATTGCGCTGTCAGACGCTCTGATCGCGTCTGACCATATCCGATTTGCTGCCACTTACATCTGATATTTGATTTACTGTGTGATACGCTGCTCTAACACCCTGATTAAGCTGCAGGTGACAGGGGAGGATTCAAACACTCAAGGAGAGATCAATGGAGGCTTTCCTTGGAACAGGTTTGTCCGATTCTCCATTTAAGGTTGCAACGGCCGAGCTGCAGACTGGAGCCGAGACTGGGGCTTGGCTGAGGGGATCTCAGAAAGACCAGAGAGGGCTCAGTTGTAGCTGGCATTGGCATCGTGGTAGTGGAGGCTACGGACGATGTTGTCACCTGGTGCTGTGTGGAGAATCAAAAGCGCGGAAGTAGATTCGTGGAAGTAGAGAGTTGTAATACTGTCTTCTTGCTGCGCCTTGAGTTCTCCACAACAAGCTTGCTGCTTTCTTGAAGTTCATCACCTTGAGCAAGCTACTGATCGAGAAGCAATCATCCATTACTTGAGTGCTTGAAGGAGAGAACAAGGAGCTGGGAGTCCGACAGTGGGAAGACACGAAGAAGGGTTCTTGCGTGAGATCGCCACTGGGTGGAGCTCAGGGAAGCTTGCTGTGTTCTTGTCCTTGCTGAGTGCTTGAGTAAGATCTTTCTTGTTGTTTCATGGGGCTTAAACATTTATCTGTGATTGAAATGCTGTGGAGAGGTTTCTCCATCGAGAAGGAGGTTGCTTTATATCTGGTGCTAACTGGGGCTTGATCTGCCGACGATCAAGGGATCTCCCACCTTAAGGGCACGCCAAGGAGTAGGGACAAGTTATCCCCGAACCTTGTAAACCCTCCTTGTTAGCGATCTTGCTAGCTGTGGTCATTTGTTCTTGGTTTCTGTTTTGGTTTTCTGCACTGCTTTGTTGTTTTATTTCTTCCGCTGTGTTA